>ML780946.1:1575743-1623765 GCA_009831015.1 Picea engelmannii | reverse complement strand
AAAATCTACCAGGTTAAGTATACCCCTTGAACGATACTCTCCTTCATTGTATTATTTATTGTTGACTGATTCTGGTGAACCAGAATGTTATGAAGAGGCAATGCACGTAGACACCAAAAGGAAGTGGGAGCAAGGCATGAAAGAGGAAATGGATTCCTTGGTAAATAACCATACTTGGGACTTGGTGCAGTTGCCTGCAGGAAAAAGAGCATTGCATAATAAATGGGTTTACAAGTTGAAGGAAGAAGATGGANGAGAAAAGTGGTACAAGGCTAGACTTGTTGTAAAGGGGTTTGCACAAAAGAAAGGTATAGATTTTGATGAAATATTTTCTCCTGTTGTTAAAATGACTTCAATTAGGACTATTTTATGTCTTGTGGCAGTAGAAGATTTGCATCTTGAACAGTTAGATGTAAAAACATCTTTTCTCCATGGGGATTTGGAGGAAGAGATTTATATGTAGTAGCCACAGGGGTATGAGGTCAAAGGGAAGGAGAATTTGGTATGCAGATTGAAGAAGAGCTTGTATGGCCTAAAGAAAGCTCCAAGGCAGTGGTATTTGAATTTTGGCAGGTTTATGATAGAATAGGGTTATAGTAGATGTCATTCTGATCACTGTGTTTATTTTAAAAGGCTAGAAAATGGAAGTTATATTATCTTGCTATTGTATGTAGATGACATGCTTATTACAAGGTCTAATATGCAAGATATAAATGTGCTCAAAAAGAAATTATCCAATTCATTTGCGATGAAGGATTTGGGTGCTGCAAAGAAAATCCTTGGTATGAGAATAACAAGAGACAGGAAAAATCGCAAACTGACATTGTCTCAGGGTGGGTACACAGAGAAGGTGTTGGAGAGCTTTAGAATGAAGAATGAAAAACTAGTTAGTGCACCTTTGGCCATCCATTTCAAATTAACTAAGGAAATGTGTCCCAAGACATAGGAGGAGATAGAGTACATGTCTAGGGTCCCATATTCATCATCATTTGGCAGCTTGATGTATGCAATGGTTTGCACAAGACCAAATATTGCACATGCAGTGGGAGTTTTGAGCAGATATGTGAAAAAATCAGGTAAAGAACATTGGGAGGCAGTAAAGTGGATTCTCAGATACTTGAGAGGTACTGCTAATCATGCATTATGATTTGGAGGTTCAGAAACTGTTCTACAAGGATATGTTGATTCAGATATGGCAGGTGATAAAGATAGCAGGAGGAGTACCACAGGGTATGTGTTTACTATAGTTGGAACAACAATAAGTTGGATTTTGAAACTGCAAAAGGTTGTTGCACTTTCAAAAATAGAGGCAGAGTATGTTGCTGCTACAGAGGCTAGTAAAGAGATGATTTGGTTACAGAGGTTTATAGAGGAATTGGGAAAGAAGCAAGAGAATACCAGGTTGTACTGTGATAGTGAGAGTGCCATTCATCTTGAAAATAACTCAACCTTCCATTCAAAGACTAAGCATATATAGTTGAGGTACCACTTCATACGATCCACCTTGGAAGATGGACATTTGAAGTTGGAAAAGATACACACTAGCCAGAATCTTGCAGACATGTTAACAAAGGGAGTAACCAGAGAGAAACTGAGTTCCTGCTCAGTTTCAATTGGTCTTCAAGAATGAATATGAAGATGAGAAATTTGCCAGGTCCAAGAAGGTTCAAATTCTAGCATATATAGTAGTGGTGGAGTTGTTGAGATCAGTCTCCAAGTGGGAGATTGTTAGTTGTGGAGCCTGATTATCTTCCTGATTCAGAGGTTTTTTACTTTCAGTCATGTTTATACCCCATGAAGTATTTACACCCCAAAAGTATGTACACTCTTCCACGCGAGGGAGTGCAGTGGGGGGGTACCCCCTCTGCAAGGTCCGGGGGGGCTATCCCCCCGACTAGGGGGTCTAGGGGCAAGCAGACCCCCAGCAGGGGTTCGGGGGCGAAGCCCCGGAAGAAAAATTTTCCTTGTAAAAGTATATTGTAATTTCATTGTAAATATGGACCGTTCATTATAAGGTCGCAGATCTAATGGTAGAAATTATGTTAGGGTTTTTTTTCCCTAGAAGGCAACCCTCTTTTATGAGGGAAATGTATTGCAGTTATGTATGACGACGAATATTGTATTCTGAGATAGGAGACTGTGAGAGAAAGAAGAGGAATTTACAATAGGTTTGTTGTAGGTTGTATCCCTTCATATGTTGGATAATAATAAAGGAAGGACCTGGCAATTTCTCTAGTGGATGTAGCCCACAATGGGTGAATCATGTAAATCTGTGTCTCTATTGTATTGTGTATCTTCTGTGTTTTGTTTCTGCATTTGTTTTATTTTATTGCTCCACGATCCTATTTTTCTAACACTTATTGTTCCTGAGATTACACTTAAGGCTCAAAGAGTAATGTCAAGGCATCAATAATTTAAGGAATGTTTTAAAAGGTGTTTTTTCTTCCGTTAATTATATGAGAATTAACCCTTAAATGAAATTAAGAACTGAATAGGACAGAGGTCATGTTTCATCGTCTGAGTCGAGTAATAAAATCAAGTGATACAAGAGAAAATTACAAAACTTTTAAACAAAATGATGCATTAATGACATATGAATATTACCTTGTTCATAGTGGAAGAAAATATAGAATGCACTCTTGAAAGGATATAAGATATAGTGATCCAAGTAGCTTGCAAGTCTTGTATTTACTAATAGCAAATACAAAGGAAAAACTGCTTGCTTATCAAATTACCAATAACATGTGATTACAGTAGATGTTGTACTAAATTGCAACCACTCACTTATCAAAGATTAACATAAAGAAAACTAGAGATATGGAATACAAGAAGAGCACATAACTCAAACTACACAAAATTTGGAATCCTTGTTTGCACTTGTATTAATACTCACAAAAGAATGAGTTTTCTTAATTACAATACGGAAATAAGTAGCCTATTTTCAGTCTTTGAAATATGTATTTATACAAAAAATGTTTTCAACCCTAAGCGATTGGAATTCTCCTTATTTCTAAAAGAAAAAATATTACAATATGTAAAATCTGAAACACTTTGCTTGCATCTTCCCTGTCTCTTCACCATGTTGGCAGAGCCATTTTTCCTTCTCATTTTCCATCTCATAAAAAATTTGGTCTCTAATAATGGCCTGTGCATCATTTGTTCCCAAATGTGTTGGCTTTCCCTTGCTCGACACACTAACCGCATCTGCCCACAAATTGCACCACCATCCTGGAGGGATCTGTGGTATCATTTGCCTCAAAGGTATAAAACGTATTTTCTATATGAAGCAGATTATATTCCACCCTCCTAGATTCTAGAGATAGAGACTATAGTCTTAAGCAAGGTTTGACTATCCATTTATTCATCAGGGTAAGGTCAACCTGTTCCAATTGTAAAATTTTGGTCCGATCTTCTTCCATAATTGCTTTGAAATCAGATTGATTTTTTTCCATATCAATCTATCCCAAGGTCTTAGAGATATTATCTCTTTCCATATATAGTGACTCTTTGTCAAGAGCATAGAATGCTTCTTCACAAGCTCTTTTCACCTCCCTAGCCAATATTTTACTTTCAACTATATTAGCCTCCTAGGACTTAAGTATTATATCTCCTAGGGTTTGTTCTGAGAGGGACAATATGGTGACCCTAGCAACTTCCTCCTTTGTTGTGGATAGGACAACCTCCTAGAATGTAACTCTAGCTGCAGTGACCTCCTATTTTATGCAAATATTATCTAAAGAGTGTTCTACCAATCGATAATAATCTTGAATGCCTTCTAATTTAGTCAAAAGGATTCGCTGGGATGATCCAAGCTTCTCGTATACCTCTAAATATTGGTCTTGGAAAGATGATATATCCACTACTGCTTTTTCAGTCAGGCTTATTTTCACCTGCAATTGTTTGACCAATTTCGTGCTTGCCTGTGAATTTCTCTGCATCTCATCAAGGCTAATCTGGAGCTATTGAATTTCTTTCCTGTCGTGGGAACTAATATTCTCAAATCCTTTAGTCATCTCACTCCTGAATCTGTGCTCTAAATTCTTTATTTTGTCCTACAACTGGCTCACGAACAGATCCTTTTGCTTCAACTTTTCCTTCAAGTTGCCCACCGAAAAATGGTTTGCAGTGGTAAAGGATCATAATGAATTTGCCACGTTCGTAGCGAAGTTTGTTTCTTCTTGGGCATGTCCATCATACAGTACTCTATGATTGTTGATAGGCACACCCTCCCTCTGATGTGTTTCTCTTTCTACTACATCCTTTCTCTTCTTTCTAAAGAATATTTTGGAAGGGGGCATCTCTTCTACTAAAATAGGAATGAGATTCTCTATGAATACCACTTCGGTGATAGGGTTCCCTCTACTGGGATGTATCGGTGTGATAGATTGAATGGGGTTGTCGATATTAGTTGATGACTCTTCCCCAGATGTGTCAATAGTTGACTTTCCTGGTATGAATGGTGGTTTCTCTTCTCCCTTTTTTATCAAGGCTTCAGGATGAGCTTTAGCTTGATCACCTGATGGGTTTGTCAACACAATGTCCTCCACATGAATCGAAACCTTGGTTTTCTCCAGATGTTCTTCAGCATCCTACCCACTGGAGCTCCATGTTTCAGCACTCTAGGTCTCAATTCTTTGTGCAGCCGAAGGTGTCAGGGTTTCTCCCTATAATACTTTGGGAAGGCCATTTCTCCGATGCTTCTGGAAGTTATGAAACTTTGCCAATTTATCTGGAGCCATGTCTTGAACTCGGCTCAAGACCTCTTGATAGGAATTTGTTCCTCAAAATATTTCATCCTGAGGAGAATCTTCATGTTCATATATTTTCAAATTGTAGAGGGCCATGTGATTACCTACGACCTTTTGTGGATCATGCTTCTTGAATTCGATATTGACCATCTTGATTTCTTCCAGGGCCGCAGCTTCTACTTTTGAATGGCCAAAATCCAGCAGAGAAAACATACTAATCTACATGGGAAATGTGGGCCACACCCTTTTTTGTACCTCTTTCATCTCCTTACTAATCCCCCCATGCACAGTTTGATGTGCTACTTCATGGCACACCAATTGACCTGGTAACAATTCAGGTAGAGCATGTGGAGGAACTGTACAAATGAAAACCCTAATATAGGAGAAATGCTCTTCAATGTACTAGTCTGCTATCTTGCCCATATTAGCCACTATTTTTTTAGAAATCCTAGGAAGTGGGCAGCCATATATAGCGTTATGCATCGGCACCACCACCCAATTGCAGATTTTGTAGAATAAATATTTCTCTTTATCTTCCCAAAGTTTTGAATGATAAACATGTATGGGCTTGACACTAGTTGGAGTCCAGTTCCAGGCCATCATAGGAAAAGGTTTCATAAAACAGACAGCGTCCATGATGTAAGCCGACATGAAAAATGGGATAGGTTGTCCCTTGGCTTTTAGTGATTGATATTCTATAATATCCCTTACCAAATTGTCTGACAACATCTTGTCCCAATCAAAAGAATACCCGTCTGCTATTGTCTGCATAATAGGCATCCATGGTAACGAGAAATGGGTCGTGTTTTCCCTTCCGTAGAGTCTACACATCATCATTGCTACATACATCATGTGAGGCTCTAGTGAGGAAATTGCATATACGCCATGGGAGTCGACTCTAAACTTCTCAGGGAGAGATCACCAATCCTTAATTAGGTCAGGCAGGTTTCTTCCATATTGGGAACATTCCTTCTTGTCAAAGTCCATTAGGATGTCGGCATTGTAAATGAAATTGGGTGTTGGAGACAACTTGTACATTACCTGTAAATGATTTGACTGGAAATACCCAACTGCGGCCTTTTGTGAATTGAAGATTGTCATGGTAGGGATATCAATGTTTTCCAGCACCCAGCTAATCATATCATTGTAAGGTAGAATACTAGGCCTCGTTGCTATATTATGTAGCTATGGTTGGGAAACATTTTTGTATTTGGTAGCCAGGGTCTCCGTCTCCTCATCACCTGAATCGTCTGGGCAGTTGACCAATTCATGCTGTAGAATATTGAATACCTGTGTCTAGGATTTAATGGTGTCTATGCTTCTGGGAAAAGTGTAAAAAAAGAAATATGTGTTCTGGCTCGAACTTTCACCAATCCATTTAACTATTTTTCCCAGAGCCATTATAGTAGTAAACCCAACATTGTGTTACGTGTCACGAAAAATGCACAAAGTTATTATATCGCTAAGCTTTTTGTTTTGTGAAAGCACAAATAGAGTTCAAACTTCAATATCTCTTTCACCTTAAGAGTATCAATTTACGCATACCTTCATTGACAATGTATTTACTTTCCTTAATGGAAAATATTTATGCGGTGTTCCGAGATCTTATTTGAAATGATTGTCGTAGATCAATTATTAATGCCATTAATGTCTAGTGGTTCATGATCAAGAAAAGCATAGATGAATTTTGAATTTATCCGTGTTATGATTCAGTGAAATATTAATCATGAGATAATCGTTATTAATGTATTAGTTAATTGCACTTATCGTTAAGTAAATTTCAGAATTTCAGATCTTGAGATATCCTATAACAGTTCAAGATGTGATTTCTGAATCGTGAAATCACAATGTGATTAATTAATTTTAATCATGTTTAACCACTTTAAATAATCATGTTTAACCTCAGATATTTCAGGGTTTTGAATCTTTGGATATTGAAAGTCGCTCAAGGCAGGATCCCCGAAATGCTAAATCGTGATGTGATTAATTAATCATTAATAATTTTTAATCCTTAATTCACCCGTCTTAATGCTTAATATATTTTGAGATTTCGTGTATCGATACTTTGAAGGTAAGGTATGTTAACACATCTGAAGCGCGAAACTCTGAAATCTGAAATCGTGAAGTACTCTTTGGTGATTTGATTTTCTTTTTAAAGAGTAGGCAACTCCATAGTTTCTAAGGTATTAGGATCATTTGATTAGATGGAAGAGATCATCGACGGTGAGAATCAAGCACGCGTTGTTTTTATTTTGAAGGGAATTAAATCCATTTTAAGTCCAAAGTTTTAAAATATATATGTGTTCCAACACTTCTGTTGGATTTGGCCCCGGGTGAGCCACTTTCCTTGATGTAAGAGTTTCCCTGCCTTGACAACCCGATAAAGATGGATCCTCTACCGACAAGTTCCCTTGACCTATGTGTCCACTATTTGGTCAGTGGATGCTTGTTCCATGCAGTCAAGGTTGAGATACGTTGGTGTCAGTTGTTTTGTAATCTCTGAGGTGTCCAATAATGGTGTAAAATATGGCTAAAGGAGTTCTACATTGAACATTGGATGTAGGCCAAGGAAGGTTGGAGTGTTGAGCTTAAAAGCATTGCTACCCACATCCTTGGTGATAGTGTAAGGCCCATTCCGAAGTGGGATAATCTTCCAATGGGGCCCCATGAGATGCTCCTTCTACAAATGTAACCAGACTTTGTCACCAACCTGAAATTGTTGTGGTACCCTATGTTGATCATGGTGTTGCTTGTACTTAGCATTGGATTTATACAAAATCTCCTAGACCTATTTTCAGATATGTTGAATCCTCTCAATGAATCTAGTGGCTTTGTCGATCACAGACTGATCATGGGAAGAGTTTGTCTATGTGGTAGCAAGAGGAAGTGAAACATCAATGGGTCCCAAGGGTTGGATTCCCAAACCCAGCTGAAATGGACTATGGCCGGTGAATCTATGGAGAGATTTGTTGTAAGTGTGTTGAACACAGGGGAGACTCTCATTCCATGTACGTGGATTCTTATAATTATACATGTGCAAGATGTGCACAATCATCTGATTGATGAACCCTGTTTGTTCATCGGTTTGCGAGTGGAAAGCAGTGGATTTTGTGAGCTTGGTGTCCAACAGTGACCAAAGACCTGACCAAAATGTGTTGAGGAACCTGTTGTACTGGTCAGAGATGATGGTCTGTGGTATCCCAAAGTGGACCCAAACTCATTCGAAGAAGATATTGGAAGTATCTGTAGCTGTGATATTCTTATTGCAAGTTGTGAGAATGGCCATCTTTGAAAACCAATCAATGACCACAAATACACAATTATTTCCTTGCTTGTTGGATGACATGCCAAACATGTAATCCATTGAGATGGATTCCCAAGGCTTCTTGGGAATAGGAAGAAAGGTGTATAATACTTTATTCTTGATGGATGGCTTGGAAATCACAAAGGAAGTGAAATATTTGATATACGTGTTGATGTCATGTCGAAGTTTTTGCCAATAAAGTTTTTTTTGAAGAACGACCACAATTTTCTCCATGCCAAAATGTCGTGCCACCCGAAATTAGTGGGCTTCCCAAATAATATTTTCATGCTCTCTTGTAGGAGCACAAAGATGGCCTAGGTGTCATAAGATTCCATCCTGAATGTGAAAATTAGTGACATTCACGTCTGTACCCAAGAGCTGATAGGTGGTGGAAAAGTTTGGATCTTGTTGATAAAGTTGGGGCCACTCAGATGCTTCATGTCCACAATAATGGAGCACAGTGGTGAGTACATCCAGAGGAGGCCAACTGAGGCAGTCAATGACACAAATTGAGATACATGTCTTATACTTGATGTTGAGAAGGAAATTTTGAGGTAGGTGGACCACTTTTGATGGAGGTCATTCTACAATTTCCCCTGTGTATGTATGAATTGCATAGGCTTATGATCAGTGTGTATGATTGTATATTTTCCCATAATGTAATGTTTCCATTGATGAAAGGATTATACAATAGAATACATTTCCTTGTCATAGGTAGGGTATTTTCGAACAGTATCAAATAGTGTCTCACTATGGTATGCCATCGGATGCATGTGCTGAGCAAGAACTGCACCCACAACATAGTCAGGTGCATCAATCTGTAACATACCCAACCACCCATAGGCTAAGTACGCTACCTGCAAGCCCACCCTCAGACTTATTTCTCTTACAGATACCTTATTTAGTCATTAAGAATGAATAAGATAACAAATTTAACAACATGCACAACAATATCCAGCAAGCATGCATAATCTAAAGATTATGTTAAACAATAATTAAATATACACAGCAGAAATACATTCATACACATGTAGATGATAATTAAATTACACAGCGGAAATACATTCATACATAGGTAGGGATATCAAAATAGAGAGCACTTATCTTTATGAAAGATGACACCGACTGGCTGCAGACCAAGGACATTCCACCCAACCATAGACACCGTTGCTCCAAATCTCAATAGCAGTGTCACCCTCGAGCCAGGGCTATGAATCTACAAGGATGATTCCAGAGTGTACTTGGGTTCCCAAACCATTCAGTTCTCAAGATCTCACAGGTTTCCTGACACCCACAACAATCCAAGTACCCATTTCTCTTCTACCCAGCCTGTACCACCCAAGAGAATGGACCTCCACCCTTCTCTGCCACACAGTCCTTCAGGTAGTCCTTCTCCTTCCTACCAGGGCTTCCAGCACAACTGGTCCATAATCTCAATGTTGGAACTCTCAGGACTAACAGTTGTGAGAAAAATAGGGCACATGCCAATTCATTTCAAACATGCAGGCCCCAGGTCACGATTGGATCACACCAGTGACCGCTACAACCAACTATCTCGTGGCTAATTTTTCAACATCTCCGTTTCCTTTTGCTTTTCCAACCAAGACGCAGGTGAGGATGGGTCGATGAATGTGTTAAGGAGTGCATGGGAGTGCGTGAATGGGAGTGTGTGAGGGAAGAATGAGTGAGTGAATGGGAAATCAATGACCAAGTCATCAGTCCAACCCCCCCATTAGACCAGAGGTGAGTTTAAGTAACCTTGTGGGGAAAAAAAAAACCTCCTAGCCTTCCCCAAGAAGTTCACGTAACCGATCCGCTCCCTTAGAAAAAAAGGTTAATAAGAAAAATGGGAATAACACTTAGTCCCCTCTTGTGGAATCATAGCCCCCTATAACTTTAGACCTTGTCCATCTAGTAGCCAACAATGTGTTTATTATTATTAATGATCAAAATATTACATTTCTTAGGCATACTGGCCCTTCAATAATTGTCTGGGCACTCTATCCTCTCATCATTGTAACAATACATTATTTAAATTGGGGGTTCAAAACCTAGGGTGTTACATCCCCTCCCCCTTATTTTGGCACTGTCCTCAGTGCATATACAAAAAATAGATCAAAATCTCAAATTTATTCAAAAGGTTGCGGGTACTCTTCTCGCATGGCATCTTCATTCTCCCAGGTAGCTTCTTTAGGAATGTATCAGGTCCACTGAACTTTTACCATTTCTATAACTCAATTCCGGAGAATTTTGACATTTTTGTCCAATACTCGCACTAGTTGAACCTGAATGTCTCCCTCTGTATCTACCTGAACCAGATGCCAATAAATAACATGGTTAGGATCATGTACATATTTCTTTAATAAATATACATGAAATACATTATGCACATTCATGGAAGCAGTTAATGCAATCATGTATGCAACTGGCCCTATTCTATCCAATATTTCAAATGGACCACAGAATCTGGCTGCCATCTTTGTACAACTACCCAATTTCAAAGAGATTTTCTTGGGCTTCACTTTCAAAAGTACATGCTCCCCTACTTTAAATTCCATAACTATCTTGTTCTTATCTGCATAAAAATTTTGTCTATCGTGAGCTGCCTTTAAATTCTTCTTAATCTTAACCACCTGGTCTTCCATGTCCTTAAGCAACTCTGGCCCAAGTACCACCCTATTTGTTGGGTTGTCCTAGCTCACTGGAGTATTTCATTTCCTACCATACAAGGCTTCAAATGGGTTCATTCTTAGTGAATCTTGATACCCATTGATATATGCAAACTCACCCAAGTGTAAGTAATCTTCCCACTTAGATGGATTATCCATCACATACATTCTCAACATGTCTTCAATTATTCGATTGACCCTCTCTTTTTTCCCATCTGTCTGTGATGATATGTTGTGCTAAAGTTTATATTTGTGCCAAATCCTTTAAACAATCCCCTCCAGAAATTGGAGGTAAACTTTGTATCTCTGTTTGAGATGATTTTCCTAGGTATCCCATGCAACCTAACAATTTCCTTCATGAAAATATCTGCAATATTAGTTGTTGTATGCGTTGTCTTCATAGGCACAAAATGAGTGGCCTTTGTTAATTTTTCAACTACCACCATGATTGAACCATGTTTCTTATTCATTCTGGGTAATCCTATGATGAAATCCATGGTGATCACTTCCCATTTCTTCTCTGGGATCGACAATGGTTGCATCAAACCCCCTGGGTACCTATGCTCAGCCTTCAACTTATGACACTCCATACATCGAGCGATGTAATCAGCAACATCCTTCTTCATTACTGGCCAAAAGAAATGGCTTCTTAATGCTGTAATTTTTTTCTGGTAACCTGGATGTCCAACATAAGGAACATCATGCATTTCCTTCAGAACCAAATTCCTCAGTTCTCCAGAACTAGGAACATAGATTCTATTTTTATGCATGAGTAATCCATCTTCCTTTAGCTCGTACTCCTTTACTTACTGTTGTACATTTCCTTACCGTAATTTTTCCTTTACCTGTAGGTAATGTTGATCTGTAACAAGACCATCTAAAAATTTTCTCTTCAAGTCTGACTGATGCATACTAACAGCAGTAGCATGCATGAGATGCACTATTCTACTAAGTGCATTGACAACTTTATTCTGCTTTCCCTTGATATGCTTGATATTGAAGTCATATTCACTTAAAAATTCCAGCCATCCTATTTTCCTGACATTCAAGGTCGTGTGTTCAAAATATACTTTAGGCCAATGTGGATTGTCCTTAATTCAAATTTCTTCCCCATGAGATAATGCCTCCACATCCTTAAGGCATGAACAATGAAAGAAAGTTCCAAGTCATGTGTGGCATAGTTCCTCTCATGCTCAGTAAGATTTCTCGGCTCATATCCAACGACATGTCCATTTTGCATGAGGACTTGTTGGCACAGAGGCAAACCTAGGGTTCAACGCTTCAACAAAACACCAACAAAACCCTAACTATCGACCCTTTCGAAAACACCTGCGAAGAAGATGAAGTCTCACTCGAGGTAGAGGTAGGGGTGGTTGCAGGACTCAGATGTCTACAACCTATCTAGGACATAGATCTGTGATTAAAATACCTTAATAGAGCATTTAACATTTATCATTCATTAGTATCTAGCCTTTGTTTACAGCGCAAATAAACCCTAATTACAGAGAAATGCAGTATTCAACAAGATCCAACACATTCAAGAACTAAGTACATCAAAATAGACCAAATATGGTACTCATTCACATCACCAAGCACTAAGCTATCGTATCATATACATATAAACATACATTATTGTACTAAGCATAAATCATATGAGCAATAAAACAACCATAATGCACAAAGTAGCCATAACACAAGATATACGTGGTCACCCCCAGCCTGGGGCTATGTCAACCAACTCTTCTTCTCTTGATTTCCTTTTATCAATCATCTACATGCATAGATCCACAGGATTCTACTCCGCATAGGACATGATATCTACGCACACTCCACCAGATCCTCCTTCCTTGAGATAGGTTACAACACACATCCCTCTTACAATCTACACAAGCTTCTTACATCCACTTGCACTTAGCTCTTCCAATGTCCAACACGACATGCACAAAGCATTTATAAATATCACTTGCACTTATCACAACATCACACATATGCACATATTGTCTCCTCTTACATTGCCTAGACATCTATTTATACATTAAAAAAGGGCCTAGACATGGGTAAACCCATGGGTCGACATCCCCATACATGTTACATAAGCCCAAAACTCAAAAATACCTAAAAAGGGGCTGAGATCCCGGGATCTCCGCTTCGACTTGCACTCCACCTTTGACAGCTTGTCGAAGTCCCAAAAATGGGTCAAAAGTGACCAAGGATCTTCAAAACATGGTCAAGGACCAACAAGCCCCCAACACTCACCTGTGACTCATCTTGATTCACTCTGATCTAGGTAGCTCCACCTCAAAATCCTTAAGCTTGGCTCGAGCTGCTTCGACCTGCTACTTTGCCAGGGCCTCCTTCTCGTTGAATTCCTGAATAACTGACTCATTCACAGGTTATTCCAATCAGTGTTCGACTGCAGTGACTACTTGTTCCAGCTCTACTCCTCAGCCTTCAATATCCTCAAACAATTGGCAAGATTTTTCCTAGACTGGTTGGAGCCTCTGAGTCACTTCCATGAATTTTCTCTATATGGTATGGACATGTTGTTGAACAGTGTGTTGTTCCTGGGACCTTTTCAAACTCTCAACTGTTGACGGGAGTTTAAACTGCGCATGTACTATCGTTTCTTGCTGCTTTACCTCCTGGAGTTGTGACTCCAATGTCTCCAGTTCAGGGTCCTCAATAATTCACTCATAAGTCTGCACACTTCTACTACTAAGATTTTTACATTACAAAGTTAATGCTCTGGTCCTCTCAACTATGCTCTGGGCAGTGGCTTCTCTTTGGTCTCGCATGTCCTGTGGAGTACTTGGTACTGTTTGTAGCTCTAGATATGCTATTCTCTGTTGAAGCTATTGGATGGATTCAACAAGCTTCACTACTTGGTTCTCCACTAGGTCTTACTCCTTTTTATCTAACCTGCCACTGAGCGAAGTGCTCTGCTGACTACTTCCTTTACTCCAACCTGCTCCACAAGAAGTTGTTCCTTCTCTTGCTGGATCTGCACTCTCTCCTCTTTGAACTTTTTTTGTAGGTCATCCTTTTCCTGTTGCGCAACTTGGCATTTCTCTATCACTTCCTCTTATGCTTTCTTAAGGGTCATTGTAGCCTGTTCTTTTTATTCCTATCTGCGATGAAGGCAAGCTTCGGTCGCATCATCTGTTCTGTGGAGTTGGGTAGGCTCATCTCCCAACTCTAGTTCTTCTAATGGTGGGGGTGCAGTGGACACTGCATGACTGGAGCGAAGGGCTTGTCGTACCCCTCTCAGCTTTGCTTCAAGAATTTCATACATGGTCTCTTGCTTGGCTTCATTTCTCTGCAAAATATCTTCTGAGGCATCCAATACAGCTGCGATGATGAAGTCAAAGTCATCGAGCGTGAGCACAGTCTGCAACTTGGTCTTACTAGCTTTTGACTTCTTCCACGATGTGGGTTTCATGGGAGAAACCTTTATTTTGTTATATGGCTCTGCGTCATCAGGGGGATTCTGTGGCGGTGTTACTTCGTCTTGCTTCTGCTTGTATTCTTCTCCATTTTTCTCTTCTTTTTCTACTTCATCATCACCTCCTCTTCTAGTTGATTCTGAAGCAGTCTCTTCTGATGTGCTGTTTGGATTTTGTACCTATTCTGTCTTCTTCCTTTTGCTAGTTCCAGGTGTATCGTACCCTTTGCGAGTGAGCATCGAACTTCCAATTAGTTCAGTGTCGGACAGTTCTGCGGGGTCAATCAGGATAAGGAACTCTACAGGCCATTCCTTAGTTATTTCTTCTAGGTCCTCCTCTGTGAGTTTGTAGTAACTTTGTAGTACTTCTTTGTGTTAATATCCATGCGCAGTGATATATATAAAATGTTTGTCTGCATGGAACTTCACAAATGGCATGAACTTGTTCAGGTTGTTAATCATCATACAAAGGATAGCCTCAATAGCCCTCTTTAACTGTAGGTAGTAGGTGTGGAACACCGCGTTTTACTACCATTTTTTTCCCATATCACTCGAATACCAGAGCGTGGTGAACTTCACAGCTAAGGGTTCATATTTCTCTATTTCAGGGAAGGTTGCACCTTTCAGCATCTCCCAAGCTATGAGTGTGATGATGATTAGCAGCCAACTAAAGTGGAACTGATAGCCCTAATATTGAGATTCACGACAGTCTTGTTCTAACTTGTTCACTAAGTATCTTGCCTAGTTCATTTGTAGCCCCTCCACGCATTTTCCTGCGATGTCAACAACAAACCCTGTGACCTGCATGGGTCTCTTATTTCTTACTAGCTTACCAGTAATCAACTGGAAAGTGAGGCACACTACACCATTCTGGATGGAGGCTACCTTGTAGCCTCACTTCCCCTTATCCACATCATCGTAGGTATCTTTAATATTCTGTGCTAGGGCGTGGTCTACAGCCTTTCTTGGGTACAATTCTTGCGGGTCTGGCCCCTGCATGCTCAATCCAGTGATCTGATGGATCAATGACGAATCAATAGTGATGTGTCTGTCTAGCCACAAATAACCGCCATGGAAACTCGACGACAGGATATTAACACACACATTAACCTCTTGGTGCCTTCCAAAATGGGGTATATTCATTACATTCAGGATGGTGGACTACGCGAGGTCCATAGTCCATGGTTTGGGGATTATCCTTGACTTCTTCCCCTTCGTTCTAGTCAAATACCTATGAGGTGTGAGCATGCTAAAGTTCTTGTGTTCTCCCAAGTTGAAGTCACTGACCTTCAACGTCGGAATCTTATCCTACTGAGGATTTCCTGTGCATATCCCCTTCAGGAGGTATGAAATAATCAAGGTGTATTCGAAGTCCCTAGGGACACTTTCACGATTCACCATGTCGGCCAGAGGCGAGATGTAGTTGGGTAGGATGGATGGGATTAACTTCACATTTTCCAAGTCATCTTGATGCTTGGTTCTTTTCTCAGCAATAGCTCGGGATGGTCTAGATCTGTGAGCAGTCAACGAGGAGTCTTTCACTCCTCTCATCGATGAAGCTTGAATTCCGACAGACAACACCTTTTCAGCCATAAGTCTGATTATAACTTCTTCGACAGAATTTTCTACGACACTGAGTTCTTCTAACCTGCACACTCGATATTGGAAAACTCAGGTTGATTAACAAACACTCAATGCAATGGAATAAACACAACACGGAAATAATGAGTTCTCTTGGATACAATTCGTGAAAGTTTTCTCGGTGAAACAGTCGACGAAATAAGTAGATAGTGATGTAACAGATCCCTCCAATAGACAAGAATCCTTCATCAATGTAGTTATTTCCATTACAGTGTGGTCCCAATGGTCCGATGGCGAGATTTCTGATCATAATTGTTGTTTAACTATTCACAAATGAAAATCTAACGATCATAATGCCTCTAACGGTTATATTTATCCACCATGGAGAAGTGCCAATCTGATTTTTTCTGATATTTCGGTGAAGTTCGAATTCTGGAGACCTTCTTTTGTGAAGTCTTCTCTGGAACTTCCTGTAACTTCTCTAAATTTTCTTTCTTCTTGCTGAGCTTTCTACCCTTCGTCCTTGTGATACACGTCTCGGTATTCCTCTTTCCATTATGATTCTTATCTCCTCTTGGAATAGTAACTTCGTGATGTTGGTGGTCTTTCCTAAGGTTCAAGGGCAATACTTCTTCTCTTTATGGGGTAGGTTCTCTACTCTCCTATACAAACAAGTGTTTCAAGTCTTTTTGTGTTCTTTGAACTTCGACATCTAGATTTCGGGTCCTCAGTAACTTCAACTGGTTTTCTTGTTTTTTCAGTAAATGTGCTATTCTCTTAGCCATGAAGTCTCTTAGATCTTTCTTTTTATGTTCTAGAGCTTCCTCTTCTTTTCTTTGGGTCTAGTCTTTCTCAATCTAGGTTTCTCCTAGTAACATAGAAAATGGGGCGTTGTTCTCAATAAATTTAACAACCTCAAATTCTTCCTCTATCGAAGTTCCATGAGCAGTCATAGATGTCTGGGTAAGTCTTCCACATAGGGTTATCAAATTTCCTCTAAATAATCCTATTCCTCCCAATGAAGGAATCATAGCAGGCTTTCCCAAAATTTCCCAGGTTCTTTCTGTCATGATATTCACTTGTGTTTCCTCATCCAGAACACAGTCTATGTCAAAGTCTCCTATTATTGTTTCTATGCACTCTTTTTCTTTGAATATCTCTGATAAGTTCATATCTCTGTGGTCATTCAGGGTTTCTTTCATTTGTAGTAATATAGTCTCAAATTCTTTCTGGGGTTCTTCCATGGTCTCAGTTTCTTGGTCTTCCTCAGGTTTTTATTGTCTCATATTCATTCTTTCAATCTTATAAATCATTCTAGGGAAATCCATAACTTCATGGTACATAGCTTTACAACAAAGACAACTAGGTTTTCTAGCAGGGCATTCCTTAGCAAGATGTCTTGGTCTTCTGCAACTGTAACAAAGAGTTAATAATCTCTTTATCTTAAATGATCCCCATCCTTTCTTGTAATGTGCACTAGGATCATGGTGGCTAACCTGCATAAAAATCTTCCTAGGATCCTGCATCCATTTGTTAGTCCAAAAATCCTTTCTATGCATAGGAATAACATATCTTTCACAATTTCTATTAGATCTACTAATATCAAATCTTGTTTCTTCTAATTGTGCCCTATTTTTTAGACTAGGAAATTTTTTATCAAACATACCTAGATCCATACTTTTGAAACAAAAAATTCCACTTATCTTACCTTTAACAGAGCACAAATCTTTCAGATCTTATCTCTTCAATCAAAAAAATTCACTGTTCTTACCTTTATCAGAGCACAAAGCTTTCAGATCTTACCTCTTTTCTTTATATATGCCTCCTTTCTTAGTACAAACCTTCGCAAGTCAAGTAGAGTATTGTGTACTAGGGCAATAGATCTACGCACAGAGCTTCCTCTTTTCCTCAATTCCCGACAATCACAGTTTCAGGTCCCAACAATAGAACCATTTATTGGCACAAGGGTAGATCCAAGGTTCAATGCTTCAACAATGCACCAACAAAACCATAACTATCGACCCTTTCGGAAACACCTGCAAAGCAGATGAAGTCTCACCCGAGGTAGAGGAAAGGGTGGTTGTAGGACTCAGATGTCTACAACCTAGCTGGGACACAACTATGTGATTACAATACCTTCAAAAAGCATTTAACAGTTATCATTCCTTAGTATCTAGCCTTTGTTTACAACACAAATAAACCCTGATTATAGAGCAACGTAGTATTCAACAAGATCCAACACATTCAAGTACTAAGTACATCAAAATAGACCAGATCTGGTACTCATTCACATCACCAAGCACTAAGCTATCATATCAGATACATCTAAACAAACATTATTGTACTAAGCATAAATCATATGAGCAATAAAACAACCATAATGAACAAAGAAACCATAACATAGGATATACGTGGTTCACCCCCAGCCTGGGGCTACGTTCACCAATTCTTCTTCTCTTTATTACCTTTTGTCAATCATCTACATGAACAGAGCCACATGATCCTACTCCGCATAGGATAGTAGATCTGTGCGCACTCCGCCAGATCCTCATTCCTCGAGATAGGTTACAACACAAATTCCTCTTACAATCTACACAAGCTTCTTACAACCACTTTCACTTAGCTCTGCCTGTGTCCAACACAACATGCACAAAGCATTTATAACTATCACTTGCACTTAGCAAAAAATCACACATATGCACGTATTGTCTCCTCTTAGATTTCCTAGACATCTCTTTATACATTAGAAAAGGGCCTAGACATAGGTAAACCCATGGGCCAACATCCCCACACCCATTACATAAGACCAAAACCCAAAAATCCCTAAAAGGGGGCTAAGATCCTGCAATCTTTGCTTCAACTTCCGCTCTCCCTTCGACAGCCTGTCGAAGTCCCAAAAAGGGGTAAAAAGTGACCAAGGATCTTCAAAACTTGGTTAAGGGCCAACAAGACTCCCCCAAGTCCTTCCTTGCAAGCATATGTACATACCACAAAACTTTCATTTGGGTCAACAATCTTTAACACAAGCGCACTAGTAAGTAATTCCTTCAACAGATTAAAATTCTTTTCACACTTGAGTGTCCATTCAAATGTAGTCCCCTTCTTTTGGAAAGAAGTGATGGGATGATAAATATTAGATAAACCTACTATGAATATTTTGTAGTAGCCATATAATCCCATAAAATATCTGACATCTAACACATTTATGGGTCTTGGCCATCCTCTAATGGCTTCAATCTTCGCTAGATCTATTGTTATGCCCTGCTCTGAAATAATGTGTCCCAAGTAATGGATCTGATTTTTATAAAAATAACACTTACTCAACTTGGCATACAACTGATGTTCCTCAGTACTTGCAAAACCAATCTCAAGTGATGTTTGTGTTCCTCTTCAGACTTAGAATAGACAAGTATGTCATCCAGGAATACTATGACAAACTTGTCTAGATAATTTTTGAATATGCCATTCATTAAGCACATGAAGACAGTTGGTGCATTGGTGAGTCCAAACGACACCACTACAAATTCATAATGCCCATACCTGGTCCTAAAGGTTGTCTTATGAATGTCTTCTTCCTTGATTCTTACCTGATGGTATCCTAGCCTCAAGTCAATCTTTGAAAATATGTTTGCTCCTCTTAGTTGATCAAAGAGGTCATCAATTCAGGGTAAAAGATACTTGTTCTTTATATTGTACTTGTTCAACTTTCGGAAGTCAATACACAGCCTCAAGGTTCCATCCTTCTTTTTGACAAAAAGTACTCTTTCTTCAACACTTGGACGTATGTACCCTTTCTTCAACAATTCTTCCAATTGCATTTGTAATTCTTTTAATTCTGGTGTGCTCATTCTGTAGGGTGTTTTCGACACCGGGGAAACTCCTGGCACTAAATCAATTGAGAAATCTATCTTCCTTCTTAGTGGCAATCCAAGTATTTCTTGGAATACGTCTTCAAATTCCTGTAGCACCTATAAATCTTTGAGGCTTTCCCCCTTTGTATCAACTAGCTCCTCTACATGAGAGTTATACAGTTGACATCATTTTCTAAAACATCTTTTCAACTGTAAGGACAAAATCTCCCTTATAGAGATGGGTCTTGGAACTCCTTTCACAGTGCTCTATTTTCCATTTCCATCAAGACATGTAAATGTCTTGTTATGACAATATAGGACAACATGATGCTTGTCCAATGAATCCATCCCAATCAGAACATCATAAGACCCCAATGGTATGATATTTAGATCAGTACTAGTATTCACACCATTAAGACATATGGAACAACCTCTAACCATATCATGGATTCTTCTTTTGGTTCAAATGGCTAATTGAACCAAACATTCTTTTCCAAGTTTACTTTTCTCCAAATGTAATCTATCCACTATCTTAGGATCAATGTAACAATGGCTTTCTCCTTAATCAATCAAAATAGCAATAGGCTAATTTATGATCTTACCTTCCACCTCGATCACAATAGAATGGTACTCTGCTTGTCGATCATTTAAAGCGGCATAGATTCTTCCCATATATTTGACTATTGTAGCCTCTTGGATGTTGTGCAAAGTATTCACTCTGTCCTTTTTGTGTGGGAAATCCTTGTACATGTGATCTTCTTTACATCCCCAACATTGGATTGGTGGTCTTCCCCTTTTTCCAAAGGAATATTCCTTCTTGAAATCCCCTTTATCATATTTATCTTGATGATGTCTATTTGGCTCATTCCTATTGAAGGGAGGTTTGAATCCTCGGTCAAGTCTTTGGTTCATCATACTTGATATTTTCCTTATAGAAGACTAGAAATCCTGGCTTCCAGGTTTGATGAATAGTTATGCAACTGAAAATATCTCTGGAGCCCAAGCAACCATGCTTCAGCATCATATTCCCTTTCTGTTTCACCATCAAAGGAAGGTGGCTTGAGCTTCCTCATCTCTCCCTGCAAACAATCTACCTCTTGTTTCTTTCTCTGGTGTCTGATAGGAGACACTTCTGGACTTCTTACAGGATCATCTGATGCATAAAAATGTCTTCCTGAGTAAGGAGTTGAGTGGTGTCCATGAGCTTTGCTAGCACTTTTGGAATAACTAGCTCTTCCATGAGCATGTCCTCTTTCATGACACCTTCCTTCTTCCTCTTTTCTTAAGTTTGATCCCTTCTTCATTTGCCTTTGCAACTGATTTAATCTCTGCAACACTTGAGCATTCATATGGATTTTCTCTCTCATCAGTCTCTTGTTCTCTACTTTGTAGCTCTACACTTCCATCCTCAGGCTTCTTACCGTTTCTATTAATGTTTCTTTCTCTACTTTTCCCTTGTTCCCATTGGACTCTGTCTCTGCATTACCAACTCTGGTATTTTGGCCTTCAACCTCCTTTTCATGACTGGAGGCTCCCTTTCCTTCTTCCATTTCCTCAATACGCATCCTAAGCTGATGCGCTTAAGACTCCTAATTCTGTAAAATGTGCAAGCGACCATTTTGTTAGAATTATGTGTATGATAGGAAAAAAAAATTCCAACCATGCTACAGGTCTCTTTCTTGTTTTTTTTCATGGATATTATATCCCCATTCTCTGAAAATAACAGTGTCCTTTTATCCTTGGCTAACACAGAGTTTTACCCTGTGCAGGTGCTTCCTTCAAACCACCTCCCCAAGTGATCATGACTAGAAACTGTGCTTAAATCCTCCCTTAGCACTTTTTTGTCTCAGAGACAACCAAATATTCCCTTAGCCCTCCTTTCCTCATCTCTCGAACTCCATATAACCATGGTCATGAACCTGTGCTTAGCTAAAAAGTTCTTGTCTAGATATTTAGGACTTTCAACTAGGACCAGATCAACGATCCTCGTCTTCTCTAGCGATCAACGATCAAGATCCACTTTGGGACTTTGTGCTTCGGGAGTCTCAACTTTTCTCACTTGCCTCCTCCCGGAATGAATTTACCCAGAGTTCTTTATCTGTCGACAGGTTTCCTCCCACAGATCAATGACTGTGAATCATTTTGACGCTTCAAGCTTCATAAGTTTCAAACTTCCCTCCTGCATTTTCTCCTAGAGTGCTTTCACCTGAAGTCGACAATCCTTTGACGCGTGTCCTATAGAATCAAAAATAGATATATACTTTGATCTTCAAGAGTTTCAACCCAAAAAAAAATAACATGCCTTTCCCTTCTGGGGTGCCCAGTCTTTCAGACTGCACGATCTTTTGCCACGTGGTGAAACGCTGGAAGCGGACATGTGGCCCAATCAAGAAGGTGACACATGTCACATTCTAATTGACTTTTAAATGTTCCAAATGCCAAAATATTACTGACACTTGGCACACATCCCATGTGTCCATGTCATCCCAGGTGACATCATCATGCCTCATCACTTTGTCTCTTCAGGCTTCAGGGCTTCGAGAGTTTTCAAACTAGCACACTTTCAATTCTCCCGAACTCTAAATTCCCAAACTGGCCAATCTGTCGCCATGTGTCCTCCTAGATAGTATGACCAAGATTCACTTTGGGTCTTAACCTAGAGTCCACGGATCTACTCCATGTGTCCTCCTCAATCTGATGGCTATGATTTCTTCGGGGCTATGGACTTTGGAGATATCAAATTTCAAACTTATTTGGACCCACTGGATTTTATCCCAAGTCATGGATTTGGTGATGCATGGCTCTCGGCAGATCAATGGATGTGATATTCTTGGATGATCGGACGGTCGAGGTTTTCTCCGACTCTCCAACTCTCCAAGATTTGGGAGTCTCAAACCTCAACTAAAAAACCTCTCGAACATATTCCTCCGGAGTTACTAATCTGCTGACACATAACCTCTTGGTGATCGATGGTCATGATCTACTTCAAATGATCCAACAGTTGTCGCTTACTTTAGGTCTCTGGCTCTCCAGGATTTAGGAGTTTCAAAACTCAACTTCTCCTCACTCACTCTTTCCCAAAGTGCTTTCACCCAGAGCACATGATCGGTTGATGCATGTCCTCTTATGGATCGACGGTCCCCAGCTACTTCGACTATTCAGAGTTTCGATGTTCCAGCTCTAACCTGTCACATCACTGCATTCCTTTCAATTGGCAGGGGCATGCATCGACGGTTTGGAGTAACCCAATTTTTTCCCCACAATTATCCTAATGCTGACAATTAACCCCTCAAGGAAACCATGGTTTGGATTGTAGGACCACCTTGTGAATTATCTTCTGTGCAAATCGGTTCCCCACAATGCCTACTAGCCATTGATCTCTCTCTCTAAGGGGATCCAATGGTCGTGACCTTTAACCTTGCTTCCTTTTCATCGGATAACCCCTGTTTACCTGTCCTATGATCCAACAATCCTATATATCCCCGATCCTACGGTGGCGATTGCTCCCGAATTAAAAAGGAATGGTCACAATCCTTCGAACCCTCACAAAGGTTCTATGACATTCTGTCTCTTGCGTAGATTTGGAAATGCCATTCCTCCTGATATTTTCAACTTCCCGGTCAGAGTTCAATATCGACCATGAGATTATGAGCAACAGACCTGGCCCATACTAGCCTGGTGTTTCAACCAGAAGATTTGATACCAAACTGTAACATACCCAGCCACCCACAGGCCGGGTACGCTACCTGCAAGCTCGCCCTCAGAATTATTTCTCTTACAGATACCTTCTTTAGTCATTAAGGATGAATAAGATAACAGATTTAACAACATGCACAATAATATCCAACAAGCATTCATAATCTAAAGATTACGTTAAATGATAATTAAATATACATAGTGGAAATACATTCATACACATGTAGATGATAATTAAATTACATAGCGGAAATACATTAATACACAGGTAGGTATATCACGAATGAGAGCACTTATCTTTATGATAGATGACACCAACTGGTTGCAGACCAACAAAATTCCACCCAACCATAGACACTGTTGCTCCAAATATCAATAGCAGTGTGACCCCCGAGCTAAGGCTATGAATCCACAAGGATGGTTCCAGAGTGTACTTGGGTTCCCAAACCATTCATCTCTCAATATCTCATAGGTCTCCCGACACCCACAACAATCCAAGTACCCAGATCTCTTCTACCCAACATGTTCCACTCGGGAGAATGGAGCTCCACCCTTCTCTGCCACACAGTCCCTCAGGTAGTCCTTCTCCTTCCTGCCAAGGCTTCCAGCAGATCTGGTTTAGAATCTCAATGCTGGAACTCTCAAGATTCATAGTTGTGAGCAAAACAGGACCCTAGGCCAATGCATTTCAACAGCTTTGTTTCCTTTCACTTTTCCAACCAAGACGTAGGTGAGGATGGGTCTATGAATGGATCAGGAAGTGCATGGGAGTGCATGCATGGGAGTGTGTGAGGGAAGAATGAGTGAGTGAATGGGAAATCAAAGACCAAGTCATCAGTCCAACCCCCCATCAGACCATAGGGTGGTTTAAGTAAACTCGTGGGGAAAACAAGAACCTCCCGCCCTTACCCAAGAAGTTCACATAACCAATCCCCTCCCTTAGAAAAAAATGGTAATAAGAAAAATGGGAATAACACTTAGTCCCTCAAGCTCCCTCTCTTGTAGAATCATAGCCCCCTATAACTCTAGTCCTTGTTCGTCTAGCAACAAATGATGTGTTTATTATTATTAATGATCAAAACATTACATTTCTTGGGGATACTAGCCCTTCAATAATTGCCTGGGCACTTCGGCCTCACAACATTATAACAATACATTATTTAAAATGGGTGTTCAAAACCTGGGGTGTTACACAGTCTCAATATCGAACGGTTGTTGCAGATCGAGAAAGGAGAGTAATGGAGTTGAGAACAAGCGATGCTTCAGATCATCAAATGATCATTTTTGTTCCTTCCCCCACATGAACTTGGCCCTACCACCGCCCTTGGTCACCTGGCTGAGGGCCCATGCAATAAGGAATAATCCCAACATGAACCGTCGGTAGAAGCTGGCTAGTACTAAGAAGCTCTGAATCTTGGTCAGTTTGGTTGGGGCTGGACAATCATGAATGAATTGGATCTTAGCTAGATCAACATGTACCCCATGCTCATCAATAATGTAGCCCAAGTATTGGACCCTGTTCATGCCAAAAGAGCATTTTTCCAAGTTGGCATATAGCTTGTGCTACTGCAGAGTGCTCAAAACCTGTTGAGTATGCTGCATATGCTTCCCCCACATTCTATTGAAGATGAGGATGTCATCCAAATATACCACCATAAAGGATTTGGTGATGGGTTTGAATATATCATCCATCAACCTCATGAAAGTGGTTGTGCATTTGTTAAGCCAAAGGGCATGACTAGCCATTCAAAGAGACCTTCTTTAGATTTGAAGGTTGTCTTCCATACATCAGTTGGTTTAATGGGAACCTAGTAGTAGCCATACTTTAGGTCAATGTTACTGAAGAAATTTTCCCCTTTGAGTTGGTCAAGAAGGTCATCAATCTTGGGAATGGGGTATCGGTTCTTGATTGTGATTTTTTTTAAGGCTTTGTAATCAATGCAGAGTCTCCATGTCACGTCCTTCTTCTGTACCATTACAATCGGGCTTCCGCAAGGGGAGGACTTGGGTTTGATGTTCCCCTTTTGAAGCAGCTCTTGTATTTGTTTCTTAATTTCATCATTTTCTATTAGCGAGCAATGATATACTAGTCCATTAGGTAGAGGCACATTGGGGGTTAAATCAATCGGATGCTTGACTTGGAAGTGTTTTGGTACCCCTGTACGTGAGGAGAAGATGTCTTTGTAGTCTTCCACAATCCCATCCGCTTTCTTCTACTACAAAGAGAGGCTCTATTTAGAGGCCACGAATATGTCTGTGACCTTCTGCTTACTATGATGATGGATCACAAAGAAGAAAAACTTCCCAGTCTATGAGCTGAAATTACTACATTTATTAGTAGAGATTAAATAGATAGAAATAGGCGACACTACCTTTGGTATCCTGTAAAATTGTCTATCCAAAGTAATAATAACACTGTGGGGTCTAGACTCATACACATCATGATGCTTCCATAAATATGGTTGTCCTAAAAGAACATCACAAGCATCAAGGGGATCAATATCACACGATACCTCATATTTGAAAGGATTGATGTCATAGAGCAGAAGACACTACTGGCTGACACGGAGATCTCTTCCTTGGCAGGTCCAGCCACTTGATGACCTCTGTTGAAATCAGGTTCTTTTGACTCCTACTATCGACAATTAAATGAAGCGGAGCTCCCTTTACCCACATCTGTGAGTGAAAGAGGTTTTCTCCTTCCTCTTCTTCTTCTGGTTCTCTTGGTCGGACTTTGGTGGTAGAAATAATGGAACTGGGTTCAACATCGA
Source organism: Picea engelmannii (assembly GCA_009831015.1). Classification (NCBI taxonomy): domain Eukaryota; kingdom Viridiplantae; phylum Streptophyta; class Pinopsida; order Pinales; family Pinaceae; genus Picea; species Picea engelmannii. The sequence goes on along the minus strand of ML780946.1, from coordinate 1,597,703 downwards.
TAATCTTCTTCCCTCCTTCAGGATTTGATTCAGAATCAAATTCAGCCTCTGACTCATAAGCCTTCAATTCATCCATGAGTGACAACTTGGAGCAACATTATTCGGTGTTTTCCCAAGGGATTTTATGGTACTCACACCATTTACCCATGTCCTTCTTCATATTTTCATTGCTCTTCTTGTTTTTGTGGCTTGGACTAGTTTTCCTAAGGGCGTCCATCTTGACTTGGTCCCTTGTTGTGTGGGTTGGGGCTGCCTTTTCCCTGCTTCAACTGTGACGGGTTTGCATATCCAAATTATTTCCTTTTATGCTTAAATTTATACTCGATCTTGACCGCATATTTATAAGCCATGCCCAATGAGGTGATGTCCAGAAATTCCATTTATTTTTTAATGTATCTATGTAAACAATCGCGGTATTTAAGCACCAGATGACCCAATTTGGTGCACAGGGTATGGAAAATATTGGTGAAATATGGTACTGCCTGGTCCCTTTATTGACGTAGGGTGGTCCATCTAGTGTATTGATCCTCGTAGCTTCCAACAGGGTAGTATTTTTCTTTAATGGCATCCCAGAAGGAATCCCATGTAGGGGCCACCACAAACATTGTAGATTCCTCTATAGTCCTTTTCTTAGAGTAAGTATCCCACAAGTATTTAACATGTGGAACAACCTTGAGGAGTGAAAAAGTGATATTTTCCCTATCGAAAAAATTGTGGACCAAAAAATACCCTTCGAGTAGATTCAACCATTTATCTACAACATCCACATCTATCAGTCCTTCCAATAATGGAATATCAAAATTTACATGTACCTTGAAGGGGGTTGCATGGTCACTTGATGAATATGTTTCTCCTATGGGAAGTCGTAGAAGGATTTGAAGAAAGTTGTTCATCATTTCATTCCTTTGTTGTGCAGGGGCTTCCTCAAGCAACATTTTAATAGGATCTATCGGTCCATAATCTTTATTTTCATCCCCCATGGGTTATTTTATGGCTTGGCATGGACGATATTGCAATGGCTCGATTGGATCAAGTCCCAACTTCTAGTACCTAAATCTTTTCATGGACATTCACGAAGAAAAATAAATGAAGAGCATACCACTGTAATACCACTGATCTGGATTTAGGATTGGAAAAAAATTATTAACAGACTAAATAAAATAAACACAGAGATATGAAGAATAACACAGATATCCAGTGAACAATATCTTCTATTGAATAATGAAATAGGTTGAAACTGTAAAACTACAGAACTGAAACACTTGCTCGAATGGTAGTAGCTATCTTTGAGAAGAGATGTGGATGCTACATGCATCTGTTTGAGCAGAATGGATTACAATGAGGCTCTAGAGGCCTTTTTTATATTACTCATGAATGCCAAAATCCTAGACATCCAAAAACCTAACCCTAGAAGGTGAAACGCCAAAAGTCATGTGGGCCCCTATGGTTAAGTATGTGTAAGTTGGTACCTCAACTTCCGAGGGTCGTAGCTTTTTCATACAACCTTCGTTTTAGGCACGTGATATCCCGTTGGAAAGGTATTTCAAAGAGATACACATTTCTCCATCAAACTCTGACTTCATATATAGTTTTGTTGTGGCGAGCGAAAAAAACAATGTTTAGGGCCCCAAAATGACCCTAGAAGTACCACAATATGTGTTGACATGAAAACATACAAAATAAGCCAGTTGGATTATGAGAGAATCCACCAACATCCATCTGGAGGATGTGTGGGGATTCATACAACCCCATAAGTGTAGAACCCACAATTACAAAGAAGTACATAAGAACATACTGAACAAAAAATGAACAAGAGGAGTTAGTTGGAATAGGTGGGTGGCCACCAATATCCACTTGGATCAAAGTAATACCTACAAGGTGGTGCCAAAATATGTGATATATGACCCCCTTGCACAAAAATAGTTCTTTAAGGAGTTTATTGATATATTTCAATGGGTTTCTAATCCTACAATACCAATACCTGCAGAATCAATCCATGAGCCTCAACCTAAATGTGTGAAGCATTGTGTGGTATAGAAAGATCCTCTAGTGAGACCCAAATAGACTATTGAATTATGGTTTTTATTACTTTATGATATTTTGTATGCCGAACAAATCACTAGGGAATTGTGGAACAAGCTCAAGGGGATTTTAGAGATTGAAATGAACCCAGAAGAGTTGATTGTTTCTCATCTTCCCGAAATGCATATAGGAAGAATACAAAGAAGTAAGAAGATATCCAGATGGGAATTTATACTAAATAGTCACATCATCGATTATTAATTAATGATGTTATGTTATATTTAGGTTCTAATGTCAACATCCCACCAAATAAAACTTGGAAAGCCATGGGTAAACCCAAGTTGGTCTATTCACCCATTCAATTGCGGATGGCGAATAAATATCTTATCTACCCTATTGGGAGGTTGAAGAATGTTGAAGTGTAATTATATAGAGTGAATACAATGGCCGAATTTGAGGTTATCAAAATCATGGGGGAAAAGGACCCATACCTATCTTTATTGGGCATTGATTAGGCTTTTGAGAATTTTGTTGTTATCAACCTTAAGAAAGAAATCATGTCTTTTCAAGCGGATGGTATGAAGGTAACCCAACCATTAGAACCATATTAGGGTCCCTGCTATATGGATCTAGTAGAGCGGGAATATGGAATAGGATACCCCATATCATCTCTCTGCTATGACTGCAAGAAAGAACGAAGGTTGTATTAACCCAACTGCAGATGGCTCGATACGTTGGTGCAGTATTCAGTATGCAAAGGAAGATTTAGAGGTAGTGTTTGACAACTAGAAACGGGGAATATATGATAAATTCTCATGATGTTGCGCGACTATTAGAGTGTCTAGGTGGATTGGATTTGAGGTTAGAGAACACCCTGTGTACAATGGCACTTTAGATTTGGATAGTGTTTTGGTTGACATAGAGTCTAAAGTTGCACCAGAACAAAGACTTATTGTATTAGATGTTGTGTTATGATCCTCTTCATTTAGATGGTGGGTCACTCATAAGGGTACTTTATCTTCCTAGGAAGAATAAAAGTGTTCCATTCATCATCACTTTATTCCCCCTTTGCAACTTAATTCGTTGAATCTGGACCAGTCATATTTGGAATTATATGATGGGATTTCAAATCCAAGGGAACATGTAGAACATTGTATTTAGGTATGGGAAGTTGTAAAACTACCTTCTCAATTGTGGGTACATTAGATTATTCATTCCCTGGGACAGATTCTAGCTTCTTGGTATATACATGAGGAAGATCGATGCCAAATAGCTTGTTGGGAAATCCTTCAATGACAGTTCTGTCAAGACTTCTTATTCTCAGGAATTCAAAGGCACTAGGGAGGTTAAATATATTATCCCATATGATGTCAGTAGTTCCTATACCAAACCATTGAAGTTGCAGAAAGTCAATATAGGAACTGATGAGCATCCTAAGCTAGCCTCCATTGGAGACTATTGGGATGAACAAACCGCGAAAGAGATACAAGATCTGTTGCGGGAATATGAGGATTTGTTCCCTACAAATTTATCAGAACTAAAAGTCATTAAGGGAGATTTAAGGGATATGAGGATATAGTTAAATCCTGAATCAATACTAGTCAAGTATAGGCGATATCGGCCAAATCCTCGAGTTAAAGAGAAAGTGAAAAAGGATATTGAAAGGATTCTCACAACTGGGTTGATTTTCCTTGTCGATAAGGCTGAATGGATCATTCATTTCATGATACAAACCAAGAAAGGTATGGATGATATACAATTTTGTGTATACTATAGACACTTGAACACTGCTTGTGTACATGAACCCTTTCCTACCCCCTTTAGAGATGAGGTACTAGATCAAGTAGTAGGAAATGAGGAATATTGCTTTAAATATGGGTTCTTTGGATATCATCAGGTTTGAATCGTCAAGGAAGATAAGAATAAGACTACTTTTACTACTAAGTGGGGATCATTTTCCTACAGCATTATGCCTTTCGGGCTTAAGAATGCCCCAATGGTATTTTCTTTGATCGTGATCACATCATTCTGTGATTTCATTCATCAGTTTCTTGAGGTATACCTGAAATATTGGACTGTATACAACATAATTAAAGAGAATATTGTGATATTATGCTTGATGTTGGACCATTGTAGATAGTTAAATATTTCCTTTAATATGCGAAGATGTATTTTATGTGTACCATTTGGAATTGTTTTAGGGCATATTGTTTTTCGGGAAGGAGTGCTAGTCGATCCTGCAAGAATTGCAATTATTCTCAATATGATTCCTCCTACCACTATCAAGTAGTTGTGAATGACACTAGGCCATACTGGTTATTAATTTATATTTATCAAGGATTACACGAGCATAACGAGACCTTTGGAACAACTTCTAAAGAAATCTGAAGGGTTTCATTAGACTTAGGATTGTGATAAAGCATTCAACCTGCTCAAATAGAAATTGAGCATTGCACCCATTTTGATTTATCCTAACTAGAAAGTTCAATTCCATGTCCATATTGATGCCTTTGACATTTTTCTCGGTGCCATTCTTGCACAACCATGGGAAGGAAACATGGACCATCCTATATACTTTTCCAGTTGTAAACTTTCGCAAGTTTAATGCAATTACACCACAACTAAAAGGGAATGTTTGGCTATGGTGTATGCTTTACAAAAGTTTTGGAATTATTTACTTGGAAGTCATTTTAAGTTTTTTACTGACCATTCTACTTTGAAGTATTTGGTGAACAAAATTGTGTTAGAAGGTTTCATTTGTAGGTGGTTTCTATTATTTTATGCATTCTCTTTTGAGGTCCTTATTAAGCTGGGCAAGTTAAATGTTGGGCCATATCACTTGTCTCACCTAGAATCTAGAGAAAGTGGTGAAATTGTAGATGAATATCTCCCAAATGAGGATTTGTTATGTATTGAGGACATTCTTGATTATTTGGCGAAAATTTCCATACATTTTACTAATGGTACTATGCCAGCAGGATATTTTGCAAAACAAAAGAGTCACCTAGTGGTTTGGATAGCAGATTCTTAATTGATTGTGGGCCAACTCTACAAATTGGGATTGGATAATATCTTGCAGTGATGTGTTCTTGACCATGAACAACCTAATATTCTATGGGAATGTCACAGTGGAGTTGCGGGAGGACATGTTGGAAGACAAGAAACTACCAAAAAAATATTACAGGCACAACTATGGTGTTCTACAGTATTTAAATATGTCAAGGAATATGCTTGGGTATGTGATGTATGTCAGAGAGTGGGAAAACCATCTCATCGTGATGATTTTCCTCTGCACCATGTTCACGCACTACAACATTTTGAAAAATGGGCTATTCATTTCATTGGTCCAATAAATCATGTAGCTAAGAATTCCAAGGCTAGATACATAATATATGAAACTGACTACCTAACTCACTGGGATGAAGCAGAGATTGTTCGGGATTTTTCTATGACCACCACGACACACTTTATTTTTTATAATGTTATTACTTGGTTTGGTTTTCCTCACAACTTGATTAGTGACCAAGGAGCCCACTTTCTCATTGAAACTATAGTAACCCTTACCAGAGAATCTTTTATTCAACATCATAAGAGTATTCCTTATCATCCGCAAGATAATGAACCAGTGGAAGCATTTGATAAAATCTTGGACAGTGTATGGTTTTTTGTGCAAATAGGGATGATTAGGATGAGTGAGTTCCAATTGTGTTATGGGCATATAGGACTACCACGAAGTGATTAAATGGTACACCCCATTCCAACTGGTAGATGGAAAAGAAGTAGTTGTGCCAGTTGAGTTTCTTACCCTAACTCTATTCATTTCACAAGCTACCAATATGACCAAGGATGAATCCATTGTTGCATGGGTGGAGGAATTGTTGGAACTTGAGGAAGCTAGGTTCCTAGAATATTTTCATCTGACTATGGAGGAATCCTGACAAAAGGTGTGACATGACCGACACATAAATCATAAGTCATTTGTGCAAGGTGATAGAAAGTATCAGAAACATCCGGTCAAGCTCCAAATGCACTGTATTGGTCCTTTTATAGTTGCGAAAATCCATAAGTATGGAGTTGTCAAATTAGCACAACTCGCTAGAGTTGTTTGATCTAGCTAGGTGAATGGAACATGCCTGAAGCCCTACCTATCTGATGCATAATTACAATTTCATTAGGCTTCTAGTTTTGAGAGTGGGTTAGTAAGTAGGACTTCCATTTTTGTATTTGTTTTACTTTCTATCAATACATGGTGACGTGTTTTTTGTTTATGTGTCTTTGAGCTTTGTCTTCCTCTCCAAGTCATCTAGCTTAGATATTCCCTTTGTGGTCGGGGAAGTCACAATCACATCCTCTCATACTTAATGCTACTAAAATTTGAATCTTGTGCTCTTGTGTCATCACATGGGTCACTAAATTTAGTTACTACCTTTTTATCCATCATTACACCTTTGTTGTCACCATCACATACAATTTAACAAATTTTCTCCTTTGTATGGTTAACTTCTCGCCTCTTCATTACTTTTCTAAGTTTATCTAATATCATGTTACAAACTTTTTGGTTATGCATTTAGTTACCCAAATCACATTGTGGATTCTGTCGCATTCAAGAGATTGAGTCAATGTTAATACCCAGTCTTGTCACCCTATAGTATTCAATGCATGGTCATCTCGACATTTTCTTCATATCAGTTATAAACACATCTTTAGTCGATGGGTTCATCTATTGTTTTACTCTTGTGCTTTTTGTAGACTTAGTTCTACAACCTCTTAAGCACTTTGTAAGACTGTGTCCAAGCCTTCACCCCTTGTGTTACACATCAAAATTACTCATTGCAATGATGGCTAAATGTCATCATTATAAATATTGCAAGTGTCTCATATTGGTTGCAAGTGTCCCTAGTGTCGCAAACATCATACTGCCATCTTGCCTGTGTCGTGCCTCTAACGACATCATAAGGACACTTAGGACACCTCAAAGACTAGTTTTGAAGAAGAGAAATCAGTTGACAGGGAGTACAAGCCTTTTGCCACTAAAAGAACCACTAAAATATGGATTTTGGAGAGGAGCACTCCCCTACCCACTCTCAAGGAGTTTTATCACTCCCTGGGCCTCTTTGGGGGATTGTTTGAGCACCCTGTGCACCCTTTTGGGGGAGCGCTACCCTTTTCTGAGCAAGTTTTGGGTTTGTTGAGACAAATCAAGGAAGAATCCCTCAATTCCTGAAGGTGGTTGGATTCAAATATATGGTCAAGGCATGATCTTAGGGAATATCCTCAAGTGAAGGAGAGGAATCCTCAACTTATCCCAAATATCTCTCAAGTGGTTGGACCTCTCCAAGGTTATATAAGGATGTCTCCTCATGGTGAAAGGGAGGGAAGAGACTAGAGATTGATACCAAACTTATGATCCTATAAGTGGTATGAACATGAAAAAGATCAAAGGTATGAAACCTATGATATCATAGGAAACATACAAAAAACAATGGAGATTACTTGAGCAAAAGGATTGGACAAGGAGAACTGGAAGAAGTTGTTGCACCTTCATCAAAGGATTGTAAGTACTTTTACTTGTTCTCATTAATAATCAATGCTTGTCCTGTTTCTTTCAAACTTATGTTTGTTCCATATGAGTTTGTCTACAGTAGATGGATCTATATTTGAGATAATCTCAGTAGAGTAGGAAGTCCATTATATCTTTGTTTGTTCTACAGGACCTATCAGGGAGCTCAGGATCGAAGCTCAGCCTGGACTTTGCAGGGACAAACATCATTGATAAGGTACACATCTTTCTTCTTCTCCTTCGTATGTTATCTTGATTATATATAAAAGGATATGAGTGTCCATGTTAAGCATTTTTCTGTCTTGGCCTTAGGAGTCTAGAGACCAAGAGGGAATCCACTTGTCTACAGGGGGATTCACCTACAACACCTTGTATTATTTTCTTACCACCATCGACTTGTTCCAATGGTTCATACACCTGGTCAAGGGGCCATCTAAACCATTGTTCCAGTGGATTTCATTGATCCATGGATCATTGTTCAAGGAGATCTGCATGGAAAGGTAAAAAAAACCAGGTTGGTTGACCCCAATTTTACTGATGTTGTTGAATTCCCCACATGGATACCAATGATTTCATGGATTTCACTACATTGTCTGACAGTGACTTCCAGTGGAAGTGGAAGCCCAATTACAAACCTCTGCAGGATTCTACTTTTTTGTGTCTATGCATCCTATCGGTTTTTGGTACTACCAAAGAAGTGGCACGCTATGGATTGTGGGGAAAGTGATGCTTAAGTAAAAAAAGGGAGAGTGTACTTTGGACACCATTGTCGCGGAGGAATTCAGTAAGATTGGTGCCCCTATAAATTGGTGCAAATATTTTCTCACCAGACTGTTCCAAGATTGTGTGAATGCACATGACCAACCAGGATATTTTATCTATGGATACCTTGCTCGTCACTTTCACCATGTGGAATTGGAAACCACAATGGGGGTGCAACATTTCTCAAAATACAAATGGTCGCATCAGTAAGCTCTTTGACACATGGAATTTTTGTCTTTCATCTACCAACGAGGCCACTCATAATGATGCCTTCACACAATGGTATGATGATCTCGTTGTTGTAACACAAAAGCCCCAAATTCCATAGGCGCTACTCAATAAGCATACCCATAATATATGGTTCAACATGATCCGGTATCATACATTTGTGCGACCTTTAGGTGTGGACCCATCTCTTTTTTTCATACGCAGCCATTAAAATTTTACTTGGATGAAGTTGGGCTTGATAAAGAAGTCACCTTATGGTATGGTTTTACTATTTAAAATAAGAGGATTGGTTGCTCTTCTTTGATGCTCTTCATTGCACAAAGGTTCATTCCAACAGATACATAGGATGTCGGCCCTAGAGGGAGTGAGAGGAATCAGACATCTACCAGTTCATAGGATGAGACAGAGGAAGTCGAAGAGGAATCATTTCTCAATGGCCTACTTTATATTCCATTCGCTTCCATTCCTGACGATGCCATGATCTCAAGTAAGAAATTGTAGGATGTCCTAGTTTATGTTTTTCCTTGAAAGAAGTTCCATACCAAATCCCCATCGCAATATTTCGATGATACTTTCATCACTAAGGATACCCCCCTTTCCTCCATCCCACTACAAAATCGCATTGCCCCACTTTTTGCGCATACCACCCCCCCTCTAGTCCCTTCACATGAAACTTTTGATCTTAGTCCATTCCCCATCCACCACCCCCATCATCCATATCCTTGATCACCCTCTTGAACAACTCCAACCTTCCACTATTGTTGAGGAAGCCAAGCTTCCCTAGAACAGTCGATCCACCATAGTTGTGCACACACCTCTAGTATCCCCACACCATACTCAGTTAAATACACTTGCGGTCGAACCTACTACTCAACTCACTACAACTATTGTTCCACTCCCTTCCACTTCTCCCCAGATGTCGAAACTTCTAGTCCCCCAACACTCGACTCTCGAGATAGTAAGTTAGATACAACCTGAGAAAGGGATTGAACCTAATGTTCTGATGGATGAGGACCCTCCACAGGACCCGTTCGATGCCCAGGATGATACTTAGTTAGTGCAGAGAACTACCTCTATCAAGGAACAAATTATTCCTTTGCTACAGAATCCTCAACAACGATGAGCTATCTTGGAGCTATGCTCAGAGAAGACAGAGGTATTGAAAATACTTCTGCCATAGGTCACCAATTATCTTTTGTGGAGTCTCAGAGTGCACTCACCTACACCAAAGAGTGTTGGTACCCTAATTTTTTCAAAGCACTCTCTCACAAGTGGTCAGTCACTTTCTTCACGACGACCTTGGTATTCTATTTCCATCAGTGGAGAATTGTCCACATGGGATACACCACATATTTTTCACTATATTCGAGCCTCGACTGATCAGCTGGAATATAGTATCACAAAATATAAATAATCCAATCAATCTCTCACACAACAAACAAAATCCTTCTGTGAGGTTTTCATTGAAGCCACTACTACCACAACAATTAAGAAAAATTTGTTTGTCTAGGTCGAATCCATTGTTTCAGCCATTTCAAACAAGTTTTCTCAAGTCTATCCATATTTCCAACATGTCCTTTCTAAATTTCTAGAAGATATCACACCAGTAGTGCCACCTGATTGAGTTGACCTTGTTAGCACCATGTTTTTTGTAGTTAGAGTCATAGGTTCATCCAATGTTTTAGAGTCATGTCTTATTTATTTGAAAAAACAATTTTTTCCTAAATAAGTCGCGGTTGGTGTGTCAAAGTTCATGAGGTCAGTGAAAAACTAAGGGATGGTTTGAAAAATTGAGTAAGGACTTTGGATAAGAGTAGGGAAAAGGGTGTAAGAATTAGTCATGTTTGAATTGTAAGGATTTATCTTTTGAAATATTGAGTCATGTCAAAAAAGGGGAATTTAGGTACCAAAGTTGAGTCAAGTGGCTAGGATAAATGTCATCTCAAAATTTATTGTGAGAATCATTACCTAATCATGAAGTCAGAAAAGTGAACAATCATGGCACTCCTATCATTTGTACTTTGCACACTTCAAAAGTGTACCTTTTGCACGAGTTTGTTGCACAAATATTCAACCTAATTTTGAACTTCTTGTCGCCATGGATTTACCATCCTCTTCCATGATTCCATTCCTTATTCGTTCAAGCATAAATATTGGTCACCCTTCATGATTCTCCATCACTTTCAAAATTTGTGCGTCGTCCATAGTTTTTTCATCAAGCTCTAGAGCCCTTTGTTGCATAAAAGATATTTGTTGTCAATCGTATTGTAAGTCTATTGTTTTGATTTTTTTGCACCTCCTCCATTGTTTCCAGCCATTGCTTAAAAGTATTTTTGGAGTTCGTTGCAAGATAGCTTTGTGGAACGAGTTGTTTATTCTCACAATAAGCCTTCTTACTTCTGAATTATCTATTGTCGCGTCAAGTTTCCACTGCGCTGAAATTTTTCCATCACACTTTCTTTCCATGCCAAGTTTTCCCACTGTGCCGAATTTTTCCATCGCACTTTACTACCGCACCAAATTTTTCATTGCATTGAATTGTATGTTACTGATTTTTTTGTCACACAAATATTCCTATGCTACCTTTTCTTGCAGTTTCTACAAAGTTAATCATCCTTATTTTCTTCGTAGAGAGAGTATTACCATTATTTTTGCGTGCTTGAAATTAACATATACCAGCACCATGGCAACTTCCCAAAGAAAAAGAAAGAATGCAAGAAGTGGCAAGGCCATGAGGTTTGAACCTCGGGATTTGAAATTAATAAATGCAGACCCGACGATGTTGTGGGTGGGAAATCCACCTATGGAATAGCACTAAGGGTTTAGTAATGCATGCAAAAAATAACCTTCGAAATTCTCCTACTTTTTACTATTATCCCGACATACACCCCACATTCATGCATAAAACACAAGGATAAAAGGATTCGGTAACTCCACCTTGAAATCCTCGCTTGATGTTGATCCTTTTGCATTTGGTTTCTCCTTGAATGCAAGTCTCCTCCCAAAGCTAACCTGCATTCACAAACATAAAAACAAAGAAATACGAACATGCATCTCATATATGAATTAGTGGGTTATAGGTTGCAAAAATATAAACCAAATTGAGCATTTAACACCTAATATGGCGAGATGGGAAAAGTAATTCTTTCTATTAACCTCACAAAAGTCACTTACAATGGTGATATCGGCTACTTCTCCTCGAATATGGTCCTGGGATCTTCTTCAACTGTGCACCAACCGCTTCCAGATGTGCTTCTCCTCTTCAATTCTCACACAATGGTTGCAAAAGGTTGGGGCAAGGGGAACGTCAAATCAGGTAGAGTTTCTTTACTATTATTTTCCTCTTCCAAATGGGACCTCTACCCCTTCTTTTATAGGCTAGAAAGAGCTAGGTATTTGGTCGAGTGACTGGCTATGGGTGGTCAAACGGTTTAGTTAACTTACCCAAAACTGTGTGTTTCGTCTGCAACTTTCCATTTTTCATGCTTTTGTAGGTACACGCGGGCTGTAGTGGGTCAACTAGTGTGTACACGCATGAAGTAGTGGAGCAGGGCACATGTGCCTTCAAAAATGGTGTTTTTAAGAAGAGTTGTTCAGTAGTGGCTTGGAAAAATATGTAAAATGAGATGGCATGATGCCAGGTAAGCATATCTGGTGCAAATTAGGGTTATAACAAATGCCCCCTAATGTCTGAGGTCAGAAAATCATATGATGGCCGAAATACATTATCAATCTTCACTAACGTACCAAACCAGTGAGCCCAAGAACCAAAATTTGGGAGGTTCCATCTGTAAAATAACAATTGTCTCACCGAGGCAAGCATACCCATGCTCGAGATGAAATAAAATCATGGATACCAATCAAATACACTGCAGATCCATGTCATATAACTATATAAAGTGTAGCCATGAGCAATACATAGTGGATCTACATCTTGAAATAAAAAAATATATACATGTATAGTATCCACCTTTCAGAAGCTAACAAGGCCCGATGGATGGAGATGAGGCTTTTAGAGCTCGAGCAACAACTTCAAAATATTCACAACTTCAGTAGGAGTGTAATATGAGTGTACGACTTCATTACCTAGAGGTATTCGATGGCTTGTCAGGAACGGACTAGAGAATCTTGATGATCAGGATAAGGACTTTATGGATTTCGAACAAAGACTTGATTGGGCTTTCAGGATGGTCAAGCATGACGGAAAGAGACAATCTGCAGAGGGGTCGACTCAAGCTTGGTAAAAAATTCCCTTGGACAATAAAACGATGAATGATGAGACTCAAGAAGCATGATGTTGACATAAGTTCATGATGCAGGAGGCAACGCAAACTCTCCATATGTTTGGAAGAATAACCAAATGAAGGAGGACACAACTCTATATAGCGAGAATAGATTCCTAAGGTCATATTAAATCTCAAGGCTTGACAGACAAATGAAAGGATGTGCTTTGTCCAAGGGCAACTCGATGTGCTTCCAATAAAAAGAAAATACTTTTCCCTTCCTATTTTTGGGGTATATTTGATTTTTTGTCTTTTTCAATAATTTTGAAAAGCTTGAAAAAGAATAAAAGAATGTTACATTACAAGGGAGGATCGATTGTCACAGACATACTAGTTCCAAGTGCAAGGAACACATGGATGCTTAGAGCAAAGGGACATAGGCAGGAAAAGGACACTCGGGAAAAATCCTCTGTGGGCCAAGGTGTCAGGACGCAGAGGAAAAGTGCTACAAGGCTTGCGTATAAGGCATGCTTCATATGGTTTAGTTGAGAGCAACATGGAGCTGACATTAGGCCAGATACGTAGGTATGAAAATGTGATTAATAAGACACACAATGGTAACATCCTTCAATGTAATTTTAACAAGCCCAGAGAAGGTAAGATCAACGGGTTTTTTCATATTTAGAGAGTCTGAAAAAGCATAAAAGGAGACTCCATTGGGGTACCTTTTTCGAAGGTAGTCTAGTAGGTTCGAAAAAGGGGTAAATTAGCACCAAAAAGATGTCTATTCAAAACCATTTTAACGAGTGTGATAAAGACAAGATCACTCAGCAATGTTTTCATTTTTAAGGAGTCTGAAAAAAGCTTAACTATGGACTCTGCTAGGAATGTTCTTCTGGACCATTTTAACGAGTGTGAAAGAATAAGGTCACTCGGCGATCTTTTCAATTTTAGGGAGTTTGAAAAGAGCTTAAATATGGGCTCTGTGGGGGTTCCTTTTTCATAAATTTAGTCCCTCGGGCTCGAAAAAGGGTTAAAATTATACCTGAGAATACTCTTCTAGAGAACCGAGGCCCCTAGAGTATACATTTGTTAGTGAAGTTGACCATCTGAACCAAAAAAGGGGTAAACTACTGCCAGACAGATGTGCCTTCAAATTTCAATTTAACGAGCGTGAAGGGCAAAAAGATCGCTCGAAAATATTTTCATGTTTAAAGGGTCTGAAAAGGGCTTAAAAGAAGACCCGTTATGTTTTGGGATTCCCGAGGGTGAGGTCAAGAGTGATAATGAATCATTCAAAATGAGGCTCATACTCGTAGTCAGGAAAAACTAAAAGGGACTCCTTAGCCTATATTCATTAGTGACAGCATGGATGTGAAAATGCAACCAGGATCTACCTAGGGAATCCATATACAAGTAGGATCTACCACTAAATTATGACACTTTTAAAGAAACAATGATGGTTCTGTGTCACAATTCGGTGGGGTCGATCCTATGGAAAAGTAATCAAGACAACTAGATACAAAAAGTGGCGGTGGAATCCTAACTTAGATGTCATAAGTTTAAAGAATCACTTTTTACCAAGGGACCTTCAAAATGATCCAAATTCCAAAAAATTTCCTAATACCCGAAGTAACATTTATCATAACAATCCATAAGAAACTCCTGAACCATACTAAATGATTTTTAGATTAGAAAAAATGACAAAAGGGGCCAAAATTTGACAAAAAGGGGCCAAAACGTATATAAATAGAAGTTGGTAGTTCATTATCACCATTTTTAATTGAGAAATTGACTAAAAGCCAAAAATACCCCTTTGTGAAAAGAGTTGATCCGGGAGCCTCAATGGACAAAATGAACATCCGCTTGGACCAATTATGTACATACTAACTCCTCTTCCAATTAAATTATTCCTTTATGCATTTAATTTTGTTTTTTGGAGGGGCGTTGATCTTTAAAAGGTCGGCCCTATGTACATGTGGGTTGTCTTATGACAGCCTGCGTGTGCGCACATGCAGGAGAAAAATTGCACGTGTGCACATGTGACTGTGCACACTACAGCCCACGTGTGCTCTCTATTTTGTGTAAAAAATTAAAAAAGAAATAGTTAACCCTCCTGAACTTTGTCTATTGCAGGATGTATATTCACTGGAGAGAAAGGGAGCATGAGGATATTGATGTGTTGGTCGACGAGGACCCTGATTCTCTTGCCGCATTGTTGCAATGTGGTTTGTTAAAGTTTTTCCATTGTCCTTTCATGCAGGCACAACCTAGGATATTCAAGGCCTTGGTTGATTATTGGAATCCTGATGTAGAGGCCTTCATGCTTGAGGGATAGTCATTGACTCCAACGACAGAGGATATATACTTTCTAACTAGCCTCTCAAGGAGAGGAGAACCCATCAATTTTTGTACTTTTCCCTCCAGGCCTCACAACATATCGAAGTTGACTGGACTCCATTGTGAAGTCGGCACAAACAAAACAGGCACACAGGTGCTGATAAGAAATATTTCAAACCTATCACTGAAAGTGATAGTGTTTCTCATTGAGTGGATCATTGGGTCTGCGTCTTTGCATTAGGCTTCCTGGGCGCACATGAATTGTGTAGTTCAGTGCTTGAATGCACAAATTTTTGACTGGAGCAACACATTACTGGATTGTATGAAGAGGAAGCTAACAGAGTGTCGAATGCAGAGGCAAAGAAACTTTGGGTTTGGGACTATTCTTTGTGCTTTCTTCTTCTTCAAGAGTGCCTAGCTTCAGTCCTAGAGAGACAATATGAGGGCACGAGGCCTCTCACCCCGTGCTATGCAGATGGGCGGAGTTGTTGTCGCAAAAGGGGGGAGGAAAGACCATTGAGGCCTTCGACAACAAGTTTTTTTCTTGGTGGGCGCAATAGATTCCAGACATAGACGACTACCCCTATGTCGGGATCAAATTCTCTAGAGATATTGATATGTCGGTACCTCTCAAAGAGGAGTGAGGAGAGATGGGTAATTTTGTTTGTTTTAAAGTTATTTGATTTTTATGTCGTTTTATATATATCATTTTTTTTTGTGTATCAGAGTATTTGACAGTTATGTGTTTTTTATGTGCAGACGTGGGGACGGTCCATCCAACGGACTTTGCAAGGACCAGGAGACGTCCTCTACCATAGGCAAGACTAGTCGTAGTCAGTGGGCCAGCAGCAGTAGGGGGACTTCCAGCGTGAGAGACTGAGAGAGTTTTGAGGCGAGTGGAGTGGAACCTCAACTCTCTTACTCAAACAATCCCTATGGCGGAGATCGAGGATCTCCCACCGTCCATGCAGACTCACGTTATGGGCATACCACGAACTTGGGTCCAACTTTTTAGGCATTTGGATAACGTCGTTTTTCATTATGGCAGGGCCAACAGGCCCTGCCCTTAGCTTAGACTGGACTTCTTATGTGCTAAGGGAACCTTTTATATATTTTTTAGGGAACAAGCCTCGTGACTCTTTACTAGACACATATTTTTTGAGGTGCTCACGCCCACTTATGTACTTTTGACACTTTGTGATATATATATGTGTATTTACATCTTGTTGTGTTTTATGGATTACATTTATTTACAAATGTATTTACATGTGTGTGTGCATTTTTCTTATATGTGTGCAAGATGATAATCTAAAATGTGATTAGCTAGAGTATTTGTAACTTGATTTAATCTCCTAGGAACATGGATATACATAATGTAATCAAATATTTGTTCTAAGAGACGTTCCCTAAAGAATCATCGGCGTAGAGTAGGATCATGAACACGATAGACTCCATTTAAATGAGACACAACCAGTTGAGCATTTAGATAGACCCAGAGGTGAGAGATTCCAAGCGAAAAAGCGTCACAAAGCAACTCAATAACTGTGTTGTATTTGGCAACATTGTTTGTGGTGTATCCTAAAAAGATACCTTCTGAAGATAGAAACTGGCCCTGAGGTGTGAAAATCACCCAATCTGCAGAGGTAAGCCTTCGAGTGTGTCGGCTAGCGTTGTCCGCAAACCCAACAAACACCTTTGCTTCACTTGAAATCTACCACATTGAAAAAGATAACATTAAAAATGACACGTCCATAAAACCAAAAGAAAAACTAAAAATTAATAGTACAAAGACTATACATATGTTACAAAAAGTCACCTGAGGTGACCTACCTATGAGTAATACTTCTTGAGATAGAGCCCGTTTCTAGGCTCCACCAAAACATTTCCCTCAAAGTCCACCAGACAAAAAGCACCCTTTCTTAGAACCTCTTTTATGATGAAAGGTCTGAAACACATAGGTTTGAACTTGCCTACCCCCAGGGGGTCCTTATCTTGGTCATAGACCAGCACAAGGTCGCCTTTAGAGAAAATACGAGGATGAACGAACCGATCATATTGACACTTGAATTTTTCTTTGTGAGCTTTGTTAGATAAGGCCACATCACAATGCTTCTCATTGAGTTGCTCGAGATATAATAAACTCTCTTCAAGAAGTGAATTGTATGGCAATAACTGTACTTCCAATTTTAAAGGTGGGATCTGGCATTCTATGGGAAAGACTACTTCCAACCCGTAAACAATTTGAAAAGGTGAGAAACCGGTTGCAGTCTTAACGGATGTTCGATAATACCATAATTTTGAGTATAACATCAAATGCCAATTTGACTTGGCCAAATTGATCGTTCATTGTAGAATGGTCTTAAGAGATTTATTTATAGCTTCCACCTGACCATTCACTTGGGGGTAGTAGGGTGATGAATTTTCCTGCCGCAACCCAAGATTCGACGTTAACTCGGTCATCATTTTGTTCTAAAAGTGACTGTCATGGTCAGTGACAATCTCTCTCGGGATGTCAAACCTTGTGATTATCTGGTTGAACAAAAAGAGAGTTGTTGTCTCCCCGTCGTCTTTAAACATTGGCATATCTTTGACCCACTTGGTGAAGTAGTCTGTTGCTACAATGATATAGTGATGCCCCCTTTCTGAAGGGGGGTTGCATGTAGTGTAATCAATCCCCCATTTAGTGAAGGGACCAACGGTAATAACGAGAAACATGGGAGCAGGGTGTGCCATCATCTTCCGAGAGAAGATCTGACACGGGTGGCACTTCTTGATTGATTCAACACAATATTTGATTAATGTCAGCCAGAAGTAACTGACTCGTAGAATTTTTTGGGTTGTTGCCAACCCAGAAAGATGACCGCCACATGCTTCGATGTGGAAATAATTAAGCACAATTTCCTCTTTTTCATGAGTGAGACATCAACGAAGGATGTAGTCTACACCTCAACGATACAAAGTGTCCTTGAGTATTAGATAGTTCTTATCCTGATGGCATATACAGAGACGCTCATCATGAGAAGTAGAGGTGGGACACTTCAAATTTTGGAGATATAAAAGCACATCTCCATACCAAGGGTTATAAGACACGATCAAAAAAATGTCTCCTTTGATAGGCGACTCGTCGGGTATAACATCACCTGATTCAACTGGAAGTTTCGATATGAGTTCTGCGAAGACCATCAACTTTTTGGATTTCTCCGAAACGAACTCCAAGTCAAATTCTTGGAGGATAGCTATCCATCTACTGATCTTTCTGTCGATGAAGCGTCATGTCAATACGTATTGAAATGGGTTCACGATGGCAATGATGGTGGTATTGCGGAACAAAATGTAATGACAAAGCCGTTGGACAACATGGACTGCTGCCAACGCAAGTTTTTCAATATGGGAATAATTGAGTTCTGGTCCAACTAGGCATCGACTCAGGTAATAAATCACATATTCTAAGAGTAAATAATCTTTCTGAACTAAGACCATACCGATGGTCGACTCCATAGTGGCCAAGTATAAGAAGAAATCTTTATTATAATTGGGTGGCCGAAGCAGAGGGGTAGATATGAGGGCATGTTTCAACGCTGCAAAAGAGAATTGAGCAGATTCCTCATTGCCTCAATAATCACCTCGTCTGAAGGTGATTATTGAGGCAATAAACGCATAAAACGCTTTGTGATCTCGACATAGTTTGTGATGAAACGCCATAAAAAATTCATTTTTCCTTCCAGACTCTGAAGTTGAGGTATGGTGCACAGGGGAGGCAATTGAACTATTGTCTCAACCTTTAGAGGATCGACCATGATCTCTGTTGTCAAAACTATGAAACCTAACAGATGACTCGATGTGACGCACAAACTACACTTGTTTGGATTCAAGCGGATTCGGTAGTAGCGACATCGTTCAAGGATAAGTCAGAGGTGTGCTATATGATCATCTCTCTTACAATATCATGATGCTAAATCATCGAGATAAGCCTCAACTATGTGTTTGAGGTCATGGAAAGAAAAATACATGGCCCACTGAAACGTAGCTCTAGCATTTTTCATACCAAAAGGCATCTTACGATAAGAAAATGTACCCCATGGACAAATGAAAGTGATTTTGTGTTGGTATTCGGGTTTGATTTGTATCTGATTGTATCCAAAAAAACCATCCGTGAAAGAAAACACCTCGCAACATGCGCATTCATCGACTACGTGGTCAATAAATGGCGTGGAGAAATTATCTTTTGGGTAGGCCTTGTTCAAATCATGGAAGTCTGTACATACGCAAATCGTACCCTGTTTTTAATTGACTAGCATGGGATTCGACACCCATTGAGTCAATTGGATAGGGTAGATGCAACAAGATTTAAATAGTTTCTCCACTTCAACCTTGATAGTTGCTGATTTCTTAGGATTGACCAGACGAAGATTTTGCCAAACTGACTTGACATCAGGATAAGTCATGATTTAATGTTCGACAATTCTTTGATCTATACCTAGCATTTCCTCGTAAGACTAGGAAAACACGTCACATAATTCTTTAAATAAATCTGTGTAAATTTGAATCTCCTCGGGGGAGAAATACGCTCCGACGAAGATATTCTCCACGATGCTAGGGGTTCTGGAGATGTCAATAGGTATCATTTTAGCTATTGTTTCCATATTTCCTTCAACGTAAACAACATGCACTGCCAAAGGATTAATAGGACAAGCTTTATCTCCAGTCATAGTCAAAGTGAATTCACTTGCTTCAATTAATATTAACTCTGGGAGAAAGTAGGATCTATGATGAAGATCATCCCAGGGTCTGTCGAAACTAGTCATTGCCTCAATAATCACCTCATCTGAAGGTAATACCAAGTCTAAAGAATCTGTATCAGCAAGGGAACCTTGAGCCTAAATAGGCTCGAGCACCAGATCTAACTCTTGTGTGGGAGTCAGATCGAGGTCAGCAGAATCTCGTTGAATGATCGAGTATGTAACTTCTGTCACAGACAAAGGCATGGCCATGCCATGGTGCTTTGTCCCTTCCATCATAGCTAATGGGGAAGGAAGAGTCCACAGATAGTTAAAGTACATCGTGCAAAACAACGAGATTTGAAAATTTTCGGCCCGAGAATGGTTGGGGTAAGTCGACATGTAATGGACATTTCTAGTCAGAGACGGGTAATCAAAAGTACCCATCAAATGTGGGCACAAACAAACCCCTACATTGGCAATGTCGGGTTGATGGTTATCAATCATCGGGACTGTGGAGACTCCCGATGAAGGGTTAGGATGAGAGAAGGATAACTGATCAATGGTCATGATCCAACCCTCGTGTGGAAACAACAAGACCCAGAAAACTATCCCAACCACTTCTTGCATATCATAGGTCCAACTCCTTCCTAACAAAAGATTGTATTTGAGAGATGCATTGACCACTTCAACTTCAACGCACACAGTTTTCCCCCCTAACTACACAAGGAAAGAGGGAATGATCCCATGTGGTCAGAAAGAATGACCATCAAAAGTTGTAAGGAGAGTAGGTGACGGAGACAAAATGGGTTAGCCAATGGCCTTCCAACACACCAAAGACATCATTCATGTCAAGGCACCCTCATCCACCATTGTACAAAAAATATTCCAGGTAAAAGTTTTCATGGTGTAATCCATTACTAACTGAAAAGCTATGTGGTAGGGAAGAGGAGGTTTTAAGTCGGTCATATCAAGCATGATCGTTCTTGGATTACAAGTCTCAATAGATCCTAGGGTGGATAACAGAGCCTTTCTCTGGGAAAGGAAACTCTGGAGGACTTCCAAAGCAAACATCGCACAAGGGGTTTGTGATAAATCCTCCACCACAGAGTAGTTCTGGGTGGCCCTTGCGTTTGGGTTGTGAGAATCTTTCTTGAACGCACCTTTTGGGATGCAGGTCATTTTTTGACCCAACGTATTCTCAATCTGGAGAGGAAGAGGTGGGTTTTCATCTTCTTTACCCTTCTCAGAGGTGCTTGGATTTTTGTAATCATGTGCTCTAGTCAATATATAGGCATCACCTTTCATCATATACACATTTGCGAATGAAGTATTATTCAAAGATGGAGGGGGTCCTTGACTGCCCCCTTATGCGCTCGAGGAGGCTTGAGTTAGATTTTTCTCATGTGGAAATGGGTTCATTAACATGACAGGTTGTTGTTGTGCCAATAACTTCTAGGCCTCTGCAAGCTGGGGGAACTAATGGATCAGGTGGTATTCCTTGAAAATATTACAAGGATACTTCAACTTCTTCTTTTCAGTGTCACCCTCGCGAGCATTATCAATGGGTTTCTTATCCCCCTTACCCTTATTTCATTGTTTCTTCTTTCCGTCAGGCTTTTGGGTGGCCTTTGGTTTTGTCATTTGCACACTATGTACATCCTACTTTTGGGTAGGGGGAAAAGTCGAACCAGTGGTCTAGCTGGTCGTTGTCTGCTATATCGACAATTGTTGCAATTAATTTGACAATGGATCAATGGGCTTTGTTTGTGTTGAAACAATCATTCCATGAGCATGTGGTCCAGACCTTTGTCTGGTTTTTTCAAGGATTGACCTCGATGCATCTAGAAAAATCTCATAGAGTAAACCAGACTGAGAGTAAATGAGCTCTATTTGTTGAGCCCTCATTATCACGTCTTCCTTGGAAAATACTCCGGATGTTGCAATGTCTTTAGATAACTGGGGTACCAAATACTTAAGGAACCACTCTAGCAAGAATGCTAGTGGGACTGGCACTTTTATTAAACTCTTCTGGCGTCTCCATTCTCGGATATGATCATAGATATGGTCTTCTTTTGTCTACTCAAAATTGGCCAGCAATTCAATG
>ML780946.1:1526316-1574753 GCA_009831015.1 Picea engelmannii | reverse complement strand
CAACTTGAGGTAGAAGCAGTCGAGACTATAGTGGCTTAGACTAGCGATGATTGGTTAGGAGGTGGAACACCCCTAGTAGTGATAGTCGTGAAGGAAATATGAGTATTCCTTGAAGAAGTAGTAGCATTGGCTTCCATTGTTTCTTGTGACCCTACCTGACACTCGTAAGGTAGAACCTATACGACGATGGGCATTGATAGATCAGTGATAGGAGGGTTATACGGACCAAGAGATTCTGCTCCGAGTTCAGAAATGATTGGTTCCTCCAAAATCAAATGTTCTCCTCTCGAAGATGGGTCGGGCACAATTTCCTATAACTTGGTTTTCTTAAAAGACCCTTGCTAGTCTAATTTTTGCCTTAGTGGTGGCGGGGGGGTTCGAGGTCAACCGGGGGTAGGCCCAAAAGCCTTCACGACTGGCAGAACTCCTGATCCTCCACTGTATGAGAAGATCAATGACACACTAGGGAAATCTATAATAGTTTGAAAACCAACATGCACTAGAAAAAGTACCTATGAGATAAAACAAGAAGTCACTAGCTAGTTGGAAGAATAGTTACAACAACCAACACTAGAGAAACTTATCGGTGAAAGTGAAACTTGAATACAGAATCACCCTTCGAGTATACTCTACAAAGCATGGCCTGATTTCTATCCTAGGTATTGTGGTATACCCCCACAGTAAGTCACTAGAAATATAGGCAACTAGGTTTCTAGTGCACAAATAGTCACCAGGTGGGTACAGGCAACAGTCGGGTGGACTGAAATGAGCAGGGTATCAAGCCCAAAACCTATCAAGGGTATTGAAAGAAAGTGTTCTAGAATATGACTGAGGACCTCGAATGGATTCAAGACCCACGAAGCTCTATGGAAAATGCAGTCAACGGAATCCCAAGACACACCCTCTATATGTGTTTCCCACTATGCTTGGTCGGGCTTTGGAGGGGTTATCTCTGCTACCTTTCCTTAAGTTACCTCATGTTTAGCCCCCATGTTATAGGGGAGTCTTGTATAACTTTCACGATACTGGACTTTTGACACTCCCTAGCACAGACTCTTATGTTTTTTTTAGTAGCCTTGAAGAGTTTCTTCTCCAATCCTAAATCAAGGCTCTAGCCTAGACTAGTTGATGGACCCTACAAACATAAAGTCTAGTTGATTTTAATTAATCGTTATTTTTAGTGGCTATCTTAAGTCAAAAGGTACAAAACTAAAACCARTGGTGTTTTTCAGAGATGAAAAGGTAAGAGCATATAATGAAAAATGGAAACAAATCACTTCTTCACAAATTCAATTTTTCACATTCAAMCTCTTTAACCAACTTTTCAAACTTTTTTTTTCTAAGATATTTTAATAGAAAACTCAAAACAAKATTTCACTCGACTACGAGMTACTTATTKTCCTAATTCAATCAATCAAGAACTTATGAAAACAATGTTTTTCCTGATGATTAATGCAAACAACCAACTACTTAACCAAACCAAGAAACAAACTATTTTTTTTTTATTTTATGCTAAAAAAGAAAAAAAGGAAAAATGAMAACAAGTAAAGGCCAAGAAAAGACTTATGGCCTAAGTGMAGATCTCAAAGAGTTATTCACAATAACACACAAGATGATTGAAGCAAACTCTCACACTTGTCTAAAAACCCTATTACAGAAAAACAGAGGAAAAACTTTCAATGAAAAAGCAAGCTATGTTGGAATCCAACCTAGGCTAAAACTGCTATGACAAAGACCATAATGAAACAAGAAAACACTTAGGAAGTGAATCTTGACAGGGAAGAGGATGAAAGCCTCCTAAAAATTTTCTAGACAGACAGGCGACTGTCACTTCAACAGGCATCATATGCACGCGGGCTACTAAAGACAGGATGCATATGCACACGTTTGGGCCCACTACAGGCTACATGTGCCTCTATTTCTTCTCAAAAGAAGAAATAAAAGAAACTAAGGTCAAGCAGTGAGTATTGGTATTGAAAACCAAAACCCCTTAAAGGTACATAAACTTACTCTTGACAGATAAAAAAAAATAAAAATGCAAGTAAACTTGAGAAAGAAAATATAATCTGAGGTTATACCTAGGATACAGACTGCAACAACAGAGACCAGAACTAAAATCTAGAAAACCCCTGAGAAGGATCGCTTCTAACAGGGAAGAGGATGAATACCTCTCTTTAAAAAAAAAAACATTCTGGACTCAGAGACGCTACTGATCCTTCATCAGCTACCGTGTGCACGCGGGATGTATGAAGGTAGGGTGTGTGTACATGCTTCCAGGCCTTATACAGGCTGTGTATACCTCTATGACTTCGCTTAAAATAAAAAGAAGCCAAGAAAAGAAAGCAGGGAGTACTGGTATGGATGAACAGAATCCCTACTAGCTCAGACTCTTGCAGAAACTCAGAAAAAAGGTGATGAAACCAATTTAAAAATACCCAAAAAGTATCCCCAAAAAACCTAGAGATTTCCCCACTATGGTCGCCAATTCTGTTGTGCATGGGAAATCCTCCTATGAACTAGCACTAAGGGTTTAGTAATGCATGCAAAAAATAACCTTCAAAAGTCTCCTACTTTTTACTATTGTCCCAACATAGACCCCACATTCATGCATAAAACACAAGGATAAAAGGATCTAGTAACTCTACCTTGAACTCCTCGCTCGGTATTGATCCTTTTGCATTCGGTTGCTCCTTGACTGCAAGTCTCCTCCCAAAGCTAACCTACATTCACAAATAGACAAACAAAGAACTATGAACATGCATCTCATATATGAATTAGTGGGTTAGAGGTTTCAAAAATATAAACCAAATTGAACATTGAACACCTCATATGGCGGGACAGGAAAAGTAATTATTTCTATTAACCTCACAAAAGTCACTTATAATGGTGATATCGGCTACTACTCCTCAAATATGGTCCTGGGCTCTTCTTCAACAGTGCACCAACCGCTTCCACATATGCTTATCCTCTTCAATTCTCACACAATGGTTGCAAAAGGTTGGGGCAAGGGGAACGTCAAATCGGGTAGAGTTTCTTTCCTATTATTTTCCTCTTCCAAATGGGACCTCTACCCCTTCTTTTATAAGCTAGAAAGATATGGGTATTTGTTCGAGTGACCAGATATGGGTGGTCAAACAGTTTAGTTAACTTACCCAAAACTATGTGTTTCATCTACAACTTTCCATTTTTTGTTCTTTTGTAGGTACATGCGAGCTATAGTGGGTCATCTAGCATGTACACGCATGTAGTAGTGGATCAGGGCGTGTGTGCCTTCGAAAAGGGTGTTTTTAAGAAGAGTTTTTTAGTAGTGTCTTGGCAAAAGATGTAAAATGAGATGGTCTAATGCCAGGTAAGCATATCTGGTGAAAATTAGGGTTATAACAGACGATCAGGGCGTCTTTTGAAAAAAAATTATGCATGCATTTCTGCGAGAGAATTCAAGGATATAATGTGCAACTAGATGAGCAGTTCACCCTTAATTTTACTGGTGTCAGTGCAACAATTGCAAGAATCACTTTCCAAGTGAAGGAGAAAATTATGTCAGCTGTGAAGAAGATCCCTCTGTAAGGAGAGAAATGGTTTAAAGGTATGCCTTTTTACATTTCATGTTATATGGATTTCATCAAGCCTAAATATCAAAATCAGAAAATTGGAGCCGACATTCCAAGTGATTATCTCCTGAAACATTTTGAGAAATTGTTGAATATAATTAGGAAATACTTCACGTGTGAAAGAATATTCAAAAAGGTGTATCCATACCACATCAGTTTACTGATTCATTTCATAGGGAAAAATCCATTAAATTTTCCTTTCTTCTTGTGTTGAATCCTGGGAAAGATGGCAGACAGTGTTCAGGCCAAAGTTGATCAGCCAAGGAACAACTTATTCCATTTTTCATTAATTAAGATGTTAATGGTTGAACAATTGAGACATTTGAACAAGGACTAGAATTATTTTATGATTTCAGCTAACATTATGTTGGAAGTAGGCCAAAGCAGAAAGAAAGGTTATTTTGGGAAGAAAGGCATGCATGAGTAAAGAGACAGCTGGAAGGAAGAGCAACATGCGTGCATGCATGTTAGACATAACGACGTTAGGGTTAGGGTTTTTGTAATACATTGTAATGGATGATGAGTCGTAAATGTATATATATAGATACCTAGGAGGTCTAGAGGAGGAGAGTTGTCTTAGAGTTAGACTGAGAGAGATATGATAAGAGGGGTTTTGAGGAAGAGTATCATTTTGATAACTAGATTGTAATACTTCATCATACAACCTAATTTTGTAAGTTGTTGAGATAGAGAGGGATAGAAGGGTGGATATCGAGGGTCGGATCATAGGCTGAGGAGCCTGGTGTGATCTATTCTGCCTCGCAATATCTCTTGACCTGACTGAGGATGATTTGTAAAGCGTGAGGCGCTGTAGTTTTTAAACTACCATAATAGAAGAGCTTAAGAGATAGATATTTATAGACGTATCCCAGGGGGGTGAACCACGGTAAAACCTGTGTTATGTGATTGGATGCTTGTGTCTCTTTTATTGTTTATGAGTATATGTTAGCATGATGAATGAATGAGCTAATGAGTTGATTATATTACATGCATAATAAAAAATGATAGTATATTGCTTTAATAATTTAAATAGAACTCTCAGTGCACACTTTTCAGATCTCCCCTTAATCCTAGACTACAAACACTTGAGTATTGCAGTCACCCATTAAGACTATCTCGGGTGATACTGCGCAGTGCACTCTCTATACCGCATTTCCTTCTAGTTTTCCAAGAGGGTCGATAGTTTTAGAGGCCTTGTTGGAACCCCAGTAAACTTGAACCTGGGTCAATCATGTTAAAGGTATAAATTCATATAGCAAACCAACAAATGGTTATGTTGTTGATTGGAATAGTATAGGATTGAGTAGATGGGATCTGCTAAAAGAGGGTAAGATATGTGGAAGGCGGGTCAAAATAAATACCTAATCAAACAATAATAAGGTGAGAATGCACCGATAGAAGGGGATGTTGAGACCATGAAATCCCACAAAATCAGAGATCGAAAGATGGCTGAAGAAAAAGGATCTAGAGTTCGCTCAGAAAGATAACATAAACCCTAGAGTAACACCACGCAAATACCTTAAGAAGCATATGTTTAATGATCTGCATGAAGTACTTTTCTTTGATTTTCCACACTTGTTGTAGGAATGTATATTGAGGTTGAAGGATAACCACACAAAAAAATAGATTCGATAGTTAGAGTGGACCTCAGTTCATATTGAGCAGTTACAGCAGGTGAATATAAATTCACCCACGTAGTAGATTTTTGGCTTGACAATATTGTAGCAAGATTTATAACAGAATTTCCAGTAGATATCACGAAGTTGTATAGTACAGCAGAGAAATGGTTTCTACGTGGGAATCAAGGAAGTTATATTATATCATTGTATACTTCTATAAATATATTTATCTATAAAAAAGGTGTAATGACAAAGGAGTTAGACAACTAAACTTCCCCGCATGCATGGAGGAATGGGGAAAGCACTGAAAAAAAAAAGGAGAAATGAAAGGAGAAATGGATAAAGGAAAGAAGGAGGAATTCTTAGACCCAATCTTGATGGACAACGACCAGATAAAGTGGATCATGGAGACAGCTGGAAATATGTGTAGTGGAGTAGCCTATCAATACAAGGTGAACACAAAGAAGAGAGTCGTAGCTACGAGGGAAGGCATGGAAAGTGATGAAGAAGAGGTAGAGGATCTCTGGGTTCTGGAGCATATTGAGGAAATCCTACATGCAACTTATGAGAGGAAGATGAGATGTCCAAGAGCTGGAAGATAAGGTGGAAATCCTATCCATATTAATGTCAGTGTGGAATGCATAAATCCATGTGCGACTAACACACCCAAAATAACACCAACGTTTAGACAACTGAATTTTGGGAGAAGGAAGATAGCAGGAAGTACATCTACACAAGGAACAAAATCTAGAGGATCCAATTCCAGAATCATTAGTCAAGTATCTACATTGCGCGGAGGTAGTAGTTCAACATTCAGGATGGCAGGACATGATCCCACCATCAGGTTACCAGAGTTCAAAGGAGAAGCATCGAAGGACCTAGAAAAGCACCTTTTTATTTGTGAGAAGATTTGGGAAGAAAAATAGATCACATACGAGGACACTAAAATTTCACAGCTAGATATTACACTAAGGGATCGTCCACTAGATTGGTATATGATTTTAGCCACAAACAATCCACCAGGGACAACCATAACGATTGTGGATATCAATAAATTGATGATAAATGAGTTTCAGAAGCCAAGTTCAGAGGATCAATACATGAACTAGATGATAGAAATTAGACAAAAACCAGAAGAATCTATATGGGATATTGACCAGAGATTCAAGTGACTAAAAGGAAAGTTGAAACATCTCATGACATATTTGCATCACATGCACTTTTTCATCTTCACTACTACCACAATTGAAATATCCATTGTGACAATAGAAGTTTTAGACACAGGAAGAGGCTCTGCAGGCATCCCTGCAAATGGAAGAAAACCAATATCAAAAGATGGACCCAACCATCGAAGAGATGAAGGAGGATTTGAAGAACTTAACATTCCAGCTAAATCAGATCAAAAGTAAGGACACACGAGAAGTTGTTTGATGTGCCACATGTAGGACGGAAGGACACTACAATAATGAATGTCCAACAATCATGCAGTACATGGAAGCATGAATGCCAAATCCATTACCAATAGGAGGACTATGGTGTGAAATCTGTAAGAAACCCAACCACAATCCATATCACTTCCCAATGATGCAAAAATACCAGACAGTCCCAAAGAGTTCATAATGAAACTTTTGCAAGTCAGTGGGCCATGATGACAAAGACTGTAGAACTATGGACATGATGAGAGAGAGGACATCATATGCATATAGGGTGCAGGAAGAAGTGATGACTGGGTAAGACACACCTCATTTTAACCAGGTACCATCTCCATACAACATTGCGGAGAAACAATATAATACTGTGCAACAACCATATAATACCATGCAACCACAGTACAACACAGTGTGGCCTTAGTACAATTAGGCGCCTCAGTATAACACACCGCGAGGAGATCAAGATAGATATAGAGGTGGAGAACGAGCAAGAGGAGATGTTGGAAGAGGTAGAGGACCATTGGTATGTCACAACTGTCAACAATCAGGACACTATGTAAGAGAATGTCCACTTCCACCAGCGACTTGTATGTATTTTTGAACATCGAATCATGACACGGAAAAATTTCCTATGTTACTGGGGAAGATCCAGGAAAAGAGGAATCAAAACAACCAAAATGTTCAATGGATTTCAGTGGAACCGAGGGATGAAGGAAGAAAAATCAACATAGTTACATGTGGAGGAGCTAAAACAAGAAATGACGTAGTCCGACAAGAGCGAGTACAACATCATTGGGTGAAGAAGAATATTGAACCAAGGAGACAATTCGACGCACAGAACGAGAAGGAAACATTTAATAAATTCAGACAATAATTTTTTAAGCAAGACACTCCGTCGACTTCAACCACACAATAGACTAAGGAAGTACCAGACTACGAGATGCCTCCATCATTGGATCATACCAAAGAAATGTATCCCCTGGGACATGTAAGTACAAACAAAATATTTTTGCAATCATGTGTAAAACTAATGAATGATCCATCCTCTATCAAAATATTGCAAAATATATTAGAAAGATGTAGCATAGAGAGACGGAAAACTAGAACAAAAAACAGTCAATCACCTACATACAAGGAGAAGAACAAGTAGGGATTTTGGGTTGAACGCCAACATTGGAGATTTCAAAATGTGAGATATCATGTTGGATCTAGGATCTGAAGTCAATATATTACCCAAGAAGACATGGAAATGTATGGGAGAGACCACACTAGGATATTCACCCATCTAGCTAAAACTAGAAAACCAACACAGAGTTCTACCAATTGGGAGATTGAAATGAGTTAAAGTGGACCTGAATGGAGTGCACACTAAAGCAAACTTCAAAGTGATTGAAATAGTGGACGACACAACACCATATCCAACACTACTCAACCTGGATTGGGAGTTTGATAACCAGGCCATAATCAATTGAAAGACACGAAAAATGGCATTTGAGTCAGGAGAATACAGGGTCATTGTGCCATTAGATCAGTCAGAAGGGGAGAGGTTTGTAGAGCCTACTTGTTTGGACTTGGAGGAAATCATCCAGTTGTATAGAACAACTGTGTGAGATGAGGATTACGTAAACCCAACTATAGATGGGATACTCAGTTGGTGGAGCATTACTTCATGTGCATCAAACTCAAATACAAGTTTAGAGAGATGGCAATAGAGGCTACATGAAGTTTCCACAAGAAGATGCGCAAGAATAGACCATGCAGCAAGATGGGTAGGTACGGAGATAAGCAAACCACCCAGTTTCCATGGGGTAAACGATGTAGAAGAATTCTTGACACATTATGAAGATGAAGTGTTCAGAAATTAGAGACTCTTAGTACTCGATATAGCACTCAAGGCCACACTTGCAATATGGTGGGGCACACACAAGGAAAAAATCAAGGATTGGTACCAATGTAAGTGGTTACTGCACACAAGGTTTGGCATAGAGCAGAGAAGTAAGTAACAACAACAGTATGATGGATAGGGGGCACCAACAGAACACATGGAGAAGTTCAGAATGTTGTGGAAAATGACACCCCCAGAGGAATGACACCATCATTTCATACATACCTTAGAGAGAATACCAACAAAATGGTATACAGATCAAGAACTACACAGAGGAACTATGAGTTGGCCAATATTGTAGCAGAACTTTGTAGTCACTTTCTCATTCGAGCATGATAACCCCAACATAGATGCATCACTTAAATGAATAAGAGGGGTGATATTCATTCAAGAACCAGAAGTCAAACTCATAACAGAGGAACAACAGTGAAACATATAGATAGTGAAAGAACTATTGTCATGCTACAATGTGAAGGAACAAGTACCAGAGGAAGCGGAAGGAGAAATAGAAGTGGAAGGTCCACCTCTATAATTAGAAGTAATTTTTGCGTCAATCAAGGTGAATAAACTCAACATTGGGATAGTTGAGAATCCCAAAATAGCCAGCATTGGAGACTACTAGGATGAGCAAATAGTAGAAATCATAACAAAGTTAYTGCACGAGTACAACAACCTGTTCCCCACAACGTTTAYAGAAATGAAGGGCATAGYAGGAGAGCTAGGTGAAATGAAGATACCACTCAGAGCTGAGGCAAGACCGATCAGACAATGACCATACAAACTAAATATGATCTATAAGCTAAAATTCAAAGTTGAGATGGATAGGATGCTGGAATTCGGCATCATAGAACCTATGGAAGAATCAGAATGGATAAGCTCGATGGTAGTTCAGGAGAAAAAACAAGGAGGGATAAGAATATGCGTTGAATTGAGGAAGTTGAATGATGCATGCCTACATTACCCATTCCCTACACCCTTCACAGATGAAGTGTTGGAGAACGTAGGAGGACACGAAGTTTACTCATTCACTGATGTATTCTCAGGATACCATCAGATCAAGGTAGCATCGGAATATAGATACAAGACCAATTTTTCTATAGAATGGGGATCCTACGAGTACACAGTCATGTCTTTCGAACTAAAGAATGCACCAGCAATATTTTCCAGAGTATTCATAGCTGCATTTACATAATTTATCCACCAGTTTATAGAAGTATACTTGGATGATTGGATAGTCTATAGTCTGTTGAAATACCATGTAGAGGTCTTGCAGATAATGTTAGAAAGATGCAGGCAGTGCCAAATAACATTAAACATCAAGAAGTGCATCTTTGAAACACTGTTTGGGATACTATTGGGCTATATAGTATGCAACCAAGGTTTACTAGTAGATCCTGCCAAAATTGAAGTAATCTATAACATGCTGCCACCAAAAACAGTCCATCAACTAAGATCGACATTGGGACACACAGGATACTATAGAAAATTTATCAAAGGATACGCGTAGATCATCATGCCAATGGAGAAATTGTTTAGGAAAGATACAAAGTTTTAGTGGAATGAGGATTTTCAACACGGTCTGAATACACTGAAAGAAAAAATGGTCACCACAAAAATACTAGTATTTCCAGACTGGGAGAAGACATTCCACGTACATGTAGATGCATCGGCCATAGCACTTGGAGCTATTTTGGTGCAGCCAGGAGCAAGAGATGTGAATCATCCTATATAATTTGCAAGAAGAAAAATGTCAGAATCAGAGTAGAACTATAACACTACAGAGAGGGAAGGCCTCGCTATGGTCTACGCACTACAGAAGTTTGGACATTACTTACTGGGAAAACATTTCAAGATGTTCACAGATCATTCAGCCCTTAAGTACCTAGTCAACAAGCCAGTGTTGGGGGGGAGAATC
Organism: Picea engelmannii; assembly: GCA_009831015.1. Lineage (NCBI taxonomy): Eukaryota > Viridiplantae > Streptophyta > Pinopsida > Pinales > Pinaceae > Picea > Picea engelmannii. The sequence continues at coordinate 1,564,293 of ML780946.1, read as the reverse complement.
TGTCAATGGTTACTATTGTTTCAAGAATTTGATTTTGAAGTAATAGTCAAGCTAGGGAAGTTGAACACAAGACCTGACCACCTATGAAGGGTCACGAATGGAGAGGAACCTATAAATTTAGAAGACAAATTTCTAGACACAATTATTTTTAATCCAGATCGTCGATGAATAATTTGAATACATCATCCAGTACTTGAGTACATGGACTGTGCCATAAGAATACAACACCGTGCAGAAGAAGAACCTGGTAGTCCGAGCTGCAGACTATCAGTTGATTGAAAGGCACTTACACAAAATGAGCGCAGATAACATCTTGCAAAGATATGTGCTAGAACATGAAAGACACAGGATTTTATCAGAAGCCCATGAAGGAATATCAGGAGGAAATTATGCAGGAAAATACACCGTGCAGAAGGTATTGCACACAGGACTAAGTTGGCCAACCATTCACAAATACTCGAAATAATACTTCCATGGATGCTATGTATTTCAGAGAGTTGGTAAACCTAATGGAAGGGACGAGATCCCATTACAACCACATGTAATGTTGCAGGTATTTAACAAATGGGCAATAGATTTTGTGGGACCAATTAACCCACCATAAAAGAGGATAGTAGAAAGGTACATTATCGTTGTGACAGAATACTTGACAATATGGGCGGAAGCAACACCAGTCAAAGATTGCAGCACAGAAACAACAACACATTTTCTATTTGAACAAGTGATCAATAGATTTGGTTTCCCAAGAATTTTGATGAGTGACCAGGGAAATCACTTCATTAACAACACTATTAAGGATATGACAGAGGAATTTGAAGTCCACCATCAAAATAATACACCATATCATCCACAAGCGAATGGAACATTATAAGCCTTTAACAAAATCCTTGAAAATGCACTGACAAAGATCTGTAATGTCAAAAGGGATGATTGGGACCTAAAAATACCAACAGTATTGTGGGCATACAGGACCACATGCAATAATTTGATAGGACACATGCCATTCAGAATGGTATATGGACAAAAAACAGGGTTGCATTAGAATTTTTGGTACCCAGTCTGCGCGTAGCAGTGATTACGAACATGACAGAACAAGGTGCAGTGTAGGATAAGATGAATCAACTAATGATCATGGAGGAATATATGATCCTAGTAGTGTTCCACCAACATCTTTATAAAACAAGAGAAAAATCTTGGCATGATAGACATATCAAGAAGAAAACTTTCAAGGAAGGAGACTTAGTGTTGACGTTGTTGTCACCCTGTAATTTCCCAGGCTGAGGAGGAAATCGGCAAGGGTAACCACAAAACAACTTTGAGTTAGGGATCTATCCCTCCAAGACTCAGAGAGGTATCTCTCTATCAAATTTAGATTTGTTTGGAATAGGATATTAGGCTACTTATGCAGAACATGGGTTTGTTTATGGATTTTTTAATTGGTTTGGTTGAGACATAAAAATGGACCATTGGGAAAAATGGAGTCAAATATTAAAGATGATTTGATAAATAAATAATAGAGATATATATAACCAGGCAAGAAAGTCATATTAGTGGATCCTTATAATTTGTGATATGGAAAGAGTAAAATATCAGGTATCATTTCAAATGCAGAGCAGAGCTTATCTGAATTCTGCATTCAATATTCGGAAGAAAACATAAACATTGTTTTTCAGCCAGATCAGGGTGTCCAAGAAAAATCCCAAGCATACTCTTCTTATAAGAAATGAGAAAAGAAAAACAATATGAGAAACAAGAGAATGACAATTTACATCAAGAAAACTTCACCATAGAAAAATGACACAAGAATCTGGAAATAAAGTGTCTTTGTATTTATCCCTTACAGTCACTTACATCCTTTGAGCATTTTTATAGTAGGTGATGAAATTTCCATGTTGTCCTTTCATTCAGGTCCCCCCAAGTCGAACGATCTTTTTCTAAGAGTCATAAGCTTTATATCCTTTACATAATAGTTCAAGATCCTATAAAATGGATCTGAAATACTTAAAATAGAATAAAATCAAAACTAGTATGATATGTAGGATCAAGTCCTAATTTAAGGGTCAAAATTTTAACAACTAAATCTTCAACAATATTTCACAGCTTCAACAATATCTGACATCTTAAATAATTTTCAAAGTAATGACAAGGCACTTTGAAATCCTACTTTGAAAAATAAGCAATTTTTTACCAAAAATTGAAAATCCACTTAACCTTGTTGCCTTAGCATCTACCTCAAAAACTGGAAAAGGATGATGATTTGTATCCCTTTAATATTTATATTTTATTTGGAACCTCTTCCAAATGATTTGGAAACAAAACTCTTCGATCTAAGAAAAAAGATAAGCATTCTGCCAATTTCTGTATTTTCAATGGCTTACAGGTATAAAACAGAGTAGGATTAGCTGTCGAAAGCAGATCTTTCGACAACTAACAACACCTTGAGGAAAATGAATAAGTTGTCAAAACCGCAGTTTTACTAAAGCTTCACAATACTTCAAAAACTAGAATTCATTCAGAGCTTTAATCTTGAAGGTTTTTCATTTAGGTTTTTCGCAGCCTCTCATAGATCTTCTAAGCTAGTATGCGCTATGAGATTCACATATTTAAGCATCTATTTAGTTTTCAAACATCTAACCATCTTGTATAACTTCTTTTTTTCTTCGAGCACCCTTTGATTTCTTTTTTCCAATTTAATATGTAGTTTAGCAAGCCTTTTGAAACAATCTCTTGCCTCTGATTATGTCTGTTTGATAGTCTCATTTTGGGATTTAACCACCCTTTCTAGCAGCCTTAGCTCCATGACTTCTTTTTCAATATTTTTGATCTTTCTTGATGCTGACTTCTTTGCTTTGCTTGTTGATGCTTCAGGAATCTCTAGGTATAGAACCTTTGGTGAAAAAGGTGCTTCTTCAGGAGCATCTTTCTCATGAATCTCTCCTTCCAATGACTCTAAATCCTCCTCTGAATCTGTATAAGGAAGATTCAAGACATTTTTGTCAAGGGAACTAGCTTGCCCTTCTGTAGCTTGACTGAAATCAAGAATCTTTTTGGCTCTCTTGGACTTAGAAGAAGAGGTTGGGTCATCTGCCTTTACTAGGGAAATGGATCTTCTTTTCCTTTTACTACTCCGTGGTGTTGAATATTTAGTGGATAAAGTCTTATTTTTGTCCTTAGGCTGGGGTTCTGGTTCAAATTCACCCCAGAAAAGAAGATGTTTCCAACTCCTATCCCTCCTCTACAATTGTTCAAGCACTATGAGTTTTATGAGACTGTGATGGAAAATCCTATCCTGCACCTTGCTAGGCTTGGCCTAAACTTGGTGTGCCATTTTTTTCAAACTCTTATGGAGGTAGAAGGGAAGGTTCAAAGAACACCTACCAGTAAAATGGTTCATGATCTTGAAATGCTAGATCATCACTCTACCATATCTACCTTCACATGTAATGTAAACCTGAATAGCCTTGAGTAAGTGTTTCCATTTCTTCAAGGTAAACCCTAGGAGTATCCTTCTTCCAGATAATTCATTTGTGTTCAGGCTTGAGATAAGACCTAAACTCAATATCTTTAGTAATGGTTGTTTTAAACAATCTTTCACCAGTCCCAGGTAACTTTGTTGTTGCTGCAATAATGACCTCATCAACCTACATATCAATTGTTCCCACCTTGGCCTTGGCTCCATCAAAGGTGAATGAAAATGCCTCGGCCACTCTTTGGTGAAATCGTTGGATTTTTTCACAATACCTGTAGCATACAATCTCAGGATGAGATTCCAGATATGCTATATCATTGAGCTCTTTCCTGAGTAGAGCTCCTCCCTTCTTCATCTACAAAACAATGTCAACATCTGCAATACAATGGAATCGAGCTTGGGGAGACAAAAAGCATGGATGGAGGATGAATTAAGGATCAGCAAAATAAAATGTGATATATGAGGGAGATATTTCAATGGAAAACCATCTTTTGAAATACATTTGGCAAACAAAGGGTTTCAAATCATAATGGTAATTCAATACTTGATCAGGAGAGAAAGAGTGGGCCACATGATCATTTAAGTGAAAGAAAGAATGGAAAAGGATATTGGATTATGGAAGATCCGAAATAATGGAAAGAGTCTTAGATTTTCTAGTTTTACCGTTAATAAAAAACCATAAAATAATTATAACCAAACATGGATTGCCCAAATCACAATATGATCTCCTTTAGTCTTTTTCGACAACTAATAAACCATCATGGCACACGTACTTGACAGTTGAGAAATTTAATTTAACGTGATGACCATTTACAATCTTTTGTTCTTTCAACATCTTAGAGCGCCCCACAACTACTGTTTTAGCTGCTGAAAGTGAAATCTTTTGGTAGCTTACATCGCATTTAAAACTAGTCCTTAGCTACCGAAACCTGGTTTTTGAGATTTTTTACATTTGAAGTACAGACTCAAAAATTATTGAAAAGACAAGTCTAGAACTTAATTTAAAGACTTTTTAACCTAAAATTTCAAAGATGATTCATCTAATGACCATCCTATCACCTAATGACATAAATTTGGAAAATTTATTTGAGGAGACAACAGGCCAGCAAGATAGGAACTTCATCATGAAACCCATAAATAATATCTAAATCATCAGATCTGCTACCATTATAGGACACTAATAGATGTATGAAAATAAATCCATTCAACACCCAGGAAAACTCAAAATGCATTGGTTAGGACCATATGAAGTAAAATGTGTCACAGATGGGGGAGTTGTACAATTGAAGGACTTAGGAGGTGTATAACTCAAAGGGATGATCAATGGGAGTCTACTAAATGTTTACAAGGAAATTTTACCACCCGCAACTTGAAATTCAACGCGCAGTAAAAAAAAACAACTAAATATATTATAGGATATCAAAAGAGGCACAATGCACCAAAAGGAGAAGGAGCATTGTTGGCCCTTGACCAAGTTTTGAAGATCCTTGGTCACTTTTAACCCCTTTTTGGGACTTCGACAGGCTGTTGAAGGTGGAGCACAATTCGAAGCGGAGATCGCGGGATCTTGGCCCCCTTTTAGGGATTTTTGGGTTTTGGGCTTATGTAACGGGTATGGGAATGTCGGCCCATGGGTTTACCCATGTCTAGGCCATTTTTTAATGTATAAATATATGTATAGGCAATGTAAGAGGAGACAATATGTGCATATGTGTGATGTTGTGCTAAGTGTAAGTGATAGTTATAAATTCTTTCTACATGTTGTGTTGGACACTGGCAGAGCTAAGTGCAAGTGGATGTAAGAAGCTTGTGTAGACTGTAAGAGGGCTTTGTGTTGTAACCTAGCTCTAGGAAGGAGGATCTGGCAGAGTGCGTACAGATCTCTTGTCCTATGTGGAGTAGGATCTTGTGGCTCTATGCATGTAGATGATTGACAAAGTCAATAAAGAGAAGAAGAGTTGGTGGATGTATCCCGAGGTTGGGGGTGAACCACGTATATCATGTGTTATGGTTTCTTTGTGCATTATGGTTGTTTTGTTTCTCATATGATTTATGCTTAGTACAATAATGTATGTTTAGATGTATCTGATATGATAGCTTAGTGCTTGGTGATGTGAATGAGTACCATATCTGGTCTATTTTGATGTGCTTAGTTATTGAATGTGTTGGATCTTGTTGAATGCTACGATGCTCTGTAATTAGGGTTTATCTGCACTATAAACAAAGGCTAGATACTAAGGAATGATAACTACTAAATGATTGGTTAAGGTACTGTAATCACATATATGTGTCCCAGCTAGGTTGCAGACATCTGCGTCCTGCAACCACCCCTACCTCTACCTTAGGTGAGACTTCATCTTCTTTGCAAGTGTTGCCGAAAGGGCCGGTAGTTAGGGTTTTGTTGGTGCATTGTTGAAGCATTGAACCCTGGGTCAGCCCCTGTGCCAACAAATGGTTCTGTTTCCGGGACCTGAAACTGTGATTGTTGGGAACTAAGGAAAAGAGGAAGCTCTATGCATAGATCTATTTCCCTAGTATGCAGTACTCTACTTGAATTGTGAATCTCTATAATAAGAAAGGAGGCAGATCTAAAGAAAAGAGGTAAGATATGAAAGCTTTGTGCTATAATAAAGGTAAGAATAGTGAAATTTTTTTATGAAGAGATAAGATCTGAAAGCTTTGTTCTCTGTTAAAGGTAAGATAAGTGGAAATTTTTGTTTCGAAAGTATGGATCTAGTTACGTTTGATAAATTTTGTCCTAATCTGAAAAATAGGGCACAGTTAGAAGAAAGAAGATTTGATAGAGTATATCTGATAGAAATTATGAAAGATATGTTATTCCTATGCATAGAAAGGATTTTTGGACTAACAAATGGATGCAAGATCCTAGGAAGAATTTTTTGCAGGTTAGCCACCATGATCCTAGTGTGCAGTACAAGAAAGGTTAGGGATCATTTAAGATAAAAAGAGGATTAACTCTTTGTTACAGTTCCATAATACCGGGACATCTTGCTAAGGAATGCCCTGGTAGAAAACCTAGTTGTCTTTGTTGTAAAGCTATGGACCATGAAGTTTTGGATTTCCCTAGAATGATTTCTAAGGTTGAAAGAATGAATATGAGACAAGAAAACCCTGAGGACGACCAAGAAACTCAGACCATGGCAGAACCCCAGAAAGAATCAGAGACTGTATTACTACAAATGAAAGAAACCTTGAATGACCACTGAGATATCAACTTATCAAAGATCTTCAAAGAAAAAGAGTGCATAGAAACAAGAATAAGAGACTTCGACTTATACTGTGTTCTGGATGAGGAAACACAAGTGAATATCATGACAGAAAGAACCTAGGAAATTTTGGGAAATCCTGCTATGTTTCCTTCATTGGGAGGGATAGGATTATTTAGAGGAAAGTTGATAACCCCATGTGGAATACTTACCTAGACATCTATGACTTCTCATGGAACTTCGACAGAGGAATAATTTGAGGTTGTTAAATTTATTGAGAACAACGCCCCATTTTCTATGTTACTAGGAAAAACCTTGATTGAGAAAGATCAGACCCGAAGAAAAGAAGAGGAAGCTCTAGAACAAAAAATTAAATACCTAAGAGACTTCATGGCTAAGAGAATAGCACACTTACCAAAAGAACAAGAAAACAAGTCGAAGCTAATGAGGACAAAAAATCTAGATGTCGAAGTTGAAATAACACAAGAAAACTTGAAACACCTGTCTGTACAGGAGAGTAGAGAACCTACCCCAGACAGAGAAGAAGTATTTTCATTGAACCTTAGGAAAGACCACCAACATCATGAAGTTACTATGCCAAGAGGAGATAAGAATCAGAATGGAAAGAGGAATACTGAGACAAAGATAACAGGGAAGAAGGCTAGAAATCTTAGCAAGAAGAAAGAAAAGTTAGAGAAGTTACAGGAAGTTCCAGAGAATACTTCGCATAAGGAAGGTCTCCAGAATTCGAACATTGTCGGAATATCAGAGCAACTCATATTGTCACTTTTCCATGGCAGAGAAATATAACCATTAGACACATTATAATTGTTAGATTGTCATTCCCGAATAGTTAAAAAATCAGTTATGATCAGAAAGCTTAGCATCTGACCGTTGGGACCTCATCGTAATGGAAAAAAAATGCATTGATGAAGGATTCTTTTCCATTAAAAAACAGTGCATCATAAGAGACTGCTTCAAAATCACCTAGCGGAGGAGGTGATGACGAAGTAGACAAAGAAGAGAACAATGGAGAAGAAGACAAGTAGAAGCAAGGAGAAGTAATACCGCCACAAAATCTCCCTAATGATGTAGAGCCTTCGAACAAAAGAAAGGTTTCTCCCATGAAATCCACATCACAGAAGATGACAAAAGATATTAAGACCAAGCTACAGATTGTGCTCATGCCTGATGACTTCGACTTAATCATCGTAGTTGCATCAGACGCCTTGAAAGATCTTTTACAAAGAAATGAAGCCAAGCAAGAGACCATGTACGAAAGGATTGAAGCAGAGATTAAAGGGGTACGGTAAGCCCTCCACTCCAGCCACGCAGTGTCCACTGTGCCCCCACCATCAAAAGCACCAGAGTTGGGAGATGAGCCTACCCAACTCCATAAAATAGCTGATGCGACCGAAGCTCAACTTTTTCATGCACAGTAGGAAAAAGAACAGGCCACAGTGGCCCTCAAGCAAGCACAAGAGGAATTGATAGAGAATCGTTGAGTTGAGCAACAGGAAAAGGATGAACTACAAACAAAGTTCAAAGGGGAGAGAGCACAGATCTAGTAAGAGAAGGAAAAACTACTCACAGAGAAGGTTGAAGTAAAAGAAGCAGTCAGCAAAGAAATTTGCTCTATGACGGGCTTAGAGAAAAAGGAGGAAGACCCAGTGGAGTACCAAGTAGCGAAGCTTGTTGAATCCATCCAACAGCTTCAACAAAGAATAGAATATCTAGAGCTATGAATAGTACCAAGTACTCCACAGGACGTGTAATACCAAAGAGAATCCACTTCCTGGAGAAAAATTGAGAGGATCAAAGCATTAGCTTTGGAATGTAAACATCTTAGCAGTAGAAGTGTGCATACTTATGAGCGACTTACTAAGGACCCTGAACTGAATACATTGGAGCCACAGCTCCAGGAAAAAAATAAGTAAGCAATGATAGTACAGGCATAGTTGAAACTCCTGTCAGTAGTTGAAAGGATGAAAAGGTCCCAGGAATAGTGCGCTGCTCAATAACAAGTCCATACCATACAGAGAAAATTCATGGAAGTGACTCAGAGGCTCCAACCAGTCCAGGACAAAGCTTGCCATACGTTTGAGGAAATTGAGCATTGAGGAGAAGAGATGGAACAAGTAGTCATTACAGTTGAACAACGCTTCGAAGAACCTGTGAACGAGGCAGTTATTTAGGAATTATCTGAGTAGGAGGCCCTGGCGAAGCAACATGTCGAAGCAGTTCGAGCCAGGCTCAAGGATTTTGAGGTGGAGCTACCCAAATCAGAGTGACTCAGGATGAGTCACAGGTGAGTGTTGGGGGCTTGTTGGCCCTTGACCGAGTTTTGAATATCCTTGGTCACTTTTGACCCCTTTTTGGGACTTCGACTGGTTGTCAAATGTGGAGCGCAATTCAAAGTGGAGATCACGATATCTCACCCCCTTTTTAGGGATTTTTGGGTTTTGGGCTTATGTAACGGGTATGGGGATGTCGGCCCATGGGTTTACCCATGTCTAGGCCCTTTTGTAATGTATAAATAGATGTCTATGAAATGTAAGAGGAGACATTATGTGCATTTGTGTGATATTGTTCTAAGTGCAAGTGATATTTATAAATGCTTTGTGCATGTTGTGTTGGACACTGGCAGAGCTAAGTGCAAGTGGATGTAAGAAGCTTGTGTAGATTGTAAGAGGGCTTTGTGCTGTAACCTATCTCAAGGAAGGAGGATCTAGCAAAGTGCACGCACATCTCCTCTCCTATGCAGAGTAGGATCCTGTGGCTTTGTGCATGTAGATGATTGACAAAAGGCAATAAAGAGAAGAAGAGTTGGTGGGTGTAGCCCCAGGCTGAGGGTGAACGAAGTATATCGTATGTTATGGTTTCTTTATGCATTATGGTTATTTTATTTCTCATATGATTAATGCTTAGTACAATAATGTATGTTTATATGTATCTGATACAATAACTTAGTGCTTGGTGATGTGAATGAGTACTAGATCTGGTCTATTTTGATGTGCTTAGTGCTTGAATGTGTTGGATCTTGTTGAATATTGTGTTTCTCTGTAATTATGGTTTATCTGTGCTGTAAAAAAAGGCTAGATACTAAGGAATGATAACTTCTAAATGCTTTGTTAAGGTATTGCAATCAAAGATCTGTGTCTCATCTAGGCTGCAGATATCTAAGTCCTGCAACCACCCCTGCCTCTACCTCGGGTGAGACTTCATCTTCTTTGCAGGTGTTGTTGAAAGGGCTGGTAGTTAGGGTTTTGTTGGTGCGTTGTTGAAGCATTGAACCCTGGGTGTGCCCCTGTGCTAACAAGCACACACACTTGGAAATTCGAGCCCAAGGGAGACAAGGCCAACGGTCAATTCAAATAAAAAAAAACTAGAAAGGTGGATACAACAAAAGAAGTGCCAAGTGATAAAGGCTAGCGGAATTGAATGTTGGAAATGAATGATGAGATGCCGCATTAATCATGCCAACTTGATATGGTGAAGGAAATCGATGGAAAGAATGAAGGAACTGGTAGTTCATTTAATCCATAATCATGGTACGTCTTCGAAAAGTTTCACATGATGCCAATACAAAGCAAGGACGCAAGAGTGGAAAGGTTATTGCAAAATTGGAAAAGTCACAAAATGAGATAGCATATGAAGCAGAGAGTGAAGTTTGCAGATTTTGTAGAGTCTACTGAGCTTGACAAACAACTTACCACCATGGAACAACCTAAACAAGGAGAATCGATCGAGACTTCCAAACAACCCTAAGGTAGAAACAAAGCACAAACACAATCAGAGGGAAGCGAATAGCCCCCATCTCAACCACCAGAAGTCGTCAATGTGGAAAAAATACCATCATTGGATGCAACACCAATAAGCCCCACACCCATCGAGGAAGAAACCTAGCAAACAACAACTAAGGAAATGGACATTGATAGGCCAGAAGGAGGGGATGGCCGACAGAATGAAGATGCAGGAAACCTAGGGCAACCAAAAAACCCTATAGAAGCCCTGATAATCAATGGGATGGATCCAAACTAGAAAGGAATGGTCGCACCAGAAGACTCACAGACAACCATGTCAGAACAGAAACAGGAGGGAGCAATGGAATATGGCAATGGTTGACCAGAGAAATATGCCAAAGAATGAACAATGGAGGCTGGAACCTCGATTCATCCACCACTGTGAAAGGACAAGTAGACGGTACCCAGGTCACCGGGCAGACAACCTGTCGTAGCAATATTTTTGTCACGCATACCAAAAGGGGTACATGTACCAACAGACTTATTAGGTTATGTAGAGAAATTGAGGTACTTAGACCATGATGTAACGTACACGGACAAGTTCCCAAAGTTCGCTAAGAAATTCTACCTATAGACTGTGGGTATAGGACCCTTTGGGGAACTAATCCATCAACCACCCTAGTGGGCAGCAGGACTAGCCAAAACTAGGATTTTAGATCTGTTGGACCTACTACACTTTGGGAGAGGCCAATATGCAAACATATGCATCAAGCAGTTGATGGAGGTCACGCATGGCGGATATCTATGGTTGGAGTAACTCGTCTCAATAGACGTAGAGCTCATCACACACATCACAGGGCTGCCATCATGGGGCATGGATCCCACACATTTCCTCAGGTAAAAAACAAAGGAGAAAGCACTGGCTGAGGAGATGAATTAAAAATATGGCACCGAAAGGGGGTCATGTAGAATCATTATCAGGCATATTAGTGACGTCGTGACAAGAATGGCCACAAAAATTATGGCATGCAACTTGCTCAAAAAATGCCACAAGGATGAAGTCTCGGTCAGGGTTGTCCTAGCTACAGCACAGTGTGTCGAGGGAACCACACTCAGTTGTGCCCCTTATTTGTTGAATCTATTCCTAGATGACTGCAAGGATGCGCAGGATCTCGGGACAAAATTTCACTATTCATGGCTACTCATCCTGATAGCCATTATGGGATGGAAGGAGCTGAAATACTCATTTTTCTCCACTAAACCCAAACCCTTCCACAGAGCACGATAATTATCTCTAGGCGTTGCTTTGGATGCAAAGAATAGGAGAGTGAATGCAACCATATTCGAAGGATATCTCCACGAACTATAGAACACCATCACTAACACTTGGAGGATAACACTAGAAGTTGTTGCACGGTATCAGGGCATAGCCAACTTCAAAGCCACTATACATGTGATTTGGATCCAGGTGCGGAAGGACCTCAACAAGTAATGGCTACAACTGTGCTACTGCATCATGAAGGGGTACATACAAATGGCCATTAAAGATTGGGAAGACAAATGGAGGATTTCAGTCCTTACTCAAGAAATACCCACAGAGATAGAGGAGAAGGAGGTAAGATAGGAACATACACATGATGAGGAGGTAGGGTAGGAACAGACACATCCCCAGGAAGTCATAGTGCCCAAGAAACCAAGGACAAGTCAGAACAAGACACAACAGAAGAAAGGGGGAACATCTAAGACAAGAGTCTAAATGAGGAAGAATAAGAACACACAAACACCCCAAGTACAACAGAGACAGGTTGAGGCAGCATAGGGGACTACATCAAATGCTCCTCCACAAGATCTAGGCCAGACTAAGTGACCAGCCACCCAGACCAGGGGTGCATGCAATAAGATGAAGGCACATAGAACGCCTCTAGAATACACGATCACAGAGGATGATGCAGAAATGGTGGCCCAAGTGGTCTAGGATTTCACATTTGGGGATTTTGAGAATTTTGCACGCCAAAGGGATATAATTCAAGAAGACTTGGCATACATGTGATAGCTCCTCAAGAATATCGAGGAAGCATAGGAAGCCGATAGAAGCATAGAAATGGGCTCATCGGCATCACGGATAGGAGGAGAACCTTGAGCAAGAAAGCATGGCACAATCTAGACAATAGCATAGTCGAGATCAACATTTCATGTCACACCTAGCATGTTTTGAATGGAAACAATCATGGGGAAAACACCCCTAAAGGACTTGACCCAGCTAAAGTTGGTATTTCCATGGATACCAACCAACGCATTGTATAAACTGTAGGTCAGTGTCACATAGGAGGTATAGTCTTGTGCACGCAAACATACAAAAGAATTTCAGCAGTTAAAGGATAACTGGGATGATCTGGAATTGGTATTCGAGCATGCCAATATCAAGACCAAAGAGAAGAAGGAATGTGTGAAGGGACTGGAACAAAAAGTGGTCATAGCCTACGAGAATATTCCAAAGAATGTGCAGGAGGTTGAACTCATGGTGACAGAGAATATTGATCAGAGTGTGCAGACAATCAATCAATACCAACCGGATATCAAGAATCTATGGGAGCATCTCACACCTACCACTACACCGGAGGTGAGGGAGTAAAGGAAACATGAGGAAACAACACAAATACAAGAGATAGAAAGACAATTCCATGCGGCATATGACTTGTTCGATAAAGCAGTGCAACTCTGGATGAAGCTGGAATAGGATCAGCAGGTCCAGTAGTGGGACCAGGAAGGAGAAAGGATAAGCACAACTATACAAGACCTCAAGCGGAGGTAGAATACAATGTTGATCATGGAGCATGTCAAAGGGGCGCAAGACATGAAGAAACTGTAGGCAGAACTCATAACTGCATAGATGCAGAAAAAGGAGCACCAGGCTCAAATAGAACCACTCCAGGAGAAAGCAGTAGAGGTCATTGCACAGGTAGAGGAAGCCAAAACATATATGGCACAAACCCAGGAAGAATGTGTAAGGATGGTCAACGAAGAGATTGCAGTGAAAATATTTGGCGCACTTAAGGAGAAGACTGTGCAGGCCCAAACACAAGCAATGGAGATTATGGAGAAGTTCCAAGTGATCACAAGGGAGATCGACAAAACACACAGGGGCTAGGTGGTTCAGGATGAGCCACATGTCAGTGTTCGGGGCCTGTTGGAAGCAGTCCAAAGAGGAAAGAAAGGATATTTTGGGAATAAAAGCATGCATGAGGAAAGCGACAGCTAGAAGGAAGAGCAGCACGCGCACATGCATGGAAGACCTAACAATGTTAGGATTAGGTTTTTTGTAATACATTTTAATGGTTGATGATCTAGAAATGTATATCTATAGATACCTAGGAGGTCTAGAGGAGGAGAATTGTCTTATAGTCGAACTGAGAGAGATATGAAAAGAGGGCTTTTGAGGACGAGTCTTGTTTTGATAAATAGTTTGTAATACTCCGTCATACGACCTAATTTTGTAAGTTGTTGAGCTGGAGAAGGCCAGAAGGGTGGATCTCGACGGTTAGATCATAGGATAAAGAGACTGGTGTGATCTAGTTTGCCTCGCAATAGATCTTGAACCGACTAAGGATGAGTTCTAAAGTGCACGACGTTGTAGTTTTGGAACTACCATAATAGAAGATCTTAAGAGCCAGATCTTTGTGGACATAGCCCAAGGGGCAGGTGAACCATGGTAAAACCTGTGTTATGTGATTGGATTCTTGTATATGTTTTACTATTTATGAGTATATGTTAGCATGATGAATGAATGAGATAATGAGTTGATTATATTACATGCGTAATCGAGAATGGTAGTATATTGATTTAATAAATTAAATAGAAATCTTAGTGCACACTTCTCAGATCTCCCCTCAATCCTGGACTGCAAATACCTAAGTATTGTAGTCACCCATTAATACTATCTCGGGTGAGACTGCGCAGTGCACTCTGTGTAGCACGTTGCCTTCTGTTTTACCAAGAGGGATGATAGTTTTAGAGGCTTTGTTGGAACCCTAGTAGACTTGAACCTAGGTCAATTATATTAAAGGTATAAACTCAGATAGAAAACCAACACATTCCCAGAGACCCTACAGGAGACATTCCTCTATCTGCGTAGGAATCACCACTTCATAGTTCAGAGGTAAGAAAGGAAGATGTTACTGAAAGAAGAAAAGGGAAAGAAATAGAAGACTCGTCATTCAGTCATCCAACATCCCAGAAGAGAAGCAGGTCAATATTGACTGATAAAATTGAGGATATCCAAGCTCCCAACAAACCGTGCACCAAGTCCTCTGCCAAGATATTTCCCATACACACAGTTCAGCTAGAGCTTGTTGAATGTGCAAACAAGGGAATTGATGAAAGACAGGTGGAGTTAGGTGAGGAAAATGAAAATACTTAGGAAATGAAATAGAAACTAAAGCAAGATCAACACGTCATAGCCCAATGTTATCAAGAAAACAAATAATTGAGAAGGCATCTAGCAGAAAAATATATTGAAACACTGACATCGTAGAGTCAAGCATGTCAGTTATTGTCTACCTCACCATAGTAAGAGAAAAGAATATAAATTGGATTGAAAATTATCTAAAAGAGGCCCAGGATGTAATCATTGATCTTAGGGAGGAAAAGAGGATGTCAGAGGAAAGAATCATGGATCATTTCAAAGAGTGCATACCAGCTATCGATAATGCATGTGTAGCTCTCTCCAACACTCAATTAAAATTGAAAAGAAACGAGACTTTGTTGAGACAGATGAAGAATTTGAAAAGACAAATCTTGTCATTGAGAAGGACAAATAGGGCCTTAAAACTGCAGGTGAATTTGAACAAAGAAGCTACTGACAAATTGGATGATCCCATTCTCTACAGCCAACTGGATTCGCACGCACAACCTCTGCATGAAGATCTGTTGCATGAAATCACTGCACAGATTTCGCAGCCAGTAGTTGCACAACAAGAACCAGAATCTATTGTGCATCAGTGGCAATGTTGTCCAGAAACACGCATAATATTCCATCACAAACGTATGGTTGTGATTTTCCTAAATATTTTATGATTGTAAACAACATCTCAGATAGTTTGTGATTGCCAGATCAGTTTTCCTATTTTTGATAATGTTTGTAAAGGTTGTTATTATTTTAAAAACAACCAGATCCACAACTTTAGGAGATAGAAGTTTGATTCCTAGGAACTTATTATATCTTTTCTCTCTATATATAGGGAATATTTTGATGTAAACATGGGGGAACGGGAAAAAATATAGATATTTTGATCCTCTATGTAATTTCCTGAAACTGAAGAAATATAAATGCAGAAGTCTCGAGTTCTTTAAGAAAAATATTCTAATGGTGATGCTCTGAAGTTTGCAACTCTCTTTGTATGTATTTCATGTGTATTCATATTCACTTGCACTTCTATTCTATTTAAATTGGTAATTTTTAAATTCCAGAATTCATCTAAGTGGTGCTCTAGACTTAACTGATTTAATTTTTTTTTCCTTCCCAACTAAGATCATAATTCATCCACTGTGATGCTCTTATTTTGTTGTGTGTTTATTTTCTTCTTTCTCCATTCATAATCAAATTAAATACTAAACTTCATCACCTTGTTTATCATTTATTCCTCTAAGTAATTCCACCTACCAAGCATTGTTTCTTTGTTTCCAGGGGTTGACTCCATAGCCCTAGAAGCACTATATTTTGTCAACAGACCTATTAAAAATCTACCTTGAAGTTTAAAATCTAGCCATCAAGGAAAGAAAACTATCTATCAGAGATCAAGTCTCATAAAGAGCCCTCTCTATATTGGAAAGGCTAGTTTCCATTCTTAAATTTGGTTTGTAGGTTACCTTTGTAGATTGTTTTTTCATCCCAACAATTTACTCAATGTTAACATTTTGGTGTTGTTGTCGGGGATGAAATTGAAAATTTTCCTTGGGAAGAATGATTTAAAGCGTAGATTTTATTCCTAAGGGTAACAGTGAATCAGACACCTTTTTTGGCTGAATTTTTATTACCTTGGTGACTTCATTTGTAAATATCAATAACATAGTTTTTTGTTTTGATTAAATAAGGAATCCTCGCTCCTAAGAAAATATACACTAGAAGGAAACCTGATCCAGAACCTATTGCATCTGTGTATGATCCTGAAAATATCTTGCACAAAATAAAGGAAAAGACAATTAAATCATTTTCCTTCCTAGAAAGAAATCTATCATTACCCAAATACGGTTTAAAAAGTATTGATGACCTTGACTTTGATTTAAAATTTGAGAAAACCTTGTTCAAATCTAAATCTGAATCTAAGTTGAATGAAATTATATTTTATGAGAATAAATTCCAGTCTTTGATTCCCATTGTCCCCATTCAAACTATCCCTATTCATATTATCCCTGCTCAGATTGTTCAAATGGCTCAAAATCCTCCTAGAGCCATGGCAACCATATTTTCTCCTCTTGCCTTTCCTACCCAATTGCATGATTTACCCTAAAATTATAATCAAAGAATCAGGTCATTCGATGTTGAAGAAAATAAATCAGCCCAAATACATTTGGGTTGGTTCAATGATTTTGTTGATCTAGAGGAAGTAGATCATGAGGAATGCAAACTCAGTTTGTTCGCACAAAGTATTTCAGGAGAATTCATAAAATGATTTAAATCCCTTCCTGTAGCAAGTATCCTTAATTTTTCATCTTTTGAAACACTTTTTCTTGCTAGGTGGAGTGATAAAATTAATCTTCTCCAGTTGCTAACTCAATACAATAATATAAAAAGATCACCAAATGAAATAGTACAAGAATTTTCAACCAGATTTATGAAAGTCTATAATTGAATTCCTACAGAAGTCAAACCTCTTCTTAAAGTTGCTCAACTTCGAGATGTTGATTCCTTTGACAGTGACTTTGATTTGTTGTTAAGAGAAAGAATATCCAATACATTAGATGATATGATGAGTGATGCAATTGAAGTCAAAGTAAATTTGATGGCATCAAGGAAGATTAAACATAATCCTAACAGAGATGTCAAGAAGGTCCAAGGAGAAGCACATCCCTCAACTTTTCAATCGTCAGATTAGAAGTTTTATTTGATGATGAAGACTATGGAAAGATTCATGGAAAGAATGTCCTTGGAAAATAAGCCTGCCACTAGGGATCAAAATTATTTTCAACCCAGAAATCAAAATTTTAGAAGAGCCCCAATTCCTCAGATCAGGAAAAGGGATCAGATAAATCAAGGTGATCAACAAATAAAACCCCCTTTCCAAAACAACTATGCAAATGAGGATTTTGATCCAACATTTGAAGAGAAAATGCATTGTTGTGATGATATAGAAACGAATTTGTTTTTAACAAAAGAAGAACATGATCAATTTATGGATGCAAATGACAAGTTTATGCAGGATAATGATGATATGTTATCATTGGAGACATAATATTTTAGGAAAGGATACCACAATGCTATTATGCAGCTTCAGAAACAATACAACCTCGGGAGTAAAAAGGTGCATGTAAATCCTCCAAAGGAAAATCATACAAGGGAACTTCAGACCAATACGCCTTCTTCAAGTCAACCAAAGAAAGATAATTCAATAAAGGATGCAATGGAGAAAAGTAAATCCAGAGAAGAACCCCCAAAGAAAATACCTTAGGTGAGAAAGGAAGCAGTCATCAAATAGGTAGAGAAGGCTCCATATCCTTTTAATTTTGAAAGTGAGATGGCTAAAATTAAAATTTATGTTCCATTTAATGAGTTGATTAAGAATGGATAATATAGGAATCAGATCATTAAAATGTTAAAAATGGAAGAAGCCCCTAACACCTTGAATGTACAAGATGATCACCCTGCTATCTTATTTAGACCATGTGTGGAGGACAGTGATGATGTTGATGATGTTCCTCCTTTTTATAATAGTCTTAAAATCCATGACATTACCTTACATAATTCCATGTTAGATTCAAGAGCATCACATAATTTGATGCCCAAGGTCGTCATGGATGAGTTAGGACTTGAAATTAAAATACCTTACAAGGATCTATTCTATGTTGATTCAAGGAAGCTGAAATGTTTGGGTTTAATCAAATAATTGGTTGTGTTTGCTAACATCCCTCCTAAATTTGGCATGTTGCTATCTAGATCTTCGACTGCAAAGTTAAAGGGAACTTTGAAAATGGATATGTCAGATGATATTATCCCTATGTTTGGCCAAGAAAGGAGGTTGTACAGAGAAGTGTTGCTCAATTATATGGTGAGTAACAAAACTAAACCAAATAATGATCTCATTTACTCTATCGATACTGAGGTTGGTGCCCCTATTTTCTATAATGACTTGAGTTTTGAAGAAGAGAATCCAACAATTGTCATATCTATTAAAGATGAAATTGATCATCAAGAAAAGGAGATTACAAATCAGAAAAACAGTGCAGAAGATGAAATGTGGAATATGAGATGTGATGGATCTTCTAACAGGGAAGGAGCAGGAGCTGGTGTGTGGATTAATCCTCCCAAGATAGGTACGAAACTCTGTTCTTATAAGTTTGATTTTTATTGTACCAATAATATGGCCGAATATGAGATGTTGATTTTGGGATTGAAGACTTTAAAAGAGTTAGGTGCTAGGAGTATAGTTTTTCATGGAGATTCTAAGCTTGTTATCAACCAGGTAAAGGGTATATATCAGTCCAAGCATCCTAGATTGAGAGCATATAGGAATTTAGTGCTTGATCTTCTTGAAGAATTTCCAGAATACAATTTATCAATGATTCCTAGGGGACAAAATCAAATTGTAGACACATTGGCTACTTCAGCCTCAGTTTTCAAAATTCCAATTTTTCCTAATAAAAGGTATGAAATTGAGGTCAAGCATAGGACAACAGTCCATGATGACATTAAATATTGGAAAATATTTGAAGATGGAAAACATGTAGTAAGATTCTTTGAGATGAGTGATGAGTTCTCTAATTTAAATATTGATGATGAGTGCTTTTGTGAAGAGAATGAAGATGCATATGTGTTCAACAATGATGACCTTTTTTCATAATCAGATTGCTGGAAGAGATATAGTGCAACTCAAAAATAACATTATCCCTAAAATATTGGTTCCATTGGAGAAGTTTTTTGACAACAATGATGTAGCCAAAAATCCTAAAATCACTGCAAATGATGAGGATATACAAGATTTCAACATTGGGACTTAGGAGGATCCCAAGATCATCAAACTGTAAAAAACGCTTAGTCCAAAAATTAAAAAGAGATATATAAATCTTATGAAGGATTTCCCCAATGCCTTTGCATGGAGTTATGAAGATTTAAAGGTCTATGATACTAATGTAATTCAGCATGTAATTCCTGTTAGCACTAGAAGTCACCTCCTGATTGCATGGGAGGTAAGCCCAATACCCATCAGTTTGTATCTCACAATTAATAAGTTTAAAGAGGTCGAATGGGCACAGACTTGGGATAATATCATTTTAACTCATAAAACTGGACCAGCATGCACAAGAAAGTGAGGTCTTGATTAAACTTTAGTCAGTAAGTTGTAGTAAGGGTGAGTAGGAGGAAGAACTTGAGGAGAAAATGTAAAGGTTTTCTATGGACATCAGGTCTTCTAGCAGCCTAGGAAGAAAAAAATCAGAAAACAAGATCCTCTTGGATTCGGAGTTTCAGGAAACTGAAAATTATATAACATCACTGCAATCAAACATCCATTACAACATGGTCACAACAATCCATGTGAATCCTTTAATCATGAACTTTCAGTATCATATGCATAATCATATGGAGGAGGAAAGTTGACTTAGATTAAATAAGAAGTCTCAAATCAAATTACATAACCAGTGAACCAGAGCTTCATTAAAACTTTACAATGCAAGAACCTAGCTCAACCATCAACCATAGCAAAATATAAAAACTACCTACTTATATTCATAACTGTCTACAACCACCAGGGGTGCACTCTGGCCACTGCATTCAATACTTTCCATTTGAATCTTCTCTGTCAGACTATGTAGGCATTCTTTTGTTAGACGCTACCTCAAATCAATATGGGCTTTGCAGGAAAATCCATCCACGGGGGAAATTTGGGCTGATAGTCTGCCTCCACGACTATTTCTTCCATGATTTCCATTTATGGGGTGATAAGAGGTCTCAACCACCACCCCTATTTCCATTAACTACCTTCATCAGGATCGGGACAAGGCCTGACACCCATGAATGTTCCAGGTGGTGCCCATGATTTCTTCGAGTCAATCTTGGTGCCTCGAGGCCATGCAGATATTCTTCTGTGATTGTTGGCCCTTGACCAAGTTTTGAGGATCCTTGGTCATGTTTGACCTACTTTTAGGACTTCAACAGGATGTCAAATATGGAGTGTAGGTTGAGGTAGACATCACGGGATCTCAGCCCCTTTTTAGGGATTTTTGGGTTTTTGGCTTATGTAACAGGAATGGGGATGTCAACCCATGGGTTTACCCATGTTAAGGCCCATTTTTTAATGTATAAATAGATAGCTAGGTGATGTAAGAAGAGGCCAATGTGATAAGTGCTAGAGTTCGATCTATGTGATCGAAGGAGGGACCAGTGTGTGATGCTAAGTGTTGAGTGTTAATTGCTAAGTGCAAGTGGTAATTGTAATTGCTTTGTGCACACTGTGTGAGACTTGCACAACTAAGTGCAAGTGATTGTAAGAGACTATGGAAGGATTTGTGCTATAATTCAGGGAAGGAGTATCTAGCGAGGTGCACAGATCTCCTTTCCTCTACAGAGTAAGATATCATGGCTCTGTGCATGTAGAAGATTGACAGAAAGAAATAAAGAAGAAGAGTTAGTGGACGTAGCCCCAGGGTGGGGGTGAACCACGTATATCCGGCATTGTGGTTGTTAAGTGCTTTATGGTTGTTCTCTTGTGTATGTGATTGAATGCTTAGTGCACTGATGTATTCCTAGAAGTATATAATATGGTAGCTTAGTGTTGAATAATGTGAATAAATGCTAGATCTGATCTAGGTTGGTATGCTTAGTACTTGAATCTATTGGATCTGTATAAATACTGCATTGATTTGTTGTTAGGGTTAGTTGTGTTGTAAACTAAGGTTGAATATTAACGAACTGTAACTTCTAAGTGCTATGTTAAGGTGTTACAATCACAGATATGTGTCCTAGATAAGGTTGCAGACACTGGAGTCATGCAACCACCCTTGCCTCTACCTCGGGTTAGACTTCATATACTTAGAAGGTGTTGCCGAAAGGGTCGGTAGTTAGGGTTTTGTTGGTGCGTTGTTGTAACGTTGAACCCTGGGTCTGCCCCTGTGCCAACAAATGGTTCCGTTGTCGGGACCTGAAACTGTGATTGTTGGGAACTGAAGGAAAAAAATAAAGCTCCGTGCATAGATCCATTTCCCTACTGCGCAATATTCTACTTGAACAGTAAAGCTATGTGCTAAGAAGAGAAGTCAGATCCAAAGAAAAGAGGTAAGATATTGAAGCTTTGTGCTCTAATAAAGGTAATAATAGTGAAAAGTTTTAGATCCGAAAGCTTTGTGCTCTGATAAAGGTAAGAATAGTGAAAATTTTTAGATCTGGAAGCTTTGTGCTCTGCTGAAAGTAAGATTAGTGGAAATATATGTTTCAAGAGTATTGATCTAGGTATGTTTGATAAATGTTATAATAGTCTAAAAACTAGGGCACATCTAGAAGAGAAAGTATTTGATATGAGTAGATCTGATAGAAATAATGAAAGATATGTTATTCCTATGCATAGAAAGAATTTTTGGACTAACAAATGGATGCGGGATCCTAGAAAGAATTGTTTGTAGGTTAGCTACTATGATCCTAATGTGCAGTACAGGAAAGGCTGGGGATCATTTAAGAAAAAAAGAGGATTAACCCTTTTTTATAGTTGTAGAAGACCAGGACATCTTGCTAAGGAATGTCATGGAAGAAGACCTAGTTGTCTTTGTTGTAAAGCTATGGACCATGAAGTTTTAGATTGACCTACAATGATTTCTAATCTTGACAGAATGAATACGAGACAACAAAATCTTGAGGAAGGTCACAAAACTGAGACCATGGCAGAACCCCAGACAGAATCAGAGATTGTACTACTGTAAATGAAAGAAACCCTAAATGATCACAGAGATATAAAATTATCAGAGATCTTCAAAGAAAAAGAATGCATAGAAGAATAAATAGGAGACTTCGACATACACTGTGTTCTGGATGAGGAAACACATGTAAATATCATGAAAGAAAGAACTTGGGAAGATTTAGGAAATCCTGATACGATTCCTTCATTGGGAGGAATGGGATTATTCAGTGGAAAGTTGATAACCCTATGTGGAAGACTCACCAAGGTATCTATGAGTTCTCTTGGAGCTTCGACAGAGGAAGATTTTGAGGTTGTTAGATTCATTGAGAACATCGCTCCATTTACTATGTTATTAAGAAAAACCTGAGAAAGATCAGACCAGAAGAAAAGAAGAGGAGGCCCTAGAATAGAAAAAGTAGGAAATAAAAGATTCCATGACTAGAAGGATAACACACTTGATTGCAGAGCAAGAGGACAAATTGAAGCTACTTAGAACCATAAACTTGGATCGGGACATTGAAAGAACACAAGAAGATTCATAGACGAGTAGAGCACCTACCCCAGATAGAGAAGAAGTATTACTCTCTAATCATATGAAAGAATCTCAATAGCGTGAAGCTGCTATGCCAAAAGAAGACAAGATTCAGAATGGAAAGAGGCATACCAAGAAAATGATCACCGAGAAGAAGGCTAGAAAACTCAGTAAGAAGAGAGCGAAGATCGAAAAGTTACAGAGGGGGACAGAGGGAACTCTACAGAAGGAAGATTTAAAAAATTGGAACTTTGCCAGGATATCAGAATAGTGCCCCACGACACTCCACCATGGCAAAGTGATATGACCATTGGAAGCATTATAATCATTGAACGGATGTTCCAAAATAGTTAGAACAACAGTTATGACCAGAAAGCTCGCCATCAGACCATTGGGACCGCGCCGCAACAGACAGAACTACATTGATGGAAATATTCCTATCCATTGGAGAGATACATTACATCATGTCTACTTAGTTCATCGACTGTTGCACCAAGAACACTTTTGCAAATTGTATTAGAGCTAACAAGAGAACCCATTACTACTGCACTGTGCTTAGTAAGATCGACACTGATTCTATTTCTTTCAGAACTTATCCATCCACCTGAGTTTTTCGATCAAGAGCGCGAATGTCAGACGATCTCAATGTTGTGGATAAGTCAATCGAGGAAGTTTTAATTGATATCATGACTGAGAAAGTGATGTCCGCAGGAGTTCAAGCTTCATCAATGCGAAGAGTGCAAGCCACTCCATCGACTGCTTGCAGATCTGGACCATCTTGACTGGAAGCAGAGAAGAGAACCAAGCACAGAGATGATCTAGCAAGTGTGAAGTTAATCCTAACCATCTTAGCCGACTACATCCTGCCTCTGGTCGGCACAGTGAGTTGTGATAGTGTCCCGAGGGACTTTGATTACAGCATGGTTACTGCGTACCTCCAGAATGGGATACGTACAGTCATAATGCACCAAGATAAGATCACGACATTGAAGTTCAGCAACTTCAACCTAGGTTACCATAAGAATTGCAGCATGCTTTATCCTTACAAGTATCTGACCAGGATGAAGGGGAAGAACTCAAAAATAATCCCCTAGCCATGGACTATGAACCTCGTGCAGTCCACCCTCTTGAACATGATGAAGATCCCACACTTTGGAACCCACCAGGAGGTTAACGCATGTGCTAAGCTCCTGCTCTCATGTTACCATGGTGACTATCTATGTCTAGATAGACGCATTACATTCGATCCGATGTTGATCCATAGGATCACTAGATTGAGCATGAAAGGACCTGACCCGCAAGACTTCTACCCAGGGAAGGATTCTGACCGAGCCCTGGCACATAGAATTAAGGACGCTTACTATGATGTAGAAAATGGAATGTGAGGCTACAAGGTAGCTTCCATCCAGAATGGTGCATTGGGCCTAGCCTTCCAGTTGATTGCAGGGAATCTAGTGAGGAAGAACCAACCTACGCAAGTCACAGGATTCGTTGTTGACCTAGCTAGGAAATGTGTAAAAGGAATCCAGATGAACTAGCTGAAGTACTTGGTCAACCAACTAGAATTAGACTGTCGTGAAGCTCGGGATCAAGGCTATGAGTTCCACTTTAACTAGATCCTGATCCTCATCTCATTTACCACTTGGGAAATGTCGAAAGGTGTGACCTTCCCAAACATCAAACTGTTCGAGCCGCTTGTTGTAAAGTTCACCACGCTTTTTTACTCGAGTGATATGGGAAAATAGTGGCAGTCGAACCCGGTCTTTCATACCTATTATCTCCAACTGAAGAGGTCTATCGAAGCTATCCCTCACATGATGTTGAACACCCTCCATCGATTCTGGTCCCTCATGAAGTTTCACACAGATTGACAGTTCATTTATATCACTGCGTGTGAAGATGAGCACAAAGAAGAGCTTCAATCGTACTACAAGCTCATAGAGGAGGACCTTGAAGAGATCACTAAGGACTGGTCTATAGAATGCCTCATCCCTATGGACCCTACATAAATGTCATACCCTGAACTAATCATCAGCCCTGAGACCACAAATGAAGCAAAGTATCTTCCTGAACCCAACAGAAGGAATAATACCAAAGAAGTACAAAACTTGAGTAGCACATCGAAAGGAACTACTTCAGTATCACCTGGATGAGGGGATGATGAAGAAGTAGAAGAGACAAATGGAAAAGAGGACCGACAGAAGCAAGGTGAAGTAACATATCCTAGGGATCCTGCTGATGAGGCTTATCCCTTGAAGAAAAGAAAGGCTTCTAGAGCCACTTGACTAAGATGCAGACTGTGCTCACTCTGGATGATTTCGAATTTATCATCGTAGTTGTAGCAGATGCCTCATGGGACATCTTGCAGAAACATGAAGCCAAGCAGGAGGAGATGTATGATAGAATCGAGGTTGAACTCAGAGGGATAGAAAAATCCCTTCAATACAGACACGCAGTAGAACTCAAGCTACAAACAGTGCCAAGTACCCTGCAGGATGTGCGATATCAAAGAGAAGTCACTACCCAGAGCGTAGTCAAGAGGATCAGAGCATTCACTCTGGAATGCAAACAACTAAGTGCTCATAGTGCACAGAATTATGAGTGAGTCACTGAAGATAATAAGTTGACGGTACTGGAGTCACAGCTCCAGGAAGAAAAGAAGCATGCAACAATAGTACAGGCGCAGTTGAAGCTCCTGTCAGCAGTTGAAAGGATGAAGCGATCCCAAGAACAGGGAACTACTCAATAGCATGTCCACACCATTCAAAGAAAATTCATGGAAGTGACTCAAATGTTCCAACCAGTCCAGGATGAATCTTTCCAACTGTTCGAGCAGATTGAAGGTCAAGGCACAAAGTTGGAACAAGTAGTCGTTGCAGTCGAACAATGTTTAGAGGGACTTGTCAACAAAGAATTCATCCAAGAGTTTATTGAGCATGAGGCCCTGACACAACAACAGGTTGAAGTAGCTCAAGCCAAGCTTGAGGCTTTTGAAGCACAACTACCCAGACCAGAGTAACTCGGGACGAGTCACAGGTGAGTGGTGGGGTCCTTTTGGCCCTTGACTAAGTTTTGAGGATCCTTTATCATGTTTGACCTACTTTTGGGACTTCGACAGGGTGTTGAAGATGGAGCACAAGTTGATGTAGAGATCGTGGGATCTTGACCCCTTTTTAGGGTTTTTTGGGTTTTGGGCTTATGTAACAGGAATGGGGATGTCGTCCCATGGGTTTACCCATGTTTAGGCCCATTTTTTAATGTATAAATAGATAGCTAGGTGATGTAAGAAGAGGCTAGTGTGCTAAGTGCTAGAGTTCGATCTATGTGATTGGAGGGACACGTATGTGATGCAAAGTGTTGAGTGTTAATTTCTAAGTGCAAGTGGTAATTGTAATTTCTTTGTGCACACTGTGTGAGACTTGAAGAGCTAAGTGCAAGTGATTATAAGATACTGTGGAAGGCTTTGTGTTGTACTTCAGGGAAGAAGGATCTAGAGAGGTGCATAGATCTCTTGTCCTATGCGGAGTAAGATATAATGGCTTTGTGCATGTAGAAGATTGACAAAAAGAAATAAAGAAGAAGAGTTGGTGGACATATCCCCAGGGTGGGGGTGCACCATGTATATCCTACATTGTGGTTGCTAAGTGCTTTATGGTTGTTCTCTTGTCTATGTGATTGAATGCTTAATGCACTGATGTACGCCTAGAAGGATATAATATGGTAACTTAGTGCTGAATAATGTGAATAAATGATAAATATGATCTAGGTTGGTATTCTTATTACTTGAATCTATTGGATCTATATAAATATTGCATTGATCTATTGTTAGGGTTAGCTGCATTGTAAACTAAGGTTGAATATCAACGAATTGTAACTTCTAAGTGCTATGTCAAGGTTTTACAATCACAGATCTGTGTCCCAGATAAGGTTACAGACACTGGAGTCCTGCAACCACCCCCTCCTCTACCTTGGGTGACACTTCATGTGCTTCACAGGTGTCGTCAAAAGGGTCGGTAGTTAGGGTTTTTTTGGTGCATTGTTGTAGCATTGAACCTTGGGTCTACCCTTATGCCAACAAATACCAATATGGGCATTTTTGACCTTTGGTGCAACTCCTCTCCATCGCTCCATCCTACATGCGACCTTGGGCCATGACTTGGGGCTCATATCCAAAGGCGCTTCAAGATTTCATTTTTTGGGAGTCTCCACTTCACTTGATTTCAAATATATCGATGCCTAAAATTGAAAAGCAGCCTTATTCAGATCGATGATCGGTCTTGCTTTGAATTTGATGACCATGATTGCTTCCTCGAAAATCCTGGTCACCAACCACCAAATAGGTGCTTACCCTTCTTTATGGCCCCACTTTCCATATGATCATGGGCTATGATCATGAGCCCAATTCTTGGGTGCTTTGGGACTTCAGGACTTTAGCGCTTCGAGCCTTCCAGCTTTGGCCCTTCATGATTTCGGGCACTTCGGCACTTCTTACTTGGAAAATTCTGCAATGACTTTCTCCGTAGCCCGGATCTAGCACCACGCATCTCTTCAGATCGGACAAATCATTCTCACTTTGGGTTTTGGGACTTCAAACCTTTGACAAACAAATTTAACAATATTTATAACCCCCAATTCCTGTGAACCGTCGATCTGATATTCTCAGGAATGTTCATCGCTGAAGCTGATCTCACCCATTGCTTGCATTTCGAGCCTGCAATGGACTTCTCTAAACATTGTGCTTTGACACTTCTTGTGCAGGCTGTGAACTTGGACAACCTATTTCTCTTTACAACTATATGTGATAACATTTGGCTCCATAGGGAATGGCATGCTCCCTGTGAGCTGCCAAGATCAAGCAGTTCCAATCACCTTATACATTGGGCTATGGAGTCATGCTCAAAAAAAGTCCTTCTGAGGATTAAAGGCCAACAAGCACAATATCCTAAAAATGAAAGAAAAATACATGGGCTCTAGGAGGATCTTATTTGTGTACATTCCTAGACTTATTGATTTTTACAAAGAGCTAGGTGAAAGAAAACTTCCACCATAGCCATTCAAGAAACTCTCTAGCTGCAAAATTATTTACTTTGTCACTGATCAAATAAAAACAATGTAATTGTGATAGCAAAATGATTACTCTTTTAAACTCTCCTCCCAGTGTTAAAGTCGGGATAAAGCTAAGCCACTCTAAGACCTAAAGGAAATGCAAATCCATGTACTCCCTTACAGGTTCATAGAGAAAATGAAAAAAACCATTGGGCTAGTGATAGAAAACATGCTCTATCTTACAACTGCTCACACATGGCTGAATGTCTCTGGCAAGCATGGGTGAGCGAATGGCTGATGCAGGCTAACTGATCCCAGGTGATGGTTGCTCATTTGTAGGATTTGGGTAGGATATGAACTGCACATTTGGTTCTCCCTCTTCTTTTTTATGACTCTCTGAAGGATTAGAATCATAATCATCATAAACATGAACGATGGGAAAGCTCTTCTTTTTGTCTTCTGTAGGCACAGAATGGCGGATTTCCACACAATTTGTTTCCTCAATGTATAAAGGAAAAGGCTTCATGGTATGCACTTGGAAATCCTAAAAATATGAAACATATGATTCCATGTATATAGCCATAGGATCATGAATCATGTGACAGAATCATGGTTTCTTTAGAAGACCAGGTTTCTCCTCTGTAAATGCCTCTCTGCTTGCAAATAAAAAACCTCCTTGCTCCTTCGAAAACAACTCTTGATCATTAGCAGTTGCAGTCTCTTTTCCTTGTTTTTGTTCCAGCTCTAATTCATAATCACTATCTTCTTGCTCAGAATCTGAAACATGTTGACCGTCTTCTTCCTTAGGTACATGAAATGTTTCAATATATTCTTGCATATGAACCCCCTTGCTATCCCTGATGTTCTCTTCGACTTCTTTAGCATCTTCAAATAGGTGTATTAACGATGAATATTTCCTCTCTCTCAAGAGAAGGACCAGATCTATATGTTGAGCCATGACATAGTACACCATGGCAGTAGTCTTTGTGGGTTTGATCTCCATAGTCATACTATGATCAACACTATAAAACCTCCTATTAAATACAGCGGGCTTCATCTTCCCCTCTCCTCAAGGCATTAAAATCATCCAATTACTGATCAAGGGACTTGTTCTCGCCCCACCACTTTAGAAATGAATTGCATAGAACAATCCAAGAACCAATAGAACCAAATCCCAAACATTTAAACCACACAACAACATCTCCAAAAAAATAGTTTGAGAACAACCTTATGGCGATATCATCATGAAAAATCTCGAACTGATTGACAAAGCCCTCAAAGGCCTCTAAATTCCTCTCAGCTATAATATGATCCTCTCCAGAAAACCAAGGAAGATACTTAAAGGAATAACAAGGATAAGGATTGTTGGCCCTTGACCAAGTTTTGGATAACCTTGGTCACGTTTGACCAATCTTGGGACTTTGACAGGCTGGTCGAAGGTGGAGTGCAAGGCGAAGCAGAGATCATGGGATCTTGACCCCTTATTAGGGAATTTTTGGGTTTACGGTTTATGTAAAGGGTATGGGATATTATCCCATGAGTTTACCCATGTTTAGGCTCTTTTGTAATGTATAAATAGAAAACTAGGCGATGTAAGTAGGAGAGACCTAGATGTGTAATGTGGCCGGTGAGCTAAGTGCAAACAATTGTGGATGTTGTGTGCATACTGTGTGTTAATAACTTGCAAAGCTAAGTGCAAGTGATTGTAAGAATCTTGTGTGCATATTGTAAGAAGGCTTTCTGCTTGAACCTAGCTTGGGGAAGGAGGATCTGGCGAGGTGCACGCAGATCTCTTATCCTATGTGGAGTGGGTTCCCTTGGCTTTGTTCTTGGGACATCTTCCTAAGGAATGCCCTGGTAGAGGTCCTAGTTGTCTTTGTTGCAAATCTATGGACCATGAAGTTTTGGATTTCCATAGAATGATTGTTAAAGTTGAAAATATGAATATGAGACAAGAAAACTATGAGACAGGCCAAGAAACTAAGGATATGATAGAACCCTAGAACGAATTAGAGATTGTATTATTATATATGAAATAAACCATGCATGATCACAAAGATATAAACTTATAAGAGATCTTAAACATGAAGGAATGCATCGAAACAAGAATAGGAGACTTCGACATAGATTATGTTCTGGATGAGGAAACCCAAATAAATATCATGACAAAAAGAACTTGGGAAATTTTGGGAAAGCCTGCTATGGTTCCTTCATTAGGAGGAATAGGATTATTTAGAGGAACGTTGATAACCCTATGTGGATGACTTACCCAGAAATCTATAAGTGCTCATGGAACTTCGACAGAAGAAGAATTTGATATCTTTAAATTTGTTGAGAACAATGCCCCATTTTCTATTTTGCTAGAAAAAACTTGGATTGAGAAATATCAGATACGAAGGAAACAAGAAGAGGAGGATCTAGAAAAGAAAAAGAAAGAACTAAGATATTTCATGGCTAGGAGAATAGCGCACTTATTGGAAGAACAAGAGGACCATTCGAAGCTACTAAGGACCATGGATTTGGACGTCAAAGTTGAAAGAAGACAGGAAGACTAGAAACACCTCTTTGTACAAGAGAGTAGAGCACCTACCCCAGAAAGAGAAGAAGTATTACCGTCGAACCCTATGAAATACCCTCCACAGTGCGAAGTTACTATGCCAAGAGGAGATAAGTACAATAATGGAAAGAGGAAACCAGTGACTCAGATTTCAGGAAAGAAATCTAGAAATCTCAGCAAGAAGAAAGCAAAGTTAGAAAAGTTATAGGACGTTCCAGGGAGGACTTCA
The DNA here is from genome assembly GCA_009831015.1 of Picea engelmannii. Classification (NCBI taxonomy): domain Eukaryota; kingdom Viridiplantae; phylum Streptophyta; class Pinopsida; order Pinales; family Pinaceae; genus Picea; species Picea engelmannii. The sequence goes on along the minus strand of ML780946.1, from coordinate 1,533,392 downwards.
CAGAAGGAAGGTTTGCAAATATGTAACTTCGTCAGGATATCAGAACAACAAATATAGGCACTTTTCCATGGAAAATAAATATGACCATTGGAGGCGTCCCGACCATTAGCTCGATGCTCCAGAATGGATCGAACCACATTTATGGCCATAAAGATCACCATTAGACCATTGGGACAACGGCATAATGGATGGAATTGCATTTATTGAGGAATTCCTACCCATTGGAGGAGTCTGTTACGATGTTGTCCATTTATCCCATCGAGAATTACACTGAGAACACTTATGCCAATTGTGATTATCCGAGCCCATAGAGAACTAGTTTCTTTTGTGTTGTACCTAGTTGAGACCTCACCACCCATTTTGTTACATTGAGTATTTTATCACCGACCTAAGACACCTGATCGCGAGCATGCATGTCGGGTGACTTCAACAAAGTAGAGAAATCCATCGAAGAGATCCTCATAGACCTCATGACTAAGAAGGTCATGTATATAGGAGTCCAATCCTTGTCGAAGAGAGGAGTGAAAGCATCCCCATCGACTTCTCGTGGATTTGGACCATCCCAAGTTTCAACAGAGAAACGAACTAAGAATCGTGATGACTTGGAGAATGGGAAGCTCATCCCTTCTATTTTTCCCGATTATATTTTTGGCCCTTGACCAAGTTTTGAGGAACACTTGGTCATATTTGACTATTTTTGGGACTTCAACAGCTTGTCAAATATGGAGCACAACGCGGAGCGGAAATCACAGAAGCTAGACCCCTTTTTGGGTCCTTTTTGGGTTTTGGGGGATAATATAACAGGATTGGGATGTCGGCCCATGGGTTTACCCATGTTTAGGCCTATTTTGTGTGTGTATATATATATAGATAGATAGATAGATAGATAGATAGATAGATAGATAGATAGATAGATGTCTAGGCCATATAGAGAGAGTGGATGATATATCTATGTGATGTAGGATAAGTGCCAAGGGTTGAATCTGTGTGATCAAGGCTTTGTGCATTTTGTGTAAGACTTGCAGAGTCGAGTGCAAGTCCCTGTGAGAGATTGTAGAAGGCTTTGTGTTGTGGTGCAAGGAAGAAGGATCTAGCAAGCTACGCATATCTTATGTCCTATGTGAAGAGGGATTCATATGGCTCTATGTTGTAACCTGATTAACTAAAGTTGATAAAGAAGAAGACTTTGTGGACGTAGCCCCAGGGTGGGGATGAACCATGGTAAATGTGTGTGTTGTGCTCTGTTCCTCGACCTAATGTGTTCATATCTTTCTTTGCTAAGTGCTTTGATGTGTTTAGATAGATCTATTTATGTTTTTTGCTTCTGAGATACGAATGAATTTTAGATCTGGTATGTAAGATGCTTAGTGCTTGATCTAATCTTGTTGTGGTTAAGTACTTAATTATATTAGATCTAAGTACATATTGTGATGCTCTATGTCATCTGTGAAGTATCATGAGGGTTGAATATTGATGAATAACCTATTCTAGATGATTTCTAAGTGTTATAATCACATATCTATGTCCCAACTAAGGTTGCAGACACATGAGTCCTGCAACCACCCCTAACTCTACCTCGGGTGACACTTCATCTACTTCGCAAGTGTTGCTGAAAGGGTCAGTAGCTAGGGTTTTGTTGGTGTGTTGTTGTAGCATTGAACCATGGGTCTTCCCCTGTGCCAACAAATGGTTCTGTTGTCAGGACCCAATACTGTGATTGCTGGGAACTGAGCAAAATAATCTTTGTGCAAAGATTCATCCTGAAATTGTGAAAGCTCTGTGCGTGGATCTATGCCCTAGTGAGAAGTGATCCACTTGATATGAAAATCTCTATGTTGAATAAGGAAGGAAAAATATGAAGGAAAGAAGTCATATCTGAAAGAAAAGAGGTTGATACTGAAGAAAAGAAGTAAGATATGTAAGCTCTATGCTTTGATAAAGGTAAGAATAGTTAAAAGTTCTTAGATCTGGAAGCTTTGTGCCCTGTAGAAGTAAAAGAAGTGAAATTTTTTGTTTCTAAAGTATGAAGTTAGGTATGCTTGATAGATTTTGTCCTAGCTTGAAAACTAGGGAATTATTAGATGAAATAACATTTGATATGAATAGATCTGATAAGAATAATGAAAGATATGTTATACCTATGCATAGAAAGAATTTTTGGACTAACCAATGTATGCAAGATCCTAGAAAGAACTTTTTTCAAGCTAGCCATTATGAACCTAGAAAGAAGTACAAGAAACGTTGGGGATCATTGAAGAGAAAGAGAGGATTAACTCTTTGTTATAGTTGCAAAAGACCAGGACATCTTGCCAAGGAATGCCCTAGGAGAAACCCTAGTTGCCTCTATTGTAAGGCTATGGACCATGAAGTACTGGATTTCCCTAGAATGATTGCTAGACTTGAAAAGTTGAATACGGAGCAAGAAAACTCTGAAGGAGATCAAGAGACTAAGATTATAGAATAACCCTAGAAAGAATCAGAGATTATGTTGCTAAAAATGAAAGAAACCCTGGATGAACATAAAGATGTCAGTTTGTCAGAGATATTCAAAGAAAAGGAGAAAATCGAAGTAAGAATAGGAGACTTCGACATTGACTGTGCTCTGGATGAGGGAACACAGATGAACATTGTGACAGAAAGTATTTGGGAAACCCTAGGAAGGCTTGCTATGGTTCCTTCACTAGGAAAAATAGGGTTGTTTAAAGGAAAAATGGTAACCCTATGTGGCAGGATTACCCAGAGAGCTATGAGTACCCATGGAGCTTCGACAGAGGAAGAATTTGAAGTTATTAAATTTATTGAGGATTATGCCCCATTTCCATATTTTTTAGGCAAGATCTGGATTGAAAAAGACCAGATTCGAAGAAAAGGAAGCCCTAGAATAGAAGAAGAAAGAACTCATCGAATTTATGACTAGAAAGATTGCCTACTTGATGGAAGAACAAGAGAACATATCTAAGCTATTGAACAACAATGAATTGGATGTCTAAGATATAAGAGCATTAGAGGAACCACAGAAGACCAAAATACCTAATCCATATGATGAAGGTGTATTACCCTTGGATATGAAGAAAGAATCTCAACATCGCGAGGTGACTATGTCGAGAGAAGATAAGAATAAAAATGGAAAAAGGATGACCGAGACGAAGCTCATTGGGAAGAAGTCTAGGAATATAAGTAAGAAGAGGGACAAGATTGAAAAGTTATAGAAGATTCCATAGGAAACTTTGTAGAAGGAAAAACCGTAGGAATTGAGCTTCACTGGGATCTCAGAACAACGACATATGACACTTCATCATGGCAAAGCAATATAGTTGTTGGACCGATATACCCATTCAACTTCTGCCCTGAACGGACAAAAATCATTAAAGGATCACCACCAAACCGTTGGACCACATCATAATGAATGGTTCAACATTCATGAAAGCTTCATACCCATTGCAAGAAGACCATTGATGAATTTCCTATTTAGCTCATCGCGTCATGCCCGAAGAACACTTTTTCCAACTAAAAAATCAAAGCCTGCAGAACTAGTGATTGTCTATAGTGACCATTGCAAGAAGATTGTTCATCCTAGTGCAACATTTTTAGATCATCTTGACCCCAATTATCTTTCCCGAGTGTGTATGTCCAACGAGCTCACCGAACTTGAGGAATTCATCACAAAGGTCCTTCTCAATTTAATGACTGAGAGAGTCATGTCAGAAAGAATAATGTCCACCGGAGTCCAAGCATCATTGACAGGAGGAGTGAAAACCTCCCCGTCAACTACTCGAGCAGGAACATCTCAAGCCAGTGCAGAAAGAAGAACTAAGCATAAGGACGACATAGCCAACATGAAGTTAGTGTCATCCATCTTACCAGATTACATACCCCCTCTGAGCAGTGATATTAATAGGGATAGTGTCCCTAGAGACTTTGAATACACCCTAGTCACTGCATATCTACTGAAAGGAGTACGCACCTACCGCACAGATCAAGACAAGGTTACAACATTGAAGTTTTGTGACTTCAACCTAGGGGACCATAAAGCTTACAACATGCTCACCCTGTATAAGTACTTGAAGAGAACTAAGGGAAAGAATTTGAAGCTCATCCCTCAGCAATGGACAATGAACCTCACGCAATCTACTTTTCTCAATGTTAAGAAAATACCGCATTTCGGTAGACACTAGGAGGTGAATGCTCGTGTAAAATTGCTGCTATCAAGTTACCACAGAGGATACTTGTGGTTAGATCATCGCATAAATGTTTATCCAGTGTTGATCAATAGGATCACCGGGCTTAGCATGCAGGGACCTGATCCTCATGAGTACTATCCTGGAAAGACCATAGACTACGCTCTTGCGTAGAAGATCAAAGAAGCCTATGGCGATGTTGAGAAAGGTGCAAGAGGCTACAAGGTAGCTTCTATTGAAAGTGGCACAGTGTGCCTCGCATGCCAACTAATCACAGGGAAGTTGGTATGCAAGAATCAACCAACTCAAGTATCTGGATGTGTAGTTGACCTTGCAGGAAAGTGCGTAGAGGGACTACAGATGAACTAGGTGAAGTACTTGGTGAATCAACTGGAGATTGACTATAGAGAAGCCCAGGATCAGGGGCATGAATTCCATTTTAGCTAGCTCCTGATACTGATCGCTTTTGTTGCATGGGAGCTACCGGAAGGTGCAACCTTCCTGGACCTTGACCCCTTTGAGCCAATAGCCATGAAGTTCAGTACATTATGGTACTCTAATGACATGAGAAAGAAATGGAAATCAAATGTCATTTTCGACATGTACTATAACCAATTGAAAGAAGCCATAAGGAGTGAACCACGCATAACCCTAAACAATTTACAGAGATTCTGACCTCTGATAAAGTTCAGTGCAGACTGCCACTTTATATACCTAACCCCACATGTTGATGAGCACCAGGAACAACTTTAGTCCTATTATAAGCTGATAGAAGAAGACCTGGAAGAGATCACCAAGGAATGGTCAGCGGACCTCCTTGTTTCAGCAGACCCCACAGAAATGTATGACATCGACAGCTCTGGAACTAAGCAGGATACACCTGAGTCGAGTAAGAAAAAGAAAGAAAAAAGAACGAAGAAGACTGAAGAAGTCCAGGATGTTGACAACCTAACTGTAAGGACGGATTCCATTACACCAGATGAAGAATGTGATATGAAAATTTAGAAAGTCGAAGTACCACCACCTAGGGACGAAGAAGACTCATCGAAAAAAAGGAAGGTCTCACCTATGAAACCTTCCTCCAGAAAGAAACCAAGAACCCTTGTAACCAATATGCGAACTGCCCTCACGTTGGATGAGTTTGATTTCATTGTTACAAAGGTCAATGATGCTTCAAAGGAAATCATAGAGAAGCAGGAGGTGAAGCAGGAACAAATGTATAGCCAATTTTAGATCGCGCTCCAAGGAGTACAGCAAACACTCTAGTCTAGCCGAGCAAACTCTACTACACCTCTGTTAGAAGGAACAACAGAAGTGGGAGATGAATCAGTTCAGCTCTGCAAGATTGCTGATACAGTTGAAGTACACCTTCAACATGCTCAGGAAGAAAAAGTGTAGGCCACCCAGGCCCTCAAGAAAGCACATGAGAAAATATCCAAAAAGAGAAAGAGCAGTTGCTTGCAAAGCAGATAGGAATTGAAGAAGCAATCAACAGAGTATTTCTCTCTATGACCGGATTAGAGAAAAAGGCCGAAGAGCCCATAGAGTGCCAAGTGACGAAGTTGGATGAAGTTATTCAGCAACTTCAACAAAGGGTCATGGAATTAGAGCTTCAGACCATACTATAGACTCCGCAAGACGTGCGCGACCAGCGAGAATTGAATGCTCAGAGTGCAGTTGAGAGGATTAAAACACTTGTTGCAGAATGTAAATAGCTAAGTAGAAAAAGCGTGCAGATATATGAACAACTATCTGAAGACCCAGAGTTGAAGAAACTGGAGTCCCAACTCCAGGATGCAAAGCAACATGAAGATACAGTATAGGCACAGCTTAAGCTCCTATCACCCATCGAGAGGATGAAGAGAGCCCATGAATAGTGCATTGTCCAACAACTCATTCTTACCATGTAGAACAGAGTGATAGAAGTCACCCATAAACTCCAGTCGATCCAGGAAGAGGCCTACCTACTATTTGAAGAAACTGAAGGCCAAGGAACACTACTAGAACAAGTAGTTATTACAATCAAGCAGCAACTAGAAGGACCTATCAACAAAGCGATTGTTCAAGAATTCACTGAGCAAGAAGTAGTAGCACAGAGACAAGTCAAAGAAGCTCGAGCCAAGCTCCAGACCTTTGAGGCAAACTTACCCAGACCTGAGTGACTCGGGAAGAGTCGCAGGTGAGTGTTGGGGGCTTGTTGGCCCTTGACCAAGTTTTGAGGAACACTTGGTCATATTTGACCATTTTTGGGACTTCGACAACTTGTCAAAGATGGAGCACAACGCGAAGCAGAAATGATAGAAGCCAGACCCCTTTTTGGGTCCTTTTTGGGTTTTTGGGGATAATGTAATGGGATTGGGATGTCGACCCATGGGTTTACCCATGTTTAGGCCTATTTTGTGTATGTGTGTGTGTGTGTGTGTGTGTGTGTGTGTGTGTGTGTGTCTAGTCCATATAGAGGGAGTGGATGATATATCTATGTGATGTAGGCTAAGTGCCAAGGGTTGAATCTGTGTGATCAAGGCTTTGTGCATATTGTGTAAGACTTGCAGAGCCGAGTGCAAGTCCCTGTGAGAGATTGTAGAAGGCTTTGTGTTGTGGTGCAAGGAAGAAGGATCTAGCGAGCTACACAGATCTTCTAGCCTATGTGAAGAGGGATTCAGATGGATCTGTTTTGTAACCTGATTAACTAAAGAAAATAAAGAAGAATACTTTGTGGACGTATCCCCAGGGTGGGGGTGAACCATGGTAAATGTGTGTTTGTTGTGTGTTAGCACTCTGTAATTTTCCCAAGGCTGTGAGGCAGTCACAGAGGCAACATCAAAACCACTTCGAGTCTTGGATCTATCCCTCCAAGACTCAAAGAGGGATCTCTCTGTCTGATATAGCTTTGTTTGA
>ML780946.1:1506194-1516669 GCA_009831015.1 Picea engelmannii | reverse complement strand
CTTCCATACTTTTCGAGGAGATTGAAGGACAAGGTGCAGAACTGGAACAAGTGGTCATCACAGAGGAACAATGCTTGGAAGGACCAACGACGGAGAATACCATTCAATATTTCACCAAGCAGGAGGATTTGGAAAAGCAATAGGTCAAAGCATCTTGAGCCAAGATCGAGGCATTTGAGGCAAAGTTACCCAGATCAGAGTGACTCGGGATGAGTCACGGGTGAGTGTTGGGGGCCTGTTGGCCCTTGACCAAGTTTTGGAGAACCTTGGTCATGTTTGACCAATTTTGGGATATCGATAGGCCAGTTGAAAGCAGAGCACAAGGCGAAGCAGATATCGTGGGATCTCGTCCCCTTCTTAGGTCATTTTTTGGTTTAGGGTTTATGTAACAAGTATGGGATGTCGACCCATGGGTTTACCCATGTTTAGGCTCTTTTGTAATGTATAAATAGAAAACTAGGTGATGTAAGTAGGAGATACATAGAAGTGTAATGTGGCCGGTGAGCTAAGTACAAACAGTCGTGGATGCTTTGTGCATATTGTGTGTTAATAACTTGTAGAGCTAAGTGCAAGTGATTGTAAGAAGCCTGTGTGCATATTTTAAGAAGGCTTTGTGCTTGAACCTAGCTCGGGGAAGGAGGATCTAGCGAGGTTTGCACAAATCTCCTGTCCTATGTGGAGTGGGTTCTTGTGGCTCTGTACTTGTAGAATATTGAAACAAGACAATAAAGAAAAAAATATTTGGTGGACATAACCCCACATTGGGGTGAACCATGTATATCATGTGTTGTGGTTGCTTTATGTAGAATTCCTGCAGAAACCCCGATAGATCTAGAATTCTAGTTAAATTGAACACAAACAATTTGTTGATATTCAAGAGATGAGAGAAATTTTTTGCTCCATAAATCAGAGAATTATATTAATAAAAAATGAATATACATGAGCAACCAACCTCAAAAAGAAGAGAGGAGGTGAATATATAGAATTTCCAACATATAAATTCTAGTCAAAAAAAGATAGAAATAGCTAAAATAGGTGTCATAAGCTAAGTGAGACCACATAGTTCGACCTAGACCACTAAATATACATGTCACACACTCATTAATGTCCACAAGAGTAAAGTGATGTGCATTATCTCACTTAAGCTCACTTAACTCACAAGAGAAGCAGTTCCAACTCACTTAACTGACCCGAAATAGTAGTTACTAATAATAGTAACTGCAAAAATCATTAATTAAGGAATAAATCTCTCACTCAAAGAGGAGGTTCTCATTCCCCAATAATATATGAGTTTTTCATGGGGTATTTGGAATAAATCAAGGATAAATCAAGAATAAATCAAGAAAAATCAAGAACCGGGAGTTGAGTCTTGATCTAAAATTAACAGTTTTCCCTAAAATCTAGGGATGAGGCACTCTTCTTCTCTATGTGGCTAAATTAGGTGAAATAAAGTGTAAATTAATGTATTAACCAAGATCTAGGAGTCTAATCTAGGTATAAACTAATGTAAGTTAGGATTATGCTCCAACACCCCCCCTTAAGCCTAACTGTAATGACAAAACAATTTGAGTCCCGCCAACTTGCCCATTTTAGGTACTCATTACATAAAAGAATTCCTCATGAAAAGAGGAAAGAGGGAAAACCTCTTGGGAAACCCCCCCCCCCAAAAAAAAAGAGGATAAAAATGCTAAGTGGACAAAAGTGACCTACTCAGTTGTCTCCACCACTCCAAGCATAGATCTCAGTTCTGAAAATTTCTTTTCAGTGAAGGACTTGGTGAAGATGTCTACAACCTCAAAGTGTGACTTTGGATATGAACCAAGTGATATATAGAAATTTATGGGCAGCAAAGCTTTTTTGGCATCCAGGGCTTGAGGAGCCCAAAACAACTGTGAACTAGTCCTTCTTGTATCCGCAGGATCACCGACTAGTTCACCCGCATCTTGCAGGGTTTTCTCTGCCTAAGTTGGCAAATGAGTTGGAGAAGCCATGAACTGCTCCTCATCCTTTGTATCAGACCTAAAAGGATTCTCTGATGGTTTTTTTTAAGTGCTCGAAGAAGTTTCTAACTCCTCCTCATCAGTGACAACAAGCGGTTCCTCGGCAGGGTGTTCTGAAAAATCATGCAGTGATTCTTCTTCAAACTTCACACTTCGAGCTAGAATGAACTTTTCAGTGTGAGAGTCCAGAAATATATATCCTTTGACACCTTTAGGATATCCAACAAATATGCATTCAACACTTTGAGGCTCCAAATCCTTCCTCTTATCTTTCGGAATGTGAGCCCATGCTCGTGAACCAAAAATACGAAAGTGCGACACTTTCGGTTTCTTACCAATCCAACATTCAAAAGGAGTGGTGCCTTTGAGTGATTTGTGAGGAACTAGGTTCTGAATTTATTATACACAATGAATATCTTCAACCCATATCTTGGGAGCTAATTATTTCAACTATATCATACAATTTTCCATCTCTTTTAAGGACCGGTTTTTCCTCTCCGCAACATTGTTCTGTTGTGGTGTATATGGAAATGTGTGTTGTAGTTGTATACTGATTGAAGGCTGCAGGAATGGGCCCATAATTTCACTGTGAATCATCCCAAGAGGTGAAGAATCTCTCTGTGCCTTCCCTTTGTCAAAATTTTTCTCTGGATGCTTACCAAAAATGCATCCTTGACATACACCGCTTGTGAATTTAATAGATGGCAATCCTTCTACCATGTTTTCCTTGTTGAGTTGATGCAAGTACTTATAGTTTAGATGGCCAAATATTTCATGCCATAACCTATTGATATCATTAGATTGTGACATAAATACAGTGCTAATATATTTAGGAACAAAGTGGGAGAAGAAATACAAACGAGAACCGTGATCTGCAATTCCATGTGCAAGTTGTGAGCTTGTGGAAATGTCAGTAATCATTGCGGAGTCTGGAGTGAACTCCACCTTCCTTCCAGAGCCGAAATGAGTGATATGATATATCAATAAAATATTTTTGGACAGCGAGGGTACATGAAACACATTTTTGAAGCAGCCCCCTTCAATATCAACAATTACTTCTCTACACACCTTTGCAGGTGTGGCATCTCCCAAGTAAATTGGGGTTCTGGTGCTTTCTTCGATGGAGGAAAATTCATCTTTTGATGAAGCCATATGGTTCAATGCACCTGAATCAAGGATCCAAGCTGATGGAGTGGATGTGACAGCCATTAAATCATGACCATCTCGTGCACTCCCTCTCATTTTGTTATCATCTTTCTTCTTTGCATTTTCGGGCACCGTGAGATTGTGTTGTTGTAATTGCTTAGCCATCTCATTGATAGTCTTCCTCATGCAATTTTATTCGGGATGAAAACCTTTGGATCAGTAGCTTCAAAGTGTTCTTTCCTTATTATTCTTCTTACCCTTAGTCTTAGAAGAGTTCCTTGAAGATTGTGTGAATCTCTCCTTCTTTGATTCAGGAAATTTACTCGTTCCTTTTTCCTTGTCTTTTCCACTGCTCTTTGGAGCATCAGTAGCCGCAAGTGCTTGGTTCTTGAAATGCCTAATGACACCCATTTGGACTAACTTAGATTTCTCTTGAGTCAATGCTGCAATGAAATCATTCAATGGAGGCATTTTCCATTTTTCCTGAGTCAATTTAGATGCTTGAAAAGATGACACAAATACGGAATATCCAGGGCCTAGTTTCGAGAGAATTGAAAGGATGAGTTGTTCTTCCCCTTTCATGACTCCGCATGCATTAAGTTCAACAAGGAGGGATTTGAACTTGGTGAATAATTATTATAGGTTTCTGAAATGAATTGGACTTAGGGATATGAGTTCATTCTCCAGTTGATGCACTCTCATTGCATCCTGCTTGCCGAATAGTCCTTCCAATGTGGTCCAGACCACATCGGGAGTAGTGGCTCCACTGACATGAAAGAGGAGATATCTGGAAATTGATAGGCATATCTGCCCAATTTCTTCATATAATTTATTTAAATACTTTATCTTCTCCGCTGCAGTAGTCGGTTCTTTCTCTGTTCCCATTGTTACTCGGTAAAGCCCTTTGCTTCGGAGGAGCAGAGAGATCTCTATCTTCCATTCAAAGTAATTGAAAGGATTTAGAATGAGTTTTGTGGGATGAGAGAGATGATCCATTGCTTCTTTATACACCTCCTTATGATCTATACCTGCAAATAAAACCGTGTACAATCCACTAGATTCAATCTAGCTCTGATACCATGTAGAATTCCTGCAGAAACCCCAATAGATCTAGAATTCTAGTTAAATTGAACACAAACAATTTGCTGATATTCAAGAGATGAGAGAAAGTTTTTTCTCCATAAATTAGAGAATTATATTAATAAAAAATGAATATACATGAGAAACCAACCTCAAAAAGAAGAGAGGAGGTGAATATATAGAATTTCCAACATAGAAATTCTAGTCAAAAAAAGCTAGAAATAGCTAAAATAGGTGTCATAAGCTAAGGGAGACCACATAGTTCGACCTAGACCACTAAAGATACATGTTACACACTCATTAATGTCCACAATAGTTAAGTGATGCGCATTAGCTCACTTAAGCTCACTTAACTGACAAGAGAAACAGTTCCAACTCACTTAACTGACCCGAAATAGTAGTTACTAATAATAGTAACAAAAAAATCATTAATTAAGGAATACATCTCTCACTCAAAGAGGAGGTGCACATTACCCAATAATAGATGATTTTTGCATGGGGGATTTGGAATAAATCAAGGATAAATCAAGGATAAATTAAGAAAAATCAAGAAAATCAAGAACCGGGAGTTGAGTCTTGATCTAAAATTAGCAGTTTTCCCTAAAATCTAGGGATGAGGTGCCCTTCTTCTCTATGTGGCCAAATTAGATGAAATAGAGTGTAAATGAATGTATTAACCAAGATCTAGGAGTCTAATCTAGGTATAAACTAATGTAAGTTAGGATTATGCACCAACACTTTGTGCATTATAGTTTTTATGTTATTGATGTGATTTATGCTTAGTTCAATGATATATGTTAGATGCATATGATATAGTAGCTTAGTTCTTAATAATGTAAATGAATGCTAGATCTGATCTATTTCTATATGCTAAGTGCTTGGATGTATTAGATCTTGTTAAATAATGCACTACTCTGTAACTAGGAGTTCAACCTGTGATGTGAATAAGGGTTAAATAATGATGAATATTAATTGCTAAATGATTTATTAAGTGTGGTAATCACATATATGTGTCCCAGCTAGGTTGTAGACACTTCATTCCTGCAACCACCCCTGCCTCTACCTCGAGTGAGACTTCATCTTCTTCGCAGGTGTTTCCAAAAGGGTCGGTAGTTAGGGTTTTTTCGGTGCATTGTTGAAGCATTGAACCATGGGTATGCCCCTATGCCAACAAGGATGAAGGTCATGTGGTATCCTTAAAGGTTTAAACAACTTATTTCTGATTTTCATTTGAAAAGAAGTGGGTTGATCATGAGGATTAACGAGTTGATGGCAAGGCTCGGTAGGAATAATGGGGGTAATGAGATTTGAGAAGACTGTGAATTATTTTCAACCTCCTCAAGGATACAAGGGTGATCCATTTCAAGAGGAGATGCAATAAAAATATCACTTTTATGAATAGGTAGAGGTGAAGACACAAGATCGATATCTACAACACAAGAAGAGGGAATTTTTTCTTATTCCAAGGATGGATAAATAAAGGAAGGTCTATTATCATCTGAATAGACAAAGCAAAGGATAATAATCTTTATATATGAAGGGAAAGAGAGAAATGAGTTGATAAATAAGAATAGGATTTCATGAGTAAAGCTCATAAACTGATCCTTGGTCTTCTGCTTCGGTATGGTCATCTTTCTATCAACAGGATCCTCCCCAGTGGAGTCTTCAATTGTGGAGTTGCCAAGTGCAAGTTGAAATACTCAATGGTTTTGATGTCTAATGCACCTTCAGAATTAGAAGCTCGTTGTCATCCTATCCTAGGGAAAAGTCTTCAATTCATTCCCTGGAAACGGCATTAGAAATGTTAGCACTAGAATTCACCTCCTAATTGCAAGGGAGCTAAGCCCAGTACCCATCAGTTTGTATGTCACAATGAATAATTTTAAAAAGGTTGAATGGGTGCAGACTCAGTACAATATCATTTTAACTCAGAAAAATGGACCAACATGCACAAGCAGGTGAGATCTTGATTCAACTTCAGTCAACAATTTCTAGTAAGGGTGAGTAGGAGGAAGAACTTGAGGAGAAAATGTAAAGGTCTGTTATGGACATCAGGTCTTCTAGCAACCTAGGAAGAAAAAACTCAGAAAACAAGATCCTCTTGGATTCAAAGTTTCAGGAAAATGAAAGCGCTATAACAACACTACAACCAAACATTCATTACAACATGGTCACAACAATCCATGTGAATCCTTCAATCATGAAATTTCAGTATCAGATGCATAATTAGATGGAGAAAGAAAGCTGACTTAGATTAAACAAGAAGTCTCAAATCAAATTACATAACCAGTGAACCAGAGCTTCATTAAAACTTTACAATGCGGGAGCCTAGCTCAACCATCGACCATAACAAAATATCAAAACTACCTAATTATACTTTGAATTCTCCACAACCACCAGGGGCATGCTTTGGCCACTTCATTCAAGGATTTTTGTCTACATATTCTCTATCATACTATGTAGGAATTCTTTTGTCAGACACTACCTCAAATCAATATGGGCTTTGCAAGAAAATTTGTCCACAGGGGAACTTTGGGCTGATAGTCTGCCTCCACGGCCATTTCTTCCATGATTTTCATTTATGGGGTGAGACAAGGTCTCAACCACTGCCCCCATTTCCATTAACTACCTTCATTAGGATCAGGATGAGGCCTGACACCCATGAATGTTTCAAGCGGTTCCCATGACTTCTTCGAGTCAATCCCAACACCTCGAGGCCATGTAGATCTTCTTTTGTGACCAATACAGGCACTTTTGACCTTTGGCATAGCTCCTCTCCATCACTCCATCCTGCATGCGACCTTGGGCCATGACCTGGGGCTCATATCCAAAGGCGCTTCAGGATTACATCTTTTGGGAGTCTCCACTTCACTTGATTTCAAATATCTCGATGCTCAAAATTGTGAAGCGGCCTTATTCAGATCGATGATAGGTCTTGCTTTGAATTTGATCGCCACAATTGCTTCCTTGAAAACCCCAGTTTCCAGCCRCTCAATAGGCACTTACCCTTCTTTATGGCCCCTATTTCCATATGATTATGGGCTATGATCATGGACCCAATTCTTGGGCACTTCGGGACTTCGGGACTTCAGTGCTTCGAGCCTTTCGGCTTCGGCCCTTYGGGATTTTGGGTACTTCGGTGCTTCGGGCCTTTCGGATTYAGACCTTTGGGATTTCAGGMACTTCAKCTCTTCTTACTTGGAAAATCCTACAACGACTTTCTTCATATCACAGATCTAGCGCCACGTGTCTCTTCGGATCGGACGACTCATGCTCACTTCGGGTTTCGGGACTTCGAACCTTTGAAAAACAACTTTAACAATATTTCGAACCCTCGATTCCCATGAACCATCGATATGATATTCTCAGGAATGTTCGTCGTTGAAGATGATCTCACCTGTTGTTTTCATTTCGAGCCCGAAATGGACTTTTTTGAACGCTGATTTGACGATTATTGTGTAGGTCACGAACTTGGACAACATGTTGCCCTTGACAACTATATGTGATAACAATTCCCATGAAAGATGATCATAAACCCTTCAAATAGAAGTTGAGAATAATAAACCCTATGTTTTTTCCATTTATTGAAAAGGAGGTAAGAAAACTATTTGACACCAAAATTATTGTGTCCTTAATATTTTCCAAATGGGTGGCTAACCTAGTGTCTGTCAGAAAGAAAAACAGTGAGATAAGGTTATGTGTATATTTTCATAATCTAAACAGGGTGTCTCTCAAAGACAATTATCCACTTACCAAGATGGATTATATCCTATAAAAAGTGGTGGGATCTCAAAAGATATCAATGCTTGATGGATTTTCTGGTTACAACCAGATTATGGTACACCCAAATGACCAAGAAAATACAACTTTTACAACACCTTGGGGCACTTTCATGTATGCAAAAATGTATTTTGGGCTTATGAATGATGGAGAAACTTTCCAAAGGGCCATGGGCATATCCTTTTCCGATGAAAGGATAAGTTTATTGTTATTTACTTAGATGATATCATTGTATTTTCTGACTCCGATGATCAGCATCTCAAAAATCTAAGAAGGGTTTTTCAGAAATGCAGAAAGTTTGGCATCTCATTGAATTAGAAAAAGTCCAACTTTGGAATGTAAGAAGGAAAATTGCCTGGACACATAATTTCAAAGGAAGGGATTAAAATAGACCCCAACAGAGTGGAAGCAATTCTAAAAATCGACACTCCGAAGAGCAAGAAAGAGGTACAGTCTTTCCTAGGAAAAGTGATTTTTTTAAGAAGGTTTATTCCTAACTTGGTTGAGATCATAAAGTATATCACAAATATGCTTAGGAAAGGAACTGAAATAAAATGAACTCCTGAAGCTAGGAATTATTTTGAGGATATTAAAGTGGCGCTGACCAAAGCTCCAGTGTCAGTCAGTCTGTATTTTGCAAAAGATTTTATTTTGTTTTCTTTTGCCTCAGAACACACCATTGTTGGTGTTTTGTTGCAAAAATATGATCATAAATTTGAAAGGCCAATAGATTATTATAGCAGGATATTGAGAGACTTCCCACAAAGGTATGACATCATGGAAAAATATGCATTTTCCTTGGTGAAAGCTCTTAAAGAATTTAGAACTTATATCATACATTCCCATGTCATTGCTTATGTACCGAACAATTCTGTAAAGGAAATTTTGACCCAGCCCGATCCTGAGGGGAGAAGGGGAAAATGGATAGCAGTAATGTTGGAATATAACCTTTAAATCAAACCTAAAAAGTTGATTAAATGTCAAGGGCTTGCAAAATTGATGGCACAGTCAAATTGTGATTTTTGGGGAATCAATTTTAATGTTGATTTATCAAAAAAATCAGAAGAAGAAACAATCCCACAGATATCCCTTGAAGGTTTCTTTATTCTCCTTGGTACACTGATATTATTTATTTATTAATAAATTTACAAGCTCCTCCTGGATTGAGAAAAAACAAATCCAAATTTTTTAAGTTGAAAGAAGCAAAGTTTTTCATTCTGGATCATTCTTTATATTGGAAAGACCTAGGTGGGATCTTATTAAGTTGATTGTTTGAAGAATAAATGAAAAAGGATATCAAATATTTTCACAAAGGTCACTACGGGGGACATCATTATTGAAATACTACTGCGCAAAAAATATTGAGGGTAGGGTTTTATTGGCTCGGTATTTTTTTTTGATGTATTCAAGGAAGTTTCCAACTGCGATGAATGTCAGCTCTTCGATGGAAAAATAAAGTTGCAGCCTCTACCTTTAAATCCTATCTATGTTGAAGCATCGTTCATGCAATGGTGTCTTGATTTCATAAGGTAAATTCATCTACCATCCTCTACTCAACATATGTGGATTATGACAGCCATAAACTACTTCACCAAATGGATCGAAGTTGCCCTGACAAGGCAATCCATTGATATTGTCATTATTCAAATTTTAGAAAGTAATATTTTGTCTAGATTTGGTTATCCAGTCAAGATCATCACTGATAATGCAGCAGCATTCAAATCCAAGAAAATGGAGAAATTTTTTTGTGACTATAATATACCTCTTAGTCATTCCACTACTTTTACCCATGGGGTAATGGATTGGCTGAATCGTCTAATAAAATCCTGACCAGGATTATTAAGAATCTCATGCAGGAGAATAAAAAAGATTGGCATAAAAATCTCATATATGCGCTATGGGCTGACAGAATTACCACTAAAAGGTCTATTTCCACATCGCATTTCCAGATCGTATATGGTTCAGAGGAATTTTTTCCTACCTCATTAGGACTCCAAGTGATGATACTAATTCAAGAACAAGAAGTTGAACCCAATGATGTTTCAATAAGAATAAACTAATTAATCCATGTACAACAAATGAGAGAAAAGGTCTTCAATAAATCACAGTTGCACTTGAATAAAATGAAAAGAGATTTTGATAGACACTCTAAAGAAGATCATTTCAAGTTGAATGATTTGGTACTAAAGTGGGATGCAAGGAATGAAGACAGAGGGAAACATGGGAATTTTGATCATCTTTGGTTAGGACCATTCAATATTGTTGTGTATCATGGGAACAATGATGTAAGGTAGTTAGAGAGGTAGTGGAGGGGCTCAGAGGGCCCATAGTGATGATAGTGGAGACCATTCAATGTAAGGTGGACTAAGTCCACTATATTATTAAATAAGGCCCACTATGGTAGTTAGATATAATAAATGGGTAATTAGATATAATAAATGTAAGATGACTTCTTAGAAGGTTCTACTT
>ML780946.1:1485782-1499901 GCA_009831015.1 Picea engelmannii | reverse complement strand
TTTGTAGATTGTTTTTTCAGCCCAACAATTTACTCAGTGTTAACATACCTTATTGTCAGGACCTAGTCCTAGTTGGATACCAAAACATAAACTTTGCAACATGAGGTAGCCGCGTTCAATTTAAAGGAAAAGGAGCAACCCAAAAATCTCCTCGAGAAGCTTACATATGCATTTGAAGAAGGTATCAATGTTAAATCCTTGATGCATTCTTGGGGTGAGTAATGTTGTCGACTCCTTGATATGGTCACAGACTGGGTTGGATTGTTGGATCAACGCAATAAGCATGTCTAAGAGTTGCACACTAGGCTTAAAAATATGCATGTTGAAGTTCAAACCATTACCAATCTGATAGATAAGTTGGATAAGGTTGCAAAGATCCAAGCTGAGGATGATAGGATTGATGCCATGGATGAAGTGAACAAAGCCACCAAGGAAACACTTCGACAATTCCGGCCTACAGTACATGTGGAATACATTTCTCTACAACAATTGGATGCCCTTGTTGATATGGAGTAGAATGCTTTGTTGGATACCAATCCTTAGTTACCTGATGCTAATGTCGCACAATAATTTGTTTTGGGAACATCAATTTTGGTGAGAAAATGAAAGGAAAACGTCAATAAATATGACATTTTTCGAGAGAAAGCATTGTAGATTGTCCCAGAGTTGATCCCTCTGTTTGAGGGAGAGAAGAGAAAAGAGGTGAAAGTTTGACTCTGGATGAGTCAAGGAGTGTGGTTGGGGCCTTTTGGGCCCTCTGTTTTGAAGAAATAGTTTTGCAGAAACATAAACATTTTTCGGAACCCCATAGCACATTAGCATTAGATAAAAGGGGTGAAAAGATAACTTCCCATGAAACAATAAGTAAAAAGAGTGATTCTCCAGTTGGAGGAAGAAGCGAAAAATCCTAGAATCTTCGAGTGCAAGAAAAGAGAAAGAGGAATCAAGAAACAACCTAGAAAATGATATAAATTGGGGAAAATTTAACGGGAAAGGGTTGGGATTTTATAATGGGCATGTGTTTTGTTGTACTATTTTGTTAATATCATGTTGGTGTATGAGATTAGTTCTCTAGGATCTATCTTCCAAGCAAAGAACTAATTATGGTTATGTTGTGTAAGTTGTGATATGAAATACCTACCATGTAATCACTAGTCTGAGATATAATAATATAGAAAGGAGTATTAGGGCATACAAATTATGTTGTGCTATGGATGAATGCTTGGTCTTCTTTTCGTGTGATTTTTCCTAAGTTGTGTATTTACTAATTGTATTATTGTTTTATCAATTTTTGTAATGTATGTGTTTACTTTAACATATTGCAACATGGATTGTTTACTATCTTTATCGACCTAAGGATTCAGATTATATGATCTATTTACACATAAGTAAGGAATGGTGTTATGCTATGCTAGATCTGATGATGTGTCCTCTATAATTATCTTTATCACACAACGTCTCGATTGCACTTCAGGTGAGATCTCCTTCCCTTGTGGAAGGTTGAATATGCCAATGCAACTAGACTACAATAGTACCCTTTTTGGTAACCTCCAAGAACCCCGGTCTCCAATTTTGTGCCAACATCACCTTTTATCAGAAGAAAATCCATTATTTGGGCCACATTGTCTCAAAGGATGGAATAATAGTGGATCTCAAAAATATTGAATCAATCAAAAGTTGGCGAGCACTAAAGAATATTTCGAAATTTAGATCATGTATGGTTTATCTAGTTAATACAGGAGACTCATTGCAAGTTTCTCCAAGATTTCACACCCAATCACTTCCTCACAAAATAAAGGAACAAAATTTTAATGGACTACCAAGTGTGAAGAGAGTTTCCAACACTTGAAATAGTTATTGACTAATGCACCTATCTTAAAGATTGTAGACCCAACTGAGGATTTTGTTGTGTGCACCAATGCATGTAAATAAGGGATTGGTGGATTCCTTACTAAAAATGGGCATGTAATTTTCTATGAGTCAATAAAGTTGAAGGGGCATGAGAGAAATTGTTTTACCCATGATTTGGAACTTGCAACCATTTTTCATGCGCTGAAAATGAGGAGGCATTATATCGTGGGAAGAAACTTTGAGTTGAGGACAGACCAAGTCTAAAATATTTGTTTGGATAGCCAACATTAAATTCCATACAAACTAAATGGTTGGAATTTCTTAGCGAATATGAATTTGGCACTAATAAAATTAAGGGGAAATACGATAAAGTAGTTGATGCACTCAACATAAGGGTGAATGAAATGCATGCTACAAACATTAGTATATATAGTTCAAATTTTAATAGAATCATTTGAGATGTTGTGACAAAAAACCAACATTATCTGCAAATTAAATAAATCTTACAATGTGATAATGTAAAACAAAAATTTAAAGACTATAGGTTGGAAGAGGATGGAATCCTCTTGTGTAGGAACAAAGTTTGTATTCATAATTATCAGGAATTGAGAAATTTAGTTTTAAAATAAATGCACAATTTGCCATATGCTAGACATCCATGGTATCAGAAAACAATTGTGGTTGTAAGAGGCCAATATTACTGGCTCAAAATGAAGAAATATGTGGTTTATTTTATTACTAGATGCATGGAATGTCAAAAGGTAAAGGTTGAGAACAAACATATAGTAGGATTGTTACAACCACTGCCCATTCTTGAGTGGAAATGGGAGATTTTTACCATGTATTTCATTTCCAAGTTGGATAGAACAACAAGGAAACATGATTCCATCATGGTAGTGGTGTAAAATATTACAAAGGTTGCACATTTTATTCCATTCAAGATGATGCATAAGGTAACCAAAATTGCATAAATTATATGAAGGAAATTGCTAGGCTACATAATGTGCCTAAGGAAATTGTATCTGACAAAGATACCGAGTTCAATTACAATTTTTTGGAAAGGGTTTTTCAAAGGATTTGGGACAAATATGAATTTCAGCACAACACATCATCTAGATTTAGATGGGTAGATAGAGAGAGTCAACCAAATAATTGAATATATTCTAGGGATGTGTGTAATGGATTAGAATTCCAAGTGGTAAGACTATATTCATTTGGTTGAGTTTTATTATATAAATTGGTATCATGCATCATCGAATATGATCTTGTTTGAACCTTGTATGGAAGGAAATGAAACATGCCAATGACTTTGGATAACTCAGTAGAAAAATTCGTTATTGGGCCAAAATTATTGGGAGAAATGGAAGAGAGAATGATAAAGATAAAGTAGAATTTAAAGATTGCACGGGATAGGTATAAAATCTACGTAGACAAGGGAAAAGCACATAGGGAATTCAGAGTGGGAAAACATGTGTTTCTAAAAGTAAAGGAAAAAAGGAGCTCGCTAAAATTGAGAAATTGTCCAAAGTTTGAAACGAGATATTGTGGTTCATTTGAAGTTATAGAGAGGATAGGATTAGTTGCATACATGCTTTCATTACCTATATCCATGAGAATTCATAATGTGTTTTATGTGTCTTTATTAATGAAGTATGTGTCTCATCCTAACCACGTGATTTATTGGACTATGATCTAGGTGGAGCACAAAGGGGAATTTCGGGTGGAGTTAGTGCACATCCTAGATTAGAAAGTCAAAGTGCTAAAGAACCAATCCATTGACCTAGTAAAGGTCCAATGGACTTGCTACATTCCTGAATATTCCACGTAAGAGCATGAAGACCCCATGCGAGAAGAGTACTCACAATTTATTTTCATATTCTAAGATAATATGAATGTACATTTGTGCATATGTGTATAAAGACTCCATTTTGGTGCAACTAGAGTTCATGGATCCATAAATCTAAGACTTCATGTCTAGCCTATGTTGGAGCCTAGAAGAGAAGTGGGACAACTTGAGAGATTCTGATGTAGAGAAGGGGGTATGCTTTCTTGGGTTGTGAAGGTTTAGAGGAATGATATATTACGGGTTGGAATTGATGAAGGAGTCATTAAACTATGGAATTATCAAGTATTGTGATGTAATCATTTATATATGTATACATTTACACCTATGTGGTGATGTCATTGAGGAAAGTGTAAAATTGTGGGGGGGGGAGGGGGGATTGTAACACCCCAATTTTGATTCCTGATGTAGCATTATATAATTGTAGATGTTATGAATGGTTATGGGAAAAGTGATGTAATATGTAAACATTGTACATTGAAAATAATAAAATGAAATACACCATCAACTATAGATGGGTAATGACCAAAGTAAAGGGGGGATATGATTCCTCAAGAGAGGGGGGTTAATGGGGGTTTTGAGGGGTTTTCAATGCCTTAATTCTCACAACATATTCATTAATTAGTTTCTCATTTTTCCATTTATCCATTTGACTTATTAAGAACTCAATAATTGAATTCATGTAAGGGGTTGAGTGAGGAATTCATCCCACTTAGTTATGACAGCATGGGTTGAGTGTAATCATCCTTGGGGGAAGAGTAAGAGTCAGGAAAGAATGGGAGAAGAGGAAATTTCGAGTAGGAAGAAGAGGATTTTTTATAGTTAGCAAGAAGGGAGGAAACCTAGAGCATAGTGTTATAAAAGAGAGGTCGACCATAGTGTGTATGGAAGGAAACTTAATAAATCTAGTAATTATGCTAAGAATGAGGTTGTTATGTTTGTGAATGATTTTTGTTGTCCCTGGGTTATGGAAGGAAGCGAAGAAAGAGAAAGAAAAGGGAAAAAGCGAGATTCGCGGGAGACACAGTGGCTGTCACTAGGGTGAAGTGAGAAAAAGAACAAAAAAGATGGAGTGAAGTGTGGAAAATAAAGTCGTTGGATGAGGAGATCAAGGATGACAGATCAGCAAGGGAGAGGGATTGAGGACAAATCAGAAAGTGGGAAAAGCCACCATTGGATGCTTTGGAACACCGCACGAGAAGGAAGGAAAGATAGGCTAGCGAATCCCGGAAAAAGAGGGTCAAGTTTACCTAGGGTTTTAGACAGCTAGGGTTTTTGTATTTAGGGTTTTGGCACCTATGTTTCAGCCTAAGGCTATCGGTGAGGTATTTTAATATATAAATAAAGGTAAAGAGAACCTGGGTTGGGTTGGTCATTGAGTATTCGTACGATATTGTTGTTGATCTAGCTCTATTATTGTGTGAGAGATTATTGTATTGGGGGAGAGAAGTGTTGAGAGAGAGAGCCTTCTGGTATTGTAAGATCTTCAGTTATGTGTGAAGATCAAGTACTGCAGCTGGGTGCACAGGAAGGGGAGAGAAAGAGAGAGAAGAAAGAAGATCTACTAGTTGAGAGCACAAATAAGAACTGTATGCTTTTCCTTAATAAATCATAAGCACAGTTCTGTGGACATAGCCCTAGAGAGAGGGTGAACCATGTATACCTTGTGTTGTGGATGTGTGATTGATGCTTTGATCTCTGTTGTGGTTGCATTATTGTTTTCATTGTTTTGTCAGATCAGATCTATAGCTGTGAAGGAAAGATATAGCTATTTTAATGATAGATGCATGTTATGTTCTTGTTGCAATAAGAACCACTTGATATTCCCCTGGTTGTAGACATCTATGTCTTGCAACCCCCTCATAGTTGCTTCGGGTGAGACTGCATCTGCTTTGCAGGTGTTGCCAAAAGGGCCAGTAGCTAGGGCTTGTTGGTGCACTCTTGGATTTGAACCCTGGGTCTTCCCCTGTGCCAACAAATGGTTCTCTTATTGGGACAAGAATCATTTTAAGGGAATGTCAAGGTGGTTCCCATCGAAGACAAAGATTTAGAAGTGGGTAGAGGATCAAGAGAAGGACTTCGTTGAAGCCCAGAACAAGAACCCTAAAATAAGCACTGAAGATTGGCTACAAAGATACATCTTCACCGACATTCACGAGAACTTCTCTGGAGGAATCCATTAAGAGCTACACGAGTGGTTGGCTAGGTTAGCTGACACAGAGTTTGAAATCAGATCTAGACCCCCTTGTGGTTTGGACACCAACATTGATCCAGAAGGTCAAGAGATTCGACAACATTGTATCTAGAGTAGTAGATCACTGGTTTGATAGTACCATCGAAGGATATATCACTGAGTTTGTTGTTGACATAACATAATCGTATAGTCAAGCCGAGAGATACTTTTTCAAGGGACCCAGAGGAAAATGTTTGCACTTCCTAAATCTAAGAATCAAGATGCTCTTGCATGAAAACCACATCTTGAAGATACAGTAGATTGATCGGACCTGAAAAAGCTAATGTTCAAGATCTTAGATAGCGACATTGACACAAAAGTAGGACATAAGTGTAGTGGGAAAGCATTCTGTAGAGTTCACCTTGAGAATTTTTTTAAGAAAAACTATGGAGAAGAAGGTTTCTACAGTGGAGAAGAGGTAGATCTAACCGATGAAAAGCATCTAGAGCCCACCAGAACAGAAGAAGGGGAAGTTGAAGAACTATGCCAAAGCGAGCCAGAAACCTCAGGAACTACATGAAATACTAAAGTAAGTAATGTTAATCCTCTTGTTGTCTCAACAATACCTAGCAGTCATAATAGTCAGACCCACCAGAGTCTTCAAAGTACTGTTACCAGTAGCCCAGCATCTACTCAGACAAGAACCCTAGTCAGCTTTATGGAAGAGAAATGAGACTCCCTATCTTTAGAGAAGATGGATCTGAAGATCTAGATCAGTATTGGTTTATGTGCGAGGCCGTATGGAATATTAAAAGTATCACCGATGAAGCCATCAAGAGAACCCAGTTTAGAACTACGCTAAGGGACTGCACACTGAGATGGTACATGAAACTAGTCCAAGGACTGGAACAGCCTAAGCCCCTGAATAAGATAAAGAATGCGCTGATTGTAGAGTTTAAGAAACCTAATTCGGAATCACAATGTATTACGGAACTAAAAGAGATTAAACAAAAGGTAGCAGAACCTATTTGGGATTTTGACCAGAGATTCAAGACCCTGACAGGTCGATTAACTTTCTAGATCCCTGTCGAACAGAACAAAGAGTGGTTCGTCACTGCGTTGTTACCACACATAAGAATCCCTTTGATGTAGCAAAAGATTGCATCTCAAGAAAAATCTTTGGATATCTCCATGAAGCTTGAATCAACACCGATGGGAGAATCTAGCTTAGGCATTAGCCAGATCATGAGCCAGCTAACTAGTTTGTCTTTACATGTCGAGGATATGAAGAAAGATAAGGGAAAAGACAAAAGGGAAGATATCTGGTGTGTCAGATCTAGATTTGAAGGCCATGATAAGGAACACTACTCTTTATTTCATGAGTACTTGGCATCATAAGCACCGAGCCCCTTAAAGCAAGTTAACCTACCCTAGTGCGAGGTATGCAGAAATAGGCATTGTCCAGGTGAGTGTTATTACATGAAGAAGTATGTCCAGACACCCACAAACTTATATTGTACATTCTATAAATCAATGGGGCATGATGATCGATATTGTAGAGCTTATGATCTCATGCATGAAAGGTCGAGAGACATATACAAGATTCAAGGAGAAGTACAACAAGAGGGAAACACTCTGCAGTATAACTCTCTGGGGAGAGGAAATTTCACTCCTCGCAGTGGCTACAAAGGACGAGGATGAGGAGGAGGTATGGGTTGAGGCCAAGGACAAATAATCTATTAGAACTATGTGCAGCCAGGCCATTTAGCAAGAGATTGTCAGAATCCCTGCACAACCTGTAGTTACTATAACTCCTTCGAGCATGTCATAGAAGAATGCCCTGTTCTGCTGGCTAAACGTCAAGGAAAACGAGGACCCCAGCAGAACCCACAAGTACAACTGATATATGTTGAACATCATGGAGAAAACCATAGAGTCATTGTTATTACTCGAGGAGGCGCTGCTACAGGAGAAGACAGAGAAACCTAAGGAATGAATGAAAATGACCACGGAGTCAGGAAAGCTACAGAAAAGACCCCAACGTTCGATGCTAAGAAAGAAAGGAAGATATTCAAGGAGGCAAGGAAAGAGTTCAAAGGAGATCAAGGATATTCATCAAAGAGACAACCAGAAATCAAAGAATACGGTATGCCTCAGGCATTTGATTCATCTGCATCACCAACAGAAGGGAAATAGGTAAGCAAACTCATGGAATTCTTGCACACTTGTGTTAAGTTGATTCAAGATAAAGGTGTTGTACAAGAATTACAAGATTTAATCAAGCAGTATGAACTATGAAAAATAGACCCGTTGTTGAATAGAGCAGTGCACCAAATCG
The DNA here is from genome assembly GCA_009831015.1 of Picea engelmannii. Lineage (NCBI taxonomy): Eukaryota > Viridiplantae > Streptophyta > Pinopsida > Pinales > Pinaceae > Picea > Picea engelmannii. Next base: position 1,491,696 of record ML780946.1, on the reverse strand, counting down.
GAAAAAGGAGGAAAAATAAAGAATTACACTTGAATGCTCAGATAGGAGAGTATGAGATAGACTATGTGGTCCTTGACTTAGGGTTAGAAGTCAACGTCATGACAAAGCAGACTTGGGCATTGATGGGAAAACCCAAGTTGATATATTCCCCTATCAGGCTTCACATGGCTAATCAGCAAGCTGTCAGCCCATTTAGACGATTAGAGAATGTCCCAGTGGACATCGATGGAGTAAGAACCTTTGCAGATGTTGAGGTAATTGAAATTATTGATGATAGTTTTCCTTGCCCTGCATTGTTAGGAATTTATTGGGCCTTCGATAATTCCACTGTTGTTGATTTAAAGAAAAGACGCATGACATTTGAGAAAGATGGCCTTATGGTCATTGCACCTTTATATCCAGATGAAGTTCCATGATACACAAAACCTATCAAAGACGAATACCACGCATTTGAATTGGAAAAAATCTACAAATTAACAGCCAAACAACATGATTATATCAACCCTACAGCTGACAGAAATTTGAGCTGGTGAAGTGACAGTGCATGTTCATCCGACTCTAAAGAAGTGTTGGAGAATTGGCAGAACCAGATGTACGAAGTATCTACAAGAAGATGTGTTAGGATAACCAGAGAATTTCGCTGGATTGGCATAACAGTGAGTAATCTACCCACATTTGATGGACTGAACCCCTTAGAAAACTTTTTGTCAGAATTTGAGACATGTGTACCAACACAACAGAAGTTGTTGGAAATGGATGAGGCCATGAAAGCCACACCATCAAGATGGTGGGGGACACATAAAAGTAATATTACAGACTGGACACAATGTCGAACTCTGATGACAACGCGGTTCTCAGCACAAGAAGGAAGCTGCGAAGCATGGTACACAAGTCAAAGTTGTCAAAAGGACCATCTACGAAGCTGCGAAGAGGCCTGGAGTGACATTCCTAGAGAACAATGGGTACACAAATTCATCAAGACGCTGGATACCACCTCGATTAACTAGTACCTTCAAGCAGAGTTGCGCCTTGTCACTTCAGAATGGGAAGGTATGATCCAGAATTTTATAACCACCTTTTTGTTTGATAGTGGATTTCCTTCTGTAGATCAAGCACTACATATGGTGAGACAGAAAGTATTTGAGGAGGCATCTGGCCTCCCCTTGGAGCAAGAAGTGGATGAATGGACTGCACCCCTCCAAAAAATCCAGACATGCTACAACATCAATACTAATGAAGACGATGATCCAAGGAAGATGAATATCTCAGAAACAGAAGGTCAGAGAGATGTGGAAGGTCCAGGAGTGGAACTTCCATTCATTGGAGAGCCGATAAAGATAAAGAAAGTCAATATTGGGACATAGGAGACACCGAATCTTTCCAATGTCAGAGATTACTGGGACGCTACTACCATTGACAAAATCACAGAATTAGCGCATGAGTATCAAGACTTGTTCCCGACCAAGTTCACTAATATGAAGGGAATCAAAGGACCTATGGGATAAATGAGAATCCATTTGAAACCCAACATGAATCCATTCAAGCAAAGACCCTACATATTGAACCCGAAATATAAGGAAAAAGTGAAGATTTAGCTCGACAAAATGCTAGAAGCAGGGATTATTGAACCTATCGAAGAGTCGAAGTGGATCAGCCCCATGGTAGTGCAAGATAATAAGATAGGTGAGATCAAGATTTGTGTAGATCTCAAGAAGATGAATGATGCTTTTCTACATGACCCCTTCCCTACACCTTTCACAGACGAAGTGTTGGATAACGTGTGAGGCCAAGAAGTATACTCTTTTATAGATGGGTTTTAAGGATACCATCATATCCGCATCACCAAGGAGGCTCATCATAAGAATATGTTTTCCACAAAGTGGGGATCCTACCAATACACAGTAATTCCATTTGGACTAAAGAATGCCCCAACCATATTTTCCAGGGTGGTGGTTGAAGCATTCAAAGAATTTTTGCATAAGTTTTTAGAAGCATACTTTGATGACTGGATTGCTTTTAGTTTGTTGAAAAATCATATTGAATGCCTAAGGCTAATGTTGGATAAATGCAGGCAGTGTCAAATTTCTTTGAATTTGAAGAAGTGCATATTTTTCTCACCATTTTGAGTATTATTAGGTCGTATTGTATGCAAGCAAGGATTGTTGGTGGATCCATCCAAAATTGCAATTATAGTTGATTTACCACCACCTACATCAGTCAAACAAATGCGCACTACACTAGGATATACTGGCTATTACAGGAAATTTATCAAAGGATATGCTCAAATTACTATGCCAATGGAGAGATTATTAAAAAAAGACTGTCAGTTTGGGTGGACAGATGAATGCCGGATGAACTTTGACACACTGAAACAAAAGATGGTCACTGCGCCTATTCTAGTCTTTCCCAATTGGAGCAAGGAATTTCATGTGCATGTTGATGCATCTTCTATTGCATTAGGAGCAGTACTGGCACAACCTGGAGAAGGGGACATTGATCATCCATTAGCATTTGCCAGCAAAAATCTCTCCACAGCTGAAATCAATTACACTACTACAGAGAGAGAGGGACTAGCCATGGTGTATGAATTGCAGAAATTCCACCACTAATTGTTGGGAGGACACTTTAAAATGTTTACTGATCACTCTGTGCTTAAATACCTAGTCAACAAGCCAGTGTTGCGGGGAAGAATATGCATATGGCTTCTCTTGTTTCAAGAACATGATTTTGAGATCATAGTTAAGCCAAGAAGAATGAATAAGGGCCCAGACCACCTATCGAGGTTGGATCATGGTGAAGAACCTACCAGTCTAGAGGACACACTACCAGATGCACAGTTTCTTTCCTTTAGAAATATTGATGACCACTTCACAGACATAGTCCAGTTCCTGTCAATAGGAATAGCTCCAGCAGAATACACAATTCTGCAAAAGAAACAACTAGTGATGCGTGTTGTATATTTTTCACTGATAGTTGATCAGATATATAAAATGGGACCCCATGAGATCCTAAGAATATGTGTGATGGAGGCAGAACACCCTATGATCCTCGAAGAATCTCATGAAGGCATTGCAGGAAGACATTATGCAGGAAAAGCAACTGCGCAAAAAAAATTGCGAGCTGGCCTTTGGTGGCCTACGTTACACAAAGATGCTAAAGAATATACCAAAGCATGCGATGTATGCCAGTGAGTTGGAAAACCATCCCGAAGAGATGAGATGTCATTATCACCACAGATGACCCTACAAGTATTTGAAAAATGGGCCATTGACTTCGTGGGAGCTATAAACCCACCAGGAAAGTGTACAGGAGCAAGGTATATTATCACTACGACAGAATACCTAACTAGATGGGATGAAGCAAGAGCAGTCAAGGACTGTAGTGCAGCTACAACTGTGCATTTTATATTTGATGACATAATAACCAAGTTTGGATTCTTGAAGGTCCTTATTAGTGATCAAGGGACACACTTCATCAATAAGACAGTTGAAGCCTTGACTGAAGAATTTGGAGTCCACCATCAAAAGAGGACACCTTATCATCCACGAGAAAATGAAACGGTTGAAGCATTCAACAAGATCTTGGAGACAACATTGACAAAGATTTGCAGTGTGAACATGGACAACTAGGATTTAAGAGTACCAGCAGTACTCTGGGCTTATAGAACCACTTGCAAAAAATTAACAACGTAGACTCCTTTCAAGTTGGTTTATGGTCTTGAAGTTGTTGTCCCAATGGAGTACTTGGTACCAAGCTTAAGAATTGTTTCATTTATAGACATGGATGATACTGGTGCCATTCATGAGAGGCTAGCATAGTTGGTCGAACTAGAAGGAGACAGATTCATTGCAAGCTTCCATCAGTAAATTCTGAAGGAATGAGAAAAGGCCTATCACGAAAGACACATCAAGAAGAAGATATTCAAGAAAGGTGATTTAGTCCTACTATATGACAGTAAATTTATCAAACACCCTGGGAATTTCAGAATGCATTGGCTTGGACCATATGAGATTGTCTACATTACAGAAGGTGGAGCAGTGCAGCTGAAAACATTGAAAGGATACTGGAAGGAAGGCTTGGTGAAAGGAGACAGTTGAAGGCTTGGATGAAGTTGTACTATGACAACCAATTTCCTCACATATCTCAGTAGAATCAAGAAGATAAGGGTATAGGTACTAGGTGCAGTTGAAGCTGGGTACTAAACACAAAAAGGATAGTCTGCACAAGGACGGAAAGGAGGCATAAAGCAGAAAGTAAGGGCTGCACTGTGCAGTCGAAAGTCAAAGAAAAACAAGAAGATCATATCTCAAGTGCCTTGGGATGAGTCATAGGTAGTGTTGGGGGCCTGTTGGCCTTGGGTTATGGAAGGAAGCGAAGAAAAAGGAAGAAAAGGGGAAAAGCATGCTTCGCGGGAGACACGGTGGCTATCACTGGGTCGAAGTGAGAAAAAGAACAGAAAAGATGGAGAGAAGTGTGGAAAATCAATTCATTGGATGAGGAGATCGAGGATGATATATAAGTAAGGGAGAGGGATTGAGGATGACTCAAAAAGTGGGAAAAGACACTGTTGTATGCTTTGGAACATCGTGCAAGAAGGAAGGAAAGACAGGCTAGTGAAGCCTGGAAAAAGAGGGTCAAGTTGACCTAGGGTTTTAGACACTTAGGGATTTTATATTTAGGGTTTTGGCACCTAGGTTTTGGCCTAAGCCTATCGGTGAGGTATTGTAATGTATAAATAAAGGTCAAGAGAACCTAGGTCGGGTTGGTCATTGAGTATTGGTACAATATTTTTGTTGATCTAGATCTATTATTGTGTGAGAGATTATCATATTGGGGGAGAGAAGTGCTAAGAGAGAGAGCCTTATGGTATTGTAATATCTTCAGCTATGTGGGAAGATCAAGTCCTATAGCTAGGTGCAGAGGAAGGGGAGAGAAAGAGAGAGAAGAAATAAGATCTACTAGTTGAGAGTGTAGACAAGAACTGTATGCTTTTCCTTAATAAATCATAAGCACAGTTCTGTGGACGTAGCCCTAGAGAGAGGGTGAACCATGTATACCTTGTGTTGTGGATGTGTGATTGATGCTTTGATCTCTTTTGTTGTTGTATTATTGTTTGCATTGTTGTGTTAGATCAGATCTATAGTTGTGCAGGAAAGATTTAGCTAGTTTAATGATAGATGCATGTTATGTTGTTGTTGTAATAAGAGCCACTTGATATTCCCCTAGTTGTAGAAATCTCTATCCTGCAACCCCTCATAGATGCTTCAGGTGAGACTGCATCTGCTTTGTAGGCACTACTGAAAGGGCCAGTATCTAGGGCTTGTTGGTGCACTCTTGGATTTGAACCCTGGGTCTACCCCTATGCCAACAATTTTCTATTGAGAAAATTATCCAACATCAAGTGAGAATTATATGTTAGTACTCCTATTACAGTTGGATTTCTTGGAGCCCCTAGTAGAGAGATTTGTGTCCAATATTTTTTGGATCCCTAGAGGGGATGCATATTGTCTGAGGGATTGTGGTGTATAGAATAATATCCCATCCCTTAGGTTGTGTAGATTGATTGAGAAGAAATATGGGTGGTTGTGATTGTTGTAGGAGTTGTGTCATTGTTGTTTTAGTAAGTTTGGAGTTGTTAGAGTGGATTTTAGACACTCACCTGAGCCTATATGTCCTTGTGGAGTAATATCCCTATCTTAGGGGTGACTTGTTGTAAATAAAATTGGAGGAGTAGAATCTATGGTTAGGTGGAATATCCTTCATTTGCAGCCAGTTGTGTAAAATGTTTTAAAGATAAGTGTTTTAATCATTATGTCATTTATAGTTTTAATGCTATAATTGAATGTTGCATTTACTTTGTAATTTTCATATATGAATTTTTTTGTGTGCATTTAATGTTAGAAAGACAGGACCG
>ML780946.1:1417157-1432021 GCA_009831015.1 Picea engelmannii | reverse complement strand
ACCCCAAGGAGATGCACATCCATCGACGTCATGGTCCTTAGATGATAAATTCGACATGATGATGAAGACCATGGATAAGTTGATGGAGAGAATTTCCATGGGAAACAGACCTGTTTCCCGAGAATAGAATGACCCACCTCCCAGGAATCAGAACCTCAGAAGGGGTCAAATCCCTCAGATCAGACAGAGAGAAAAAAAAGACAAAATGGATCAAGGTGACCAACAAACGATACCTCCTTTCCAGAAAAACTATGCAGATGAGGATTTTGACCATACTTTCAACGACCAGTTGCATTGTTGTGATGACTAAAACCTGTGTGTTTTCTTGACAAAGACCAAGCATGATCGGTGTATGAGAAGAAACAAATAATTCATGCCAGAGGCCAATGATGATATGATACTCGAGACAGATGATGCGTCATCCTGGGAGATGAAAGAGTTCAGGAAAGGTTATCAAAATGCCATCATGCAGTTTCAGAAGAAGTACAACCTTCGGAGCAAAGACGTGTCTATCGAGTCGCAACAAACAAACCCCATAAGGAAGCCTCTGGTGGACACCCCTTCCACAATCCGACCAAGGTTGGACAATGTGGCCAAGGACACGATAGAGAAAGATAATTCGAAGGAGGAGATTGCCAAGAAAGATCCGGAGACAAGATGGGAGGCGAGCGAAAAAGGGGTAGATAAAACTTGTACCCCTTTCAATTTTGAACACGAGATGGCCAAAATAAAAATCTGTGTCATGTTCAATGAACTTATTAGAAAGGGTGAGTATCAGGAACAAATCATTAAAATGATGAAAATGGGGGGGACCCCCGATACTCTGAATATTCAATATGATCACCTCGCCATCCTTTTTGGTCTGCGCATTGAAGAGACAAGCAATGTCGAAGATGTCCCCCCTTTCTATGTCAATCTAAATATCCATGACATGAACCTGTATAATTCCATGTTGGATTTTATCACGTCACACTACCTCATGCCAAAGGTGATCATGGATGAACTAGGTTTCGATGTCACCAGTCCATATAAGTACATTTTCTCTTTGATTCGAGGAACGTCAAGTGTCTAGGACTTATCAAAGACCTACTTGTATTGTTGGCTCAAATCCCCACTAAGAACATGGTCATGGATGTGTTCGTCGCAGACATACCCCCAAAATTCGGCATGTTTCTCTCGATGTCGTGGGCCGCAAAGTTGAAGGGAACATTGCAAATGGATATGTCATATGCCACTATCCCTGTTTTTGGCCACAACAGAAGGTTGTATAGAGAAGTGCTTCTAAAATACATGGTAAGAAGAAAGATGCAGCCACACAACCATCCCATATACTTCATTGATACTGAGGTGGGTTCTTCTATATTCTATAATGACTTGAGTTTCGAGGAGGAAGAACCGACTGCCATCATAACAGATGATGAGAAGACCATGCGAGAAACAACATAATGCGTCAACCCAAAAGAACGCATGGAAAAAAGGTTGTGGAACATGAGTTTTGATGGCACAGTCAGCAGAGAAGGAGCTAGGGTCGGCGTATGGGTGAGCTCCCCTGAAGCAAGAATGAAGTTGTGCTCATACAATCTCACATTTGAATGCACTAACAACATGGCCGAGTATGAATCACTAATATTGGGCTTACAGGTTCTGAAAGAATTGGGCGTGCAAAAGATAGCAGTGCGTAGAGATTCTGAGTTGATCATAAATTAGGTAAAGGGTGTATATCAGACCAAACACCCCAGGTTGAGAGCGTACAGGAATTTGGCTTTGGACCTCCTCGAAGGATTCTCAGAATATGACCTATATGCTATCCCTAGAGAGAAAAATCATATCGTCGATGCGTTGTCTACCTCGGCCTCAGTTTTTAAGATCCCCATCTTCCCAAACAAAAAATATGAAATTGAGGTCAAGCACAGGCCGACAGTGCTTAATAATATCAAACACTGGCAAGTGTTTTATGATGACAAACAGATGGAAATATTCCTCCTTATGAGCGACGAGTTTGTTAATAAAAACATCGATGAGGAATGTTTCGGTGACAAAGATGAGAGCGTGGATGTGTGAAGTAACAACGATCCTTTCCAAAAACAGATCGTGGGAAGGGACATAATACAATTGAAAAATAATATTATTCCAAAGGGGTTGATTCCACTGGAAAAGTTGTTTGACAAAAGTGATGTGGATAAGAACCCCAAGATCACTGCAAGTGAAGAAGACATGGAAGAATGCAACATTGGGACTAAGGAGAACCCGAAGATGGTGAAATTGTCCAAGACACTCAATCCAGAGGTCAAGCAGGACTACGTAAATCTCATGAAAGAGTTTATGGACGTTTTAACATGGAGCTACAATGACCTAAAAGTGTATGACATGAAAGTGATCCAACATGTTATCCCTCTCAAGGAAGATCATAAAAATTTCAAATAGAAGATGAGATGGATAAATCCCATGTTTTTTTTTTTTATCAAGAAAGAGTTAAACAATATTTTCGATGCTAAAATTATTGTTTCTTTGAGGTTATCAAAATGGGTAGCTAATCTGGTACTTGTAAGAAAGAAAACTAGAGAGATAAGACCATGTGTAGACTTCCGAAATTTAAATAAAGTGTCTCTCAAGGACCATTGCCCCCTTCCTAAAATGGACTGCATCCTGCAAAAAGTGGTGAGGTCCCAAAAGATGTCTATGCTGGATGAGTTCTCAAGATATAATCAAATCATGGTCCACTCGGACGACAAAGAGAAAATGGCTTTCACAAATCCATGTGGAACTTTCATGTACGCCAAGATGTCATTCAGCTTGATGAATGTTGAAGACACTTTTCAGAGGGCCATGGACATCGCGTTTGTTGATGAAAGGGAAAAATTCATCATGATTTATCTGGACGACATCACTGTGTACTCTACCTCCGACAAACAACATCTCAAGCACCTGAAGAGAGTTTTCCAAAAGTGCAGAAAATTCGGCATATCACTGAATCCAAATAAGTCTCACTTCGTGGTAGAATACGGAAATTTGTTAGGGAACATCATTTCCAAAGAGGGAATTAAGAAAGACCCTAGCAGTGTTGAAGGGATCCCGAAGATTGGCACCCCGCGCAGGAAAAAGGAGGTACAATATTTCCTGGGAAAGGTGAAATTTTTGAGGCAATTCATCCCAAACCTGGTGGAAATCATAAAACACATAACTTGCATGCTCAAGAAGGGAAACGAGATCAAGTGGAACCCGGAGACCAAGAGTTATTTTGAGGATATCAAAGTGGCACTGACAAAATATCTTGTACTATCTAGCCCGGATTTTATGAAATATTTACTCCTGTTTTCATTCACCTCAGAACACACTATTTTTGGCATGCTGCTATAGAAAGACAAACAGAATTTTGAAAAACCCATAGCTTACTTCAGCCGGATGTTGCACGATGATCCATTAAGGTACGACATTATGGAAAAACAAGCGTACGCCCTAGTGAAATCTTTGGAAGAATTTAGGACATACATTTCGCACTCCCATGTCATAGCTTGTGTACCCAGTAGTTCAGTAAATGATATCCTGACTCAACCTGACCTGGAAGGAAGGAGAGGCAAGTGGATAGTGGCCATGTTAGAATACGATCTTGAAATCAAGCCTACAAAGTTGATCAAAGGTCAGGGTCTCGCAAAGTTAATGGCGCAGGTGGACTACAACGTTGTAGACATGAAGTTGATTGTCGATCTGTCAGAATGCCCCCAAGAAGAAAGAACTGTGCAGGCACCTCAGCAGTTCATTAATTCACCATGGTACACGGATGTCATCTATGTGCTGGAAAATATCCAGGCCCCTCTGGGAGTGAGTAAGGCTAAGTCCAGATTTCTCAAGCTTAAAGCGGTTAAGTTATGCATCCTAGACAACTCACTCTACTGGAAAGACCCCGGGGGAATATTGCTAATTTGTTTGTTGGAAGACGATGCAAAGCGGGCCATACAAGAATTTCACAAAGGCAACTGTGGAGGAAAGCACTATTGGAAGACCATCGCACACAAAATCCTGAGGGTTTTTTATTATTGGCCTACAATTTTCGCTGACATATATAAGGAGGTCTCCAGCTACCATGAATGTCAGACTTTCGATGGAAGAAGAAAGTTGCAACCCCTACCACTAAATTTGATCTCATTTGAAGAAACTTTCATGCAATGGGGTATATATTTCATAGGAGAGATAAACATGCCATCCTCTGTGTGGCACAAATGGATACTCACTACCACCAAATATTTCACGAAATTGATAGAGGTGATCCCTATGAAACAAGATACCGATGCAATCATCATCCAATTTTTGGAGATGAACATCTTGTCGAGGTTTGGGTGTCCTGTTAAGATCATTACAGATAATGCAACCGCATTCAAGTCTAATAGGATGGAGAAGTTTTGTAAGTATTACAACATAACCCTGGGACATTCCACGACATACTATCCGCAAGGAAATGGGTTAGAAAAATCCTCGAAAAAAATCCTAACTAGGATCATCAAAAGACTCCTACAAGAAAACAAGAGAGCCTGGCATAAAAAGATTATCCACGTGTTGTGGGCAGATAAGGTTACCACCAAGAAGTCTATATCGATGTCTCCTTTCTAGATTGTTTATGGCATAGATGCAATTTTCCCTACTTCATTAGGACTACCTGTCAGGAAGTTTTTGCAATAATAGGAGGTCGAGCGAAATGATGCATAGAGGAAAATTAATCAGCTAATTCACACGCAGCAGGTGAGAGAGAAGGTGTATAATCGGTCACAGCTCCATCAGGAAAGATAAATAAATCCTTCGATAAGCACTCTAAGCTAGAGGATTTCTGGTTGGGTGATCTAGTTTTGATATGGGACATGAGAAATGAAGGTAAAGGGAAGCATGCAAATTTTGACCACCTTTGGACGGGTCAGTTCAGAATCAACGATCATAGCGGGAAAAATGCTTATATTCTAGAAGGATTAGATGGAGAAAGTTTTGATTGGGGGCCTGTAAATGGCAGGTTCCTCAAACATTACCTAGTGAAATAAGATCCATTTGAGTCATTTGTCATTGTAAATAGTCATTTTATTTTGCGTCATGTCAGTAGGTCAGCAGAAAATTGAAGCCCGAAGTGAAGGCCATAAGTTTATGTTGAAGTCTTAGAAGTTGCATCGATGGGTTTATTTTTTTTCCACCTATCAGTTATTTTTCTCAGTATCTAGAGGTCAAATAAAGACAAACGGTTAGGCACCTGGTCTACTGTTCTTTGCTACCTCACAGGGAGGATAGCATCCCCATTGGAGCCAGCTGTTAGTGCCACCATTTTTATTTCCATTTTAAGAGTCATTTTTAGGTCATGTTGTGACCCATGGGTCCAACCATGTGAAGTCAGGTACGTAGCACCGTGAGGTCGAAGTCAGTAAGTGGTGGATTGTCCCTTGAAAACAGGAAGGGATGTCAAAGTCAAAACTCGTATAAGTGGTACGGGTATGTATTTTTCAAGAGAGTCGAGCCCCATTGGGAAACCAGTTTCTACGTGCCTAGGTTGAGTCAAGTGGTTAATGGAAATCACATCAACAAGTATATCAATTATTATCAGTTCATAATGAAGTTCAGGGGAATGAGAAATCTCGGCGTTCATATCATGCATGCCCAGCAAACCTTATCACATGTATCCTACACGCATGGATTTTCCATGGAAAACCTACAAACTCAACTTGGAACATCTCGTTGCCATGAATTCACTATCCTTCAGCATGATTTCCTCTCTTGTCAAATTCATTATAAATCTCGGACATTCGGCACTCTCTCCGGTCACAGAACTAGGCCCGAACTCTGTTTACATTTTCCCTTTCTAGTCAAGTTTGTTCAAATTTTCCCCCCTGTGCATTTGTTGGATATACCACGTGAAAAATACATAGTTGTCATGCCATGGTGACCTCTCAAAGTGCAAGGAAAGGCGCGCGGAGTAGTATAACCGCAAGGTCCGAGCCCCAAAAAGACTGGGATTTGTTCCCACCTGTGGCAGACATCCCCAAAGATGTGAAAGGAACTATTCTCTTACCTACAGAGAAGACCAGATCAAATCACACAGAGTCTGAGGTGGAGGGATTTGCACAAGAAGGGAAAATAGTAGGAGCTCCCTCTCCCCAACAACAAATGCCTTAGAGGAGGGGCAAGCCGAGGAAAAACTAGGAGATCATGGAAGCTTGAGTTGTAGAATATCTACGCGTCGGATTAGTAACTAAAGAACTACTCAAACGCGTCATCCAGTTAGAACTTGTTGGGGGATCGAGCCACGAAGACACGAGAAGAACAAGGAAATTGGATATCATGGGAGAAAATGAGAAAGATCCATATCAACAACTGAAGAAAGAAAAGTTGGCTATTGTTGAACTCTATCAGGAAAACATGGAATTAAGGCGATAGCTAGTGACAAAGGATACAGAAGCGTCAAAAAGGCCGGGTCGCGAAGGGAACGTGGCATGATTGAAAAGGTAGCTCAAAGGCAAAAGACACCATTGTACAACTGCGAGAAACACAGAGGTTGATGGAAGAAAGGTATACAAAATATTCCAAAGAATGCGAAATGACTGATAAGGAAGCCCATGTAGCCCTCACCAATGCACAAGAAAAACGAATTTAGTTGGTGACTGTCTCTGCACCCGCAAAGGATAAGACAAATATTGGCAGTTTTGAATGGTATGTTTCTCTCAAGTACACTACCATTTTGATAACGGCCACAACGATCTAACAGCTTCTTCCTGCGCGCAGTTCTCCAACATATGATTGCATCATAGAAATCGAAGTCATTATCACAGACAACAAGCTCCCAACAGACACCTGTTAATCGAGACACAAAATCAAAGGGACACAGCGACACATCTTTTCTCAATACCAAATCATGACCGACGATCAGATCCCCATGGATAACTTGGAAGTAGTCATAAGTAAACAAGCGTGATTATTTGCTATTTTTGGAAAGCACTATGCGACGAGTCTACAACACATGTTGCTCAGTTTTCCTAGTTTTAAGGGTTAGCAGTTAGGAAGCAGGGTATCCCAAGCGGCGCCCTTGTTCATATATTTCATCTTTTTTATGTAATGTAGGTTGGTTGGCAAATGTGGTAGACAACAAATATTGTATGTGATCTGAGTTTTGACTGGAATTTAATGCAAAGGTCTTGTAGCTTGACGAAAAGATTCTAGTTGTGACAATTGGATGTATTTTTCTTTCTTTCTCTGCGTATGTTATTCATGTTATCTTTATTTCATATCTTTTCTGTCTATTTAGGAACGAATTTTCGAACCTATGGATTCATTGTACAACACCCCTTGTTCACGCCACTTAGACAAAATGTTTTCTTCTAAATCTAACTCTGAATTCACCCACAGCAGCACTCTGAGTTACTTCCTATATTTTCTCATACCACACATTATGATTTTACACTAAAGGTTGTTTCTCTCCTAGCCTTATCTTCTCAAGTTCAGTCACTGAGTCATTTGTCCCATATTTTCCTCAGACTGACCCCATAGCCCAAGTCTTACTTTCTTGTGCCAATATAACCAAAACCCATTATATTGTAGGTGTTAAATCTAGCCACTTCTTTTAAATCCATATCCTATGTGGAGACCGTGCCATTTCCGAGAGAGCCCTCTCCAAATCCAAAAGGCTAGTTTTCGGGTCTCAAAGTTGGTTTAAAAAGTTACCTTCATCGTATGTTTATTAGCCGAACAGGTTTATGGAGTGCTAACTGTTACTAGTGGATAATTAGTGAGGCTACAAGTATCCTTTGTATGTCCTTCTTCAAATCACATAGTACACCATAATTCATTTCTTCTTATGGATAGATTTTTTATGGTTTTCTGTAAATGCTCTATTTTTTCTTCCAATATTTCGGTCGACGAGGAGGTTGATGGGTCATCATCATCTAACTCAATGCGTTGTGCTTTCTGTAATTCATATTCACAGGTAGTTATTTCATACAAGTGTAAAGGTGAATGGATTCATTGTAGAAGCTCGTCTATGTACCATTGTACTAAAAAACTCTAATCGATTGTGGTTGGTATTTGGCTCAAAATATATTTGAATCTTTTTTCATATTCTCGAACCAACTCCCCTGGTCTTTGTTTTATTTCTTTCAATTTTTTAGCAGTCAAGTGTGTGACATCTTGAACTTTGAATAATGTTAGGAAACTATTTTTTATTTGTGATTTTGAGCAATTCTAATTTTCTGTGAAATTCATAAACCATTTTAAATCACGATGTCAAAGGGAAGCACCAAATTGTGCCATCTACTTATCTTCATTTGTGATTTCCGCAGCATCCCATAATTTCTCACACACAAACTATTGTACTTTTGGGTCCTCATCTCCCTCATAGGTGGGGATGTGGTTAAATCCCATTTTTATTTTATTTTTAGGAATAATCACTTTTTTGGTGTTTGGGTTACCACACTTTTCGACTGAGTTGTCGAGTCTTCAATCAATTTTCCTTGTGTCACCTCTTCTACCAGATGGTATTCAAGAAATAACTGCTTCTTGTTGACTATGGAAAGTATTTCTTTGGTCTGATAACTTTTGTATTTGTACTTGACTAAACGTTGCTCCAATGGTTGCGTCTATTCACAACTCTAATTTATTGAATTAATTTCTTCTCTTGATACTATATTTGGCAGGGGGGGTGAGTCAGTGAGATCCTTGATTTGGATGAGTATGTTTTTGGCTTCATTTCTTCCTATATCAATGATGGGTGTGTCTCATAGGTTTTCATGCTCATCAGTTCTATACCATAATCTTGTGAATTAGTCGTCAATTTGAAGTCTTTGTTGGAGGAACTATTTTATTCACAGGATAGTTTATGGAATGGGCAAAGAGTGTAGTTTTGGCCCTGACTCTTTGTAATACATGATTTCAAGTTGGTATTCTAGTTGATAGGAATTCATTATGGCCTCTATCAATTGTGCATCACTTCTTCTATCAGGGTTCACTGTGGCTATTGTGATTTCCAGCTCTGGTCAATTTATTTCAGACTCGGACTGCTCATGCACTCTATCAGGTTGATCCTCCCCGATCATTTTTATATTTGACTTCTGACTATTCCACACATTATGAAGATCTTCTCTTTTATTTTTATTTTTATCCTGTTATAATCTCTGGATGTCAGTAGCTTTCTTATCCGCTTTTTTTCCTCTCGACAACATTTATACTTCAGTAATCATAACTCCTGGTATTATTTTTTGTGGCATATCACAACTTTGACCGACCCTCCATCATTGACCTGACTTACTCGAAGTCAGTGGTGTTGGCCATGTTCATTTGCTCAGAAAGTAGTTCTAGGCTTATCTTGTGTCCTTGCATATTGTGACGATAAATCCTTCCTACTCATCGTCCTTTTCTTCCAGGTTGTTATTTGGTAGGTATGTACCTATTCAAGGTCGATATTCAACAATGTCACTGAATTCCTTGTCGAGGAGAAATTTTTGAAGCAGTGTTGGAACAGTACACAAGAGTCCTTCATGAAAGTCGGTGTAAATTTTTTCTTTTATTTTATCAAGATATGTTCGATATTCAATGGCTTGTTGTTATCAGACTAATCGTTAAGTACAGAGACAAACAGATCTCCCTAACTTCCATAGGAAACTAGAACAAAACAAGACAGAATACATATTTCACCTTAAATCTCATTGCCATATAAACTAGTGTAGAGAGGTACAAGTGACATACCTTTTAAATGACGCTTGATCCTCGCTAATGTCATCCTTGTTGCATTATATTATATGTATAAGATCAAGGAGTTATACAATAAAAATTAAGACACCTTTATAGGGAAGAAATGTATTGTTGCATTATATTAAATGGAAAGTTGAGAATACAACCCATGCCTTGATGTTGCAAGGTCCCCTTTCAATGGCTCTTTGCTCCAATACACACACCTTTGCTCCAATGCCTTGGATGAAGAAGATCCACAATTTGACTTGCAGAACTAAAGCAAATCTCTCAAGAATAATCTGTAGTAGAACTCTCCATGCAAATCTTATCCTATTCAACCTTATCCTTTTCCATGAGAGATCCCTCTCTATATAGTGTGAAAGAGAGATGGATGAGGATATTAGGATGATCCCACTAAATCATAGAAGTGAGTAAGATCCAAACCGATCGGAGGCCACCTCATCTTCTAGAAGATTCCCTTCTAGAACATTTGTGAATTTTGGATTTTCCTTTTCTTAAGAATCATCACACCCTATGCACAAATAGCATGTGACAATGTCGCAGTCTAGTTTTAGTGCAGAGTGTGATGATTAGGAATCGTCGCACCCCATGCATACATCATTGTGTGATGACCTTCCTTGTTATAGTTTTTAAAAGGGGAAAAGAAAACCACTTTCCTCATGGAGAAAGTCTCTTTTAATATTTTCAGGGAACATGAGCACATGTTGTCAGTTGATCACTGAGGTGACCAAAATAATGTGTAACACTTTCTCTGAGATATAATATTCGACAATTCTCTCGAACCAGTCGTGCAAATTCATTTGTCCTTTGTTCATGATCTTGAGGCCTATTTTTTTGTCTATTGTTAAATTATGCATTACTCGGTTTGTTGATGTACTCGAACAAATATTATGGGATGGCTTCCTAAAATATTTTGTGAGTCTTCGAGAAGAATCGTGACTATGATTTTGCTAATGAAAGGTTTTTTCTTCATGCATAATTCTTGATGTAATCCTCAATTTTGTGCTCCCACCATTTGTTTATGTCTTGTAGAGTTAGAATTTATGTAAGCTTCTGAATGCCCAGGTCCATAACTACCGACAACGGAACCAATGTTGTAATCTAGGGAAAAGTAAGAGAGAGTTACTAGCAGTTCCTTACATAGGTAAACATAGAGTAAATACATGTATAAATAGATGGAGACATACACAAATAGTGGAAGCCCAAAGAAAATCACTTTATTATATGATATATCAATACATCACAATATATGCATTGTCTCTCATAGAGCTTGTCTATTTCTACTTATATATCTAGTTATCGGGTAGTTGTAACTACTTAAGTGCCTTGGTAAGTTGGTTAACAGATACCTCGACTGACTTATATTTCTGATTTCAACATTCATATGACTATCTATTAGTCGATTGTCGAGTCTAGTCGACTAGCCCCTACAACATTACTTAACAAGTGGTATCAAAGCACTTTCTTTGGTGATGAAAAGAGGCAAATGTTTTTTGCTTTGCATATTTTTTCAAAGTAGGAGAAAAAAGAGGGTCACGACACTTAGGTCAATTCTTGTAGTTTTATATGTATAATTTGATGAAATTGGTTATATATATGAGTTCCTCTCAGATTAAAAAAACTCATATGAATTGGAGTTCAGGAGGCCAAGATATCGTTGATTTAAAATCAACAATGTTTTAGGGTTTTTCCGAGAATGACCATGAGAGTTTTCCAGTTTATACAAAAATTGGTACTGAATTCACCCAAAAAAATTGCATATCTCAGTGCCTCTCGCAAAATTATCCAAATTAGAAAAACAAATTATATGAATCGGAGCTCCAGAAGCTAAGATATCGTTGATTTAAAATAGACAATTTTTTAGGGTTTTTCATGATGGTCGCGAGATACTGCAAGGTGCTTATATTCGTTCCAAATAATTTCCATTGGATAGAATAGTTTCAAAACTTTGTTTTGGTATATTATATAGGGTGCTTCAGATGGATATGTCATGCATTGAAAAAAATTTATCTCCAATCCTCTGAGGTATTATGTGCATGCATGATGATCTGTAAAACATCTAGGATAGTTGTCAAAGTATTTAAGGGACCATAGCTAAAATATATGAGATATATCTTATGGAGGACATCAAGGAAGAATATAATCAAGAATAATATGCTTGGTATTATTTTTAGGTCTCTTGTGATGATTGTTATATAAATAGTTTTCATTTATGGAATGAAAAATACTTTCATATTATCTTTGATGACTCTACTCCACCTTATGTAGAGAACATCCTAGAGAGTAGTCAAGAGCCTTCTCTGAATACTATTTTTTAGTTTTATTATTCTTTAGTATTAGTGGATGATATTTTGTATGGATATACATATTGGGATCCACATGATCAATGTATATCTTTGGAGCACCATTTTCAGTTGGCTATAGAGTTTTGTTATCTCAAGAGAGGAGTTCACATGAGAACTTGGACATGGGACCTAGGTTTACAGTGGAGTTTAAACTACTTCAACATGGTGGCTATCACTTCTACATGAGAGCCTAGTTCTCCATCCCACATCAACATTATGGTCCACACATATCCATGGAACCCTCGTATATGGTTGTACTTCCTCATAACAAGCATTGAGGAAAACGCTTTCCTAAGGGAGGTGGAATGTAGCGTAGCTAGGGGAATAATTTGGGGTACCTAGGGAGGTACCCAAGGGGAATAATTGTAGATATGTATTTTTATGTATGAAGGACACTTTTAATAAATAACTCCTAGTGTAAACACAATAAATGTAAGAGGTATTACTAGAAGGTTCCTCTTCCATAATGTTCTTAGGTGGTAGGTAGCATTATATAAAGGGGTGTAAATCATGTAATGGGCATGTTGATGAGTATTGTATTTGGAGAATTAAGAGGTTTCCCCCTCGAAGAGGCAAGCTATCAAGAGTGGATCCCTTCCTTAAAAGGATCAATTGTATGGTGTTTCCTTACCCTAATCGTTTCATAATAATGAAGTGGGATTATTATATTATTCTATGGATCTTGTGTGGTAATTTATTATTCAGATCTTTAGATATTTTCTACATTGTTTTGTGTATTTTGTGTGGTGATTTATTATTTATATCTTGGGTACTTAAAAAATTCATCCTAAACTTTGTTTATCAAGTTCCAAGAGGGATAAAATATATAGAAGTGAAAAATTCCATGGAAGTTTTTTCACTTCCAAATATTTTGTCCCTCTTAGTGCTTGATAGATTCGGTTAAGATGGATCTTGACTAGTTTTATTTAATTTTTATTTCACATCATTGTTTTATATTTTTTTTGTTTATTTTTTTTGTAATTTAGCTAGTTTCTACTAATAATATACGTAAAGTATCACAAAAAATCCCTATTGTAACCTACTTTGATAGAAAACATAACTACTATGGATAAAAAATACTAGAGATGCTCTATGATTTGTCTTCTCCCATAAAGGAATTTATGAAAATTATTGATAATTCCAAAAAAAAAAAAAAACGGAGCATATCTAACCATTTCAATATGAGGACTACCTATAGGATTTAACATCATAGCTAACATGTCAAAAGACAAACACAACCCAAAAGTATAACCCGAAATGGCATGGTTATCTTTAGAGTTTGATCTCAAGCCGACATTGATGTAAGTAGAAGGAGTCTCCTCCCTATGAAAGGCCCGAGAAACTTCCTCAACTTGAGGTTCTTCCACCCTTGTCTTACCCTAATCCTATTCCTTTACCAATACAATTCTTTCATCCTCTTCTATTTCCTCACTTCTCAGCTCTAACCCCGATATAACATTGATTAAGTTCTCATACTTTTGGTTCAATTGATCCAATTTGGTAAGGATTTCAGTGTGCTTGGTTCCCCTTAACTCAACAATGATAAGAATTAATGTCTTCATGTGCTAGTACATATTCTCTTGCTTTAGATATTTAATATATCTACTTCTTGATAAACTAGTATTTGGAACCCATGAAAATATCTCCTCATCTACTTTGTCACTGGATGTAATACATCTTTTATCTCTTACCTTGTTTTCAATTTCCTCTACCTCTTACTTGAATTTTGTGGAAAAATGACTATTATAGGTTGTTTTTTATACCACAACTGAATAAATCACCCAACTTTGCAAGTATCTTGAACTTGTAGTTGATGTATCCCTACATTTTCTTATCCTTTCTCTCCATAGCCCCTAAATGTGTCCCCTTTTCCCATCCTCTATTTTGATCATCATCCTCTATCCCTTCCTTTCCTAGTAAAATATCCACCAATCAATGGCCCTATTGAAATTACAAGTAGATAAACTAAGACTAGCAACCAAGATTGGAAGACCAAGACCAAAATTCCAAAGAAAGATACTAAGACTATCAAGCAGTATGTTGAGAAATTTAATGATAAAATGGATGAGAAGTTGACATGTGTTGCAAAAATGTCTCTATGGAGTTGATATCTCCCACTTTCTCTCTTCAATGCTTATTTTCTTGACATAAACCAACGTCGATTATGCTACAACAAATCTTTCTCTTGTCATAATGCACCTAGTGAAGGCCCATCCTTGGATAAGGTAGTTGACATCAAGTTTTTGGCATGGAAGGAAATCCATGATGGTCAGAATCCTAATCATCCCCCTCACCTTTCTCCCATAGTGTTAGGGTCCTAACCCGCACATAGGTAGATCAATATATTTGGATGTAATAAAGGTCAATATTAATAAGGCCTTTCAATAAAATAGAATAAGGTGGATGTAAGAAGACCTAATAGAAGCTTTCACTTCTAGAAGGATCTTCCTCTAGATTCTTCTCTTGATAGACATATTTAGTATAAATAAGGGTCGAGGGTATGAAAACCCTAGCTTGGATATTATTGTAACAAAGCACTGCTCGACTGGAGGTTCCCCCCTCGAAGAGGCCCGTGAACATTGCTTTTTGAATCAAAGTGTTATTTCTATTATTGTTCTTATATCATTTATGTGTTATTGTGGAGATTGTGCTGGTTATATTACTGTTATTCTTCCATATCTAGCATTTTATTTCTGTTCTGCATATTTATTATATCTGGTATCTTGCAAGTGGTATCAGAGCACTTTCCTTGGCAGAAATTGTGGGAATTTTTTTTTCAGGGTAGAGACATATTCCGGCGTCTTCAAGCCA
>ML780946.1:1363906-1395421 GCA_009831015.1 Picea engelmannii | reverse complement strand
CATGTGTGTAAGGAGTGCATATCGTTCGCAAGGTGTGCATGACAAAGTCCATTTTGACTCAGAAAGTTCTTGAGAGATAGCTTGAAGGGAGTTCACCCAAAAAGAGTGTGTGATAGATTCTTTTGACTTAGAAGGTCGGGAGGAGTAATGGAAGTTTTCCCCAGAAAATTTAAGTTGTAGAGGAGGACCTGTTGCTAGGCGGGCACAGGAGGAAATTCAACTAAGCGTCGAAAAGGGAATTCTAAGGGGGTAAAATTTCGAGGAAGAACGAGCTCAGGAGGAAGAGTGGTGGAAAATATTCAAAGGGAGGAGTCCTTTAAGGTTTCCTATAATTAACAACTAAGATCCATCCAAGAGGGACCAGGATCATTCCAGACTGTCAAATATGGGAATAGTTGCACGGGGGTTAGCCATGAGGTATTTTGGAATTTCAGAGTTCAGAGCATTTCGAAGTGTTGAGAAGAAGGATCTCCAAAGTTCTGAAGTCATGAAATGAATATTAACCATTTTTTGTGATGGAACATGTGGCAGTGGATTAGAAAATCCTAGAGTTAGAGTTCTGGAGAAGTGGTGTGCTAAGTAAGTGAAATTTCACAAAGTTGTGAAACCCGAATTGTAGTTGGACGTCAAATCTAGGAAGAAACGTGGCAGACATCCGTGAATTCGAGGAAAAGTGTTTCGGGGGGGAAAAAAGGCAAAGTTCACAACAATTATGAAGCCTGAAATTGCAAAGGGGTTGGCCCAAGGTTATAACCTGTGGTCACATAAGATAAAGAGTCTAGTGCGAGACTAGCACTCACGAATCAGTCTTGCCAAGTGCTATAGAGTGAAGTTGCAGGTAATTGGAGCTTTCCAGTGACATCAAGGGGACCTGTGTGTGTATATATATTATCCAAGGTCTTTTGAAGTCCCAAAGATCCAATTCGGTTCGAGGAGTTTGAAGATACAAGATCGGGAGGTCGCGCAGTCTTAAGGAGAGAAGGGGGTGGTTTGTCTCAGAGTGGTATGAGATCCATACAGAATTGATTTATGTAGGAAAAGAAGCTGGAGAATTAGTATGATATCATCGAGTGGTATCATATACATTAGCACAATGCCTCCTAGACAATGTGCAAAGACACCCGTAGCAAATAGAGCTATGGAAAGGGAGATGCGATAACTCAGAGCAAGGTTAGATGCCATGGAAACAGTGCAAAGGAAAGAACCTGATGTTGGAGACATCAGTGATGCAGAGAATGAAGAAGTTGTAGCGGAGAATGCTATGAAAGAACACTTTCTAAGAGCGGTTGTTAAGTTGGGAGCTAGAACAAAGATAGACATCCCAATGTATGAAGGTAATTTGGACGTTGAAGAATTGATTGATTGGATACGAGCAATGGACAAGTATTTCAACTATGAATATGTCGATGAGGAGAAAAAGGTGAAACACGTTGTCATTAGGTTAAAAGGACATGCTGAACTATGGTGGGATGAACTGCAGGAAGACAGGAGAAGCAATGGAAAACAAAATATTAAGAGATGGGATTGAATGGTAGCCAAGCTAAAGGATAAATTCATACCCAAGGACTATCAAATAAAAATTTTCAGGAGATCTCAGAACCTGACGTAGAAAGGAATGACAGACAAGGAGTACACAGAGGAGTTCTATAGGTTGAAAAGAAGGGATGGACAAAGAGAGAGAGATGAGGAAAAAGTTTCCAGGTATATAAATAGCCTGAGATATGAAATCCAAGATGAAATCGGCATGATGAAAGTAAGGACAGTGGAGGATTCTTATCAGATTACGCTGAAAGCAAAAGAGAAGTTGTCCAGAAATAAGAGTCAGCAAAGAAGAGGTAGAAGTTTAAAATGAGGCAAGGGAATTTCTCATGAAAAGGCATAGAAGCCCAAAGGTGAGGCAGAGAAACCACATAGTCACTCTGAAAGAGGAGAAAGTTCCTGAGGGAGACAGAATGGTGGTAGAAACTCTTTCCCTAGAGGAACAGGAAGAGGCAGAGGAGGAGAAGTAAAGTGTTATGCCTATGGAAAGACAGGACACATGTCTTGGGAATACCCCGAGATAAATAAAGAAGGAGGTGAAGGTCACATTTCATAATCACAGAAGCAATATGTTGAAGGAGAACGCACATAAGATGGGATATCTTTGATGATGAAGAAGGTTCTCTTAAGGCCAAATCCATAAGTTGAAAATCCAGTGCAGAGGAACATTTTTTTCAGGACAACTTGCAAGACTAACTACAGAGTATGCAAGGTGATAATTGACAGTGGGAGCACTGATAATTTAGTATCCATAGAGATGGTGGAGAAATTGGAGCCGGAGAATACTTCACATCCAAGTCTGTATAAAGTCTCATGGTTGCATAAAGGTCTTCAGGTAACAGTAACTAAACAATGCCTTGTTGAATTTAAAATAGGAGGATATAGAGATGAGATTCTATGTGATGTGATTCCCATGGATGTATTTCATGTTTTGTTGGGAATACCATGGCAGTATGAAAGGAATTTCATTCATGATGGGAGAAGGAATACTTACACTTTGGAGAATAATGGTAGGACACACATGTTGCTGCCAATTGAGGAGAAGAAAGAGAAAGAAGAAGCCAGCATGATCATACTTCTCATGAGTGGGAAGAAACTCCTGAGTGAAATTAAGAAGGAACAAGAGATGCAGTTTGTTGTAGTGAGGAAGCTAAAATTTATCCTTACAAGTACTTCTATGGAGGATATACCTGAGGAAATTCAGGAGATGTTAGAAAATTTTGTTGACATAGTAGCGGATGAGTTGCCAATATCATTTCCACCTATCAGAAGTATTATTCACCACATTGACTTAATACTAGGAGTGAGTCTGCTGAACAAAAAAGTGTACAAGTTGAAACCTCAAGAGAATGAGGAGGTAAAGAGACAAGTTCAAGATCTGTTAGATAAAGGTTTGGTCAAAGAAAGCTTGAGTCCATGCACAATACTAATTGTGTTGAGTCAAAAGAAGGATGGAGGATGGATAATGTGTACAGACTCAAGGGCCATAAACAAGATCACCATTAGGTACAGATTTCCATTTCCAAGGATGGATGAATTAATGGATTGCTTAAGTGGAGCGAACTATTTTTCAAAGATAGATTTGAAAAGTGGATATTGTTGTCCCTTGGTTATGGAAGCAAGTGAATATTAAGGGAGAAAAGGAAAAATGTGAATTGCACGAAAGACACGGTGATTGATATTGGGTCAAAGTGAGAAAAAGAGAAGAAAATATGGAGCAAAGTAAGAGAAATCAAGTCATTGGATGAAGAGATCAAGGATGACAGATCATAAAGGAAGAGGGGTCATGGACAACTCAACAAGAGAAATAAGATGTCAACATATGATTTGAAGCATTGCGCATGAAGGAAGGAAGGATAGGCTGGTGAAGCCCTGAAAACGCGGGTCAAGTTGGCCTAGGGTTTTAGACACCTATGGTTTTGGTATCTAGGGTTTTGAAACTTAGGTTTCAACCTAAGGGTGTCTGAGAGCTATTGTAATGTATAAATAAAGGTTTAAAGGACCTAGGATGGGTTGGTGCTAAGTTGGTTGAGGGCTCATTGTTATTGTATGATTGAGTGAGTACTACTGTGTGAGAGAGAAGTGTTGAGTTCGACAGCCTTCTAGTATTGTAAGATATTCATCTAGGTGCAAAGATCAACCCTACATCTGCATGCGCAAGGATAGGAGAGAAAGAGAGAGAATAAGAGAAGATATGCTAGCTAAGAATGTAGATAAGAATTGTATGCTTCCATCTTAATATATCATAAATCACAGTTCTGTGGATGTAGCCCTAGAGGGAGGGTGAACCATGTATATCTTGTGTTATGTGTGATTGATATTGTGTTCTCTATCATTTGATATGTTGCTATTGTGATATTGTGTTAGATATGAAATGTAACTTGCACAGTAGGCTTAAGGAAGATAAAGGATAACTAGGTAGTTGTGTGTTTTTGTTGTGAATCCACTCTGCATTTCCTCTAGTTGTAGACACCTGTGTCCTGCAATCCCCTATAGCTACTTCAGGTGAGACTGCATCTTCTTTCTAGGTGTTTTCAAAAGGGACAGTAGTTAGGGATTTTTGGTGCACTGTTAGAGATGAACCTTGGGTCTGCCCCTGTTCCAACAAATGGTTTTGTTGTCGGGACCAAAATATTCTTGAGGGAATGTCAAGGTGGTTTCCATCGAAGACAGAGATTTAGAAGTGGATAGAAGATCAAGAAAATTACTTTTCTGAAGCCCAGAACAAGAATCCTAATCTAAGTACAAAGGATTGGTTGGGAATATATATCTTTACTAATATACACGAGATTTTATTTGGAGGAATCCATCGGGAGCTATATGAGTGGCTAGCTAGGTTAGTAGATACCTAGTTTGAAGTCAGACTCATGGCCCTGATCAAGAAGGTCAAGAGAATTGATAATGTTGTGTCAAGAGCAGTAAATCACTGGTTTGATAGCACCATTGGAGGGTATATCACTGAGTTTGTTGTTGGCAGAGTGGAATCGTATAGCTAAGCAGAGAGATATTTCTTTAAGGGACCCAGAGGAAATTTTTACATTTTATGAAGTTGAAGATCAAGATGTTGTTGCATGAGAAGAACATCTTGAAGAGACAGTAATCGGTCATATCAGAAGAGCTAATGTTCAAAAATTCAAACAGCGGCAGTGACACAGAGGTTGGGCATATGTGCAGTGGGAAAGAATTCATAGAAGTTCACCTCATGAACCTGTTTAATCAGAACTACGGAGACAAAGGGTTCTATAGTGGAGAAGAGGCACATCTGACATACAAAGAGCATTCAAAATCTGCTAGTACAGAGGAACCTCGTCGAGAAGAGCCAGAAACTTCAAGAACTACATCGATTGTTGAAGTAAGTACTATTATTCCTCCTGTTTCTTCAACGGCATTAAGTAAACAGAGTAACCTAAGTCATCAGAATGCTCAGAGAACTATAGCTAGAAGTCCACCACATACTCAGTCAGGAAACCTAGGAATATCTATGGCAGATGAGATGAGGTTACCCACCTTTATAGGATATGGATCTGAAGATCCTGATCAGCACTGGTTTCTATGTGAAGTTGTGTGGAGTATTAATAATATCACCGATGAAGCTGTCAAACGATCTCAATTCAGTACTACCCTAAGAGACCACGCACTGAGCTGGTACATGAAATTCATCCAAGGAGCTACACCTAAACCACTGAACATCATTAAGATTGTGCTAATTTCCGAATTCAAGAAACCTAATTCAGAGTCGCAATGCATTACAGAACTAAAATAAATCAAGCAGAGAACAGTTGAACCTATGTGGGAGTTTGATCAGAGGTTTAAGACTTTGACAGGCCATTTGAGTTTTCAGATCCCAGATGAGAAGAACAAGTAATGGTTCATTGTTTCCCTCTTACCACACATCAGAGTTCCTATGATGCAATAGAAGATTTCTTCACAGGCTGAGGCACTGGAGATCGCCATGTAATTAGAATTGACCCCTATGGGAGAATCAATCTCAGGTATGAGTCAAATCTTGAGTCAACTAGCTAGCTTATCACTATAGATCGAAGATATGAAGAAAGATAAGGGAAAAGATCAAAGAGAAGACATCTGGTGTACCAAATGAAAATCAGAAGGCCATGAAAAGGAACACTCTCCCTTATTTCATGAATACTTGGCCTCTTAAGCTCTGATCCCTTTGAAGCAAGTTACCCTACCCTGGTACGAGGTATGTAGAAATCGACATTGCCCTGGTGAATGTTACTATCTGCAAAAATATGTCCAGACACCCACAAATCTGTATTTCACATTCAGTAATTCAGTAGGACACAATGACAGGGATTTTAGGAATTATGATATCATGCATGAAAGGTCGAGGTATATATAGAAATTTCAAAGTGAAGTACAACAAGAAGGAAGCACTGCGCAGTATAATTCCCCTGGGAGAGGAAACTTCAACCCTCGGGGTGGATTCTGAGGAAGAGGGGGAGGTATGGGTCGAGGTCAAGGACAGATCATCTATTAGAATTGCACACAACTAGGACACTTGGCAAGGTACTTCCAGAACCCTTGTACCACTTGCAGCTATTGCAACTCATTCGAGCATCTTATCGAGGAATGTCCAACATTGTTGGCTAAGCTTCAGGAGAAACAAGGAGGAAACCAGCAAATATAAATAATCAAAGAAGAACCTCAAAGAGAAGATCCCAGAGTTGTTGTTATCACACGAGGAGGTGTTTTTACAAGAGAATACAGAGTGATCCAAGGAAAGACTACAAAATAATCAAGAGTCAGGAAAGCTACAGAGAAGACACAAGAGTTTGACCCAAGGAAAGAGAAGAAGATATTTGAGGAA
The DNA here is from genome assembly GCA_009831015.1 of Picea engelmannii. Lineage (NCBI taxonomy): Eukaryota > Viridiplantae > Streptophyta > Pinopsida > Pinales > Pinaceae > Picea > Picea engelmannii. The sequence goes on along the minus strand of ML780946.1, from coordinate 1,389,054 downwards.
GCAAGAAAGGAATTCGGAAGAGATCGGGCTTCTTAATCAAAGGTTTGACCAGAAGTAAGAGAATATGGAATGCCTCTTGAATTTGATTAGTCTACTTCACCCAGAGATGGAAAAGAGGTGAGTAAACTTATTAGTTTCTTGTATATTTTTATTGAGTTGATTAAAGATGAAAAAGACATACAAGAACTACAAAATTTGGTCAGACAATATGAGGTAGGAAGGATAGATCCTTTTCTGAATAAAGAAGTACATCAACTATACAATAAGAGAAGGACAAATAAAGAACTACACCTTAATGCTCAGATCGGAGAGTATGATATAGACTACATGGTCCTCGACTTAGGGTCGGAGGTCAATGTCATGACGAAGAAGACCTAGGCACTGATGGGAAAACCTAAGTTGATATATTCCCCTATCATGCTTAGGATGGTTAATCAGCAAGTTGTAAGCCCCTTTGGAAGACTGGAGCATGTCCCTGTGGAAATCGATGGAGTAAGGACGTTTGCAGACTTTGAGGTGATTGAGATAGTTGATTATAGTTGTCCTTACCCTCTGTTGTTAGGAATTGATTGGGATTTCAATAATTCCACTGTGGTTGATTTAAAGAAAAGAAGAATTTTCGTTTGAAGGAGATGTCCTTAGGTTCATTGCACCTTTGGATCCTGATGAAGGTCAGAGATACACAGAACCCATCAGAGAGGAAGATCACGCATATGAACTAGAAAACATATAGAAATTAACAACCAGACAATAGGATTACATTAATCCTACAGTAGATGGGAATTTGAGTTGGAGAAGTGACAGCGCATGCTCATCAAATTCAGAAGAAGCACTGGAGAACTGGAAGAACAAAATGTACGACGTATCTACAAGGAGATGTGCTAGATTAACCCGAGAAGTTCATTGGATCGACACAACAATAAGTAACTTGCCCATATTTGATGGTTTGAATCATTTAGAAGCATTCTTGTTGGACTTTGAATAAGTTGTACCAACACCACAAAGATTTTTGGCAATGGATGAAGCCCTGAAATCAACTTCAGTGAGATGGTGGGGGACACACAAAAAAAAATTTACAGACTGGGTACAATGTTGCACTTTGATGACAACGCGATTTTCAGAGCAAGTAGAAGGCTGGGAAGTTAGGTACATAGGTCGAAGTTGTCCGAAGGACCATGTGTGAAGTTGCGAGGAAGCCTGGAGAAACATTCCTCAAGAAAAATGGGTACACAAATTCATTAACACACTGGACACAACTCCCATCAACTGGTATCTTCAAGCAGAACTGTGACTCATCACTGTAGATTGGGAAGGTATGACCCAGAAATTTGTAACTACCTTTTTGTTTGAAAGCCAATATCCTACAGTAGATCAGGCATTACAAGTTTTAGACAGAAAGTGTTTGAGGAGGCACCTAGCCTCTCTTTGGAGAAAGAAGAGGATAAATGGATTGTGCCTCTTCAGAAGTTTCAAGGCTATTACAATATCAATGTTTTTGAAGAAGATGATCCTAGGAATGTGAACATCATAGAAACAGAAGTCCAAATAGATGTAGAAGGAATAGGAGTTGAGCTACCTTTTGTTGGGAAAACAATCAAAATCAAAAAAGTCAACATTGGAACAGAACACACACCAAAGCTTGCAAATGTTGGAGATTATTGGGATGTTGCCACTATTGACAAGATCATAGAATTACTGCATGAATATCAGGACTTCTTTCCAACCAATTTCATTGATATGAAGGTCATTAAAGGACCCATGGGAGAAATGAGGATCCCTTTGAAACCAGATGCAAGGCCATTCAAACAGATACCCTACAAATTGAACCCTAAATATAAGGAAAAAGTGAAGATTGAGCTTGACAGAATGTTGGAAGCAGGAATCATAGAACCTGTTGAAGAATCAAAATGGATTATCCCTATGGTGGTACAAGATAAGAAGCCAGGAGAAATCGGGATATGTGTAGATCTTAGGAAGCTGAATGATGCTTGTTTTCATGACCCATTCCCTACACCATTCACTGACGAAGTGCTAGACAATGTAGGAGGACATGAGGTATATTCTTTTATAGATGGATTTTTTGGGTACCATTAGATCCAGATTGCCAAGGAAGATCTCCATAAGACCGCATTTGCAACAGAATGGGGATCCTACCAGTATAAAGTGATGCCATTTGGATTGAAGAATGCACCAGCCATCTTTTCTAGGGTGGTGGTCAAATCATTTAAGGAGTTTTTACATAAATTCTTGGAAGCATACTTTGATGATTGGAATGTTTTTATCATTTTGCAAAATCATATTGAATGTTTAAGACTAATGTTGGATAAGTGTAGGCAATGTCAAATTGCCTTGAACCCGAAAAAGTGCATCTTCTTTTCACCCTTCGAAGTACTATTGAGCCATATTGTGTGCAAGCAGGGATTGTTGGTAGATCCATCCAAGATTTCCATTATAGTTGATCTACCCCCTCCTACTTCATTCCAACAGTTGTGCACTGCGCTAGGACATGCTGGATACTACAAGAAGTTCATTAAGGTCTACACATAGATCACAACACCCATGGAGAAGCTTCTAAAGAAATACTGACAATTTCATTGGACAAAAGAATTCCAACAAAGCTTCGACACACTGAAACAAAAAATGGTTACTTCGCCCATTCTGGTTTTCCCAGATTGGAGTAAGTAATTGCACGTGCATTTCGATGCATCCTCTATCACATTAGGAGAAGTGTTAGCACAACCAGGAGTTGAAGACATTGACTACCCATTAGCCTTTGCTAGCAGGAAGTTATCAACAGCTGATATTAATTACACCACCACAGAGTAATAAGGATTAGCCATGGTGTATGCGCTGCAGAAGTTTCGCCACTACTTGTTGGGAGGACACTTTAAAATGTTTACTGATCACTCCACACTGAAATACCTAGTCAACAAGCCAGTGTTGGGGGGGGATAATATGCATATGGCTTCTGTTATTTTAGGAATATGATTTCGAGATCGTGGTTAAGCCAGGAAGAATGAAGAAAGGTCCTAACCACTTTTTGAGGTTGGAGGATACACTACCAAATGCACAGTTTATGCCCATCAGTAAGGTTGATGATCACTTCGTGGAGATAGTGCAGTTCCTGTCAACAGGAATGGCACCTAGTGAATATACAATCACTCAGAAGAAACAATTGGTAGTGTGTGCTATAGATTTTTCACTTATAGCTAGACAACTATACAAGATGGGACCTGATGAGATATTGAGGTGTGTTATGGAAGCAGAGAGACCATTGTTCCTCGCAGAAGGACATGAAGGAATCGCAGGAGGACACTATGCAGGGAAAGCAATAGAACAAAATATTCTTAGGGATGGCCTTTGGTGGCCTACTCTACACAAAGATGCTAAGGAATACTATAAGGCATGTGATGTATGCCAAAGAGTTTGGAAGACATCCATAAGAGATGAGATTCCCTTAGAACCACAGCTGACCCTACAAGCATTTGAGAAATGGTCCATTGACTTCATGGGACCTCTCAACCCACCAGGAAAGCACACAGGATCTAGATACATAATCACTGCGACAAAGTATTTGACCAGATGGGTAGAAGCAAGAGAAGTTAAGGAGTGTAGTGAAACTACAGCTACGCGCTTCATATTTGATGATATCATAATTAGGTTTGTATGCCCAAATATCATTATGAGTGATCAAGGTGCACATTTTATTAACAATACTATTGAATCCTTGACTCAGGAATTTGAATTTCACCATCATAAGAGCATGCCCTATCATCCACAAGAAAATGGGATAGTTGAAGCGTTCAATAAGATCTTGGAGACAACGTTGACGAAGATATGGAGCATGAAAAGGGATGACTAGGATTTGAGAGTACCAATAGTATTATAGGCCTATAGAACCACTTGCAAGAAATTGACCATGCAGACACCCTTTAAATTGGCCCATGGTCTAGAAGCAGTTGTACCCATTGAATATTTTGTTCCTATTCTGAGAATTGCAGCCTTTACAGATATGGATGACACTGGCATTGTGCAAGAGAGGCTTGTGCAGTTGGTCGAACTGGAGGAAGATAGATTTATTGTAGGATTTCACCAGTAGGTTTAGAAAGAAAGAGAAAAGGCCTACCATGACAGACACATCAAGAAGAAATATTTCAAGAAAGTACATTTGGTATTGGTATATGAAAGTAAGTTCATGAGGCATCTAGGGAAGTTCAGGATGCATTGGCTTGGGCTATATGAGATTTCCTATGTTATAGAAGGAGGAGTTGTGTAGTTGAAGACTTTGACTGGAGAATGGAAGGAAGGTTTGGTGAATGGAAGTCATTTGAAATTGCATTATGAAAACTAGTTGCCTCGCATCTCTCAGTAAAATCAAAAGGAAACGTTTCTAGGTACCAGGTGTAGTTGAAACTGGGTACCAAACATAGAAAAGACAGTATGCACATAGAAGGGAGGGACAGAGAAGAAAGCACAAGTTGTCGTGCGCAGTCTAAAGTTGAAATGAAATAGAAAGTTTAGACCTGAAGTGCCTCGAGACGAGTCATAGGTGAGTGTTGGGGGCCTATTGGCCCTTGGTTATGGAAGAAAGCAAACATTAAGGGAGAAAAGGAAAAATGTGAACTACGCAGAAGAGACAATGACTGATACTGGGTTGAAGTGAGAAAAAGAGAAGAAAATATGGAGCGAAGTAAGAGAAAGAAATTCGTTGGATGAGGAGATCAAGGATGATATATTAGCAAGGAAGAGGGATCATGGACAACTCAGCAAGCGAAAGAAGATGCCAACAGATGCTTTGAAGCACCGCTTGTGAAGGAAGGAAAGACAAGCTGGAGAAGCCCTGAAAATGTGAGTCAAGTTGACCTAGGGTTTCAGACATCTATGGTTTTGGTATCTAGGGTTTTGACACTTAGGTTTCAACCTAAGGGTGTCTGAGAGCTATTGTAATGTATAAATAAAGGTCTAAAGGACTTGGGATGGGTTGGTGCTAAGTTGGTTGAGGGATCATTTTTATTGTATGATTGAGTGAGTACTACTGTGTGAGAGAGAGAAGTGTTGAGTGTGAGATCCTTCTAGTATTGTAAGATCTTCAGCTGGGTGTGAAGATCAACCCTACAGCTGGGTGCACAGGGACGAGAGAGAAAGAGAGAGAAGAAGAGAATATCTGCTAGCTAAGAACATAGATAAGAACTGTATGCTTCCATATTAATATATCATAAAGCACAGTTATGTGGACGTATCCCTAGGGAGAGGGTGACCCACGTATATCTTGTGTTATGTGTGATTGATGTTGTGTTCTCTGTCATTTGATATGCTAATATTGTGATATTGTGTTGGATCTGAAATGTAACTTGGGCAGTAGGCTTAAGGAAGATAAAGGATAACTAGGTGGTTGTGTGTTGTTGCTGTGAATCCACTCTGCATTTCCTCTAGTTGTAGACACATGTGTCCTACAACCCCCTATATCTACTTCAGGTGAGACTACATCTGCTTCGTAGGTGTTGCCAAAATGACCAGTAGTTAGGGTTGTTGTGGGTGGGAAATCCCTCCTATAGACTAGCACTAAGGGTTTTATCATGCATGTAGAAATGACCTAAAGATTCTTACTTTTTACCATAATCCCATGCCTAAACCCCCATTACTCATATGTAAATACAAGGATCAAGATATTAAGTTAACGTACCTTATTTTTCGTGTTTGATGTCAATCCCTTTTCGCACTTGGTTGTTCTTTGACTGCAACTCTCCTCCCAATGCTGACCTGCATTCACTAAAGGCAAACAAAGAACTCCACATGCATTTGATCTATGAACTAATGGGTTAGAGATTTAATCAATCATACAATCAATATTCCAATAATGACAATCTCATATGGCAGGACAAGAAAAGMAATTATTTTATTAACTTCACAATGATACCTTACAATGATAAAGTCRGCTACTACTCCTCGATCCTGGTCCTGGCTCTTCTTCCACTGTCTTCCAACTGCTCTACTCTATACTTCTCTTTGCATAAGGATGGATAAAGGTTGGGATGAAGGGAATGCTTAATCAGGTATAGTTTCTTTACTATGATTCTCCTCCTTTCAAATGGGACCCCTAACCCTTCTTTTATAGGCTAGAAGAAGCTAGGTATTTGGTCGAGTGACTGGTCATGCATGGCTGAAAGGTTTAGTTAACTTACCCAAAGCTATGTGTTCCATCAGCAACTTTCCTTTTTCCATGATTTTGTAGGTACATGCAGGTTGTCTTGGGTTAGCTAGTGTGTACACGCATGCAGTAATGAAGCAGGGCATGTGGGGCTTTATAAAAGGGGTTTTTAAGAAGAGTTGTTCAGTATGTTTTAGCAAAGAAGGAATCTAAGATGGACTAAGGCCAGGTAAGCATGTATGGTGCAAATTAGGGTTATAAAATATGCCCCCTAATGTGTGAGGTCAGAAGAGCATCTGATGGCTAAAATACATTAACAATCTTTATCGATGTTCCAAACAAGTGAGCCCAGGGACCAGAAATCAGGAGGTGTCATCTGCAAAATAATAATTGTCTCATCGAGGCGAGCATACCCATGCTTGGGATAAAATAAAATCATGGCTACCAATCAAATACATTGTAGATCCATGTCATATAACTATATAAAGTGTAGCCGCGAGCAATACACACTAGAGCTACATCTTGAAATAAAAAGATATACATGTAGAGTATCCATATTCTAGAAGCTGACAAGGCCTGATCGGTGGAGATGAGGTATTCAGAGCTCGAGCAACAACTTCAAAATCTTCAAAACTCGGGTAGGAGTGTAATATGAGTGTACGAATTCACTACCCAAAGGTCTTTGATGGCTCGTCGGTCATGGACTAGAGAATCTTGATGATCGGACTTAAGGCTTCATTAATTTCGAACAAAGACTTGATTGGACTTTGAGGATGGTCGGGCATGAGGGAAAGAGACAAACTGTAGAAGGGTCGACTTGGGCTTGGTAAAAACTTCCCTTGGACAATAGCATGACAAATGATGAGACTCAGGAAGCATGGTATTAACATAAGTTCACGAGGCAGGAGGCAACGCAAACTCTCCACATGTTTGGAAGAGTAACCAAATGGAGGAGGACACAGCTCAATGTAGCGAGAACAACTTCCTAAGGTCATATTAAAACCCAGGGCTTGACAAACAAATGAAAGGATGTGCTTTGTCCAAGGGCGACTCATTGTGCTGCCAATAAAAAGAAAATACTTTTCCCTTCCTCTTTTTGGGGTATATTTGATTTATTTTTTTTGTCTTTTTCAACAATTTTGGAAGGCTTGAAAAAGAATAAAAGAATGTTACATTACAAAGGAGGGATGAGTGTCACAAACATACGAGTTCGAGGCACAAGGACAAGACCGATGTTCAAAGTAAGGACACTCGGGAAAAATCCCTCCTGGGGCCAAAGGTGTCAAGACGCAGAGGAAAAGTGCTACAGGGCTTGAGTATAAGGCATGCTTCATATGGTTCAATTGAGAGCAACATGGAGCTAGAATTAGACCAAAGACACAGGTATGCAAATGCAGTTAACAAAACACACAATGTTAACTTCCTTCGATGTAAGTTTAACGAACCCAGAGAAGGTAAGCTCGGTGGTTTTTCATATTTAGAGAGTCTGAAAAACGTAAAAGGAGACTCCACTGGGGTACCTTTTTCAAAGAGAGTCTAGTCGGTTCGAAAAAGGGGTAAACTAGCATCGACAAGACGTCTATTCAAAACCATTTTAACGAGTGTGATAAAGACAAGATCAATCATCCATTTTTTCATTTTTAAGGAGTCTGAAAAAATATTAACTATGGACTCCATCAGGAATGTTCTTCTGGACCATTTTAATGAGTGTGAAAGAATAAGGTCACTCAACGATCTTTTCAATTTTATGGAGTCTGAAAAGAGCTTAACTATGGACTCCTTGGGGGTTCCTTTTTCGTAAATTTAGTCCCTCGTTCTTGAAAAAGGGGTAAAATTATACCTGAGGGTACTATTCTAGAGATACGAAGCCTCTAGAGTATACCTTTGTTCGTACAATTAGTCATCCAGACCGAAAAAGGGGTAAACTACCTCCAGACAGATGTGACTTCAAATTTCAGTTTAACGAGTGTGAAAGGCCACAAGATCATTCGGCAATCTTTTCATGTTTAGAGCGTCTGAAAAGGGATTAAAAGAAGACCCGTTATGTTTTGGGAGTCCCATGGGTGAGGTCAAGAGTCATGCAAATGAGGCTCAAACGTGTAATCTAGAAAAACTAAAAGGACTCCTGAGCCTATAGTCATTAGTGACAGCATGGACATCATAATGCAACTAGGATCTACCTAGGGCATCCATGTTCCGGTAAGCTCTACCACCAAATCACGACACTTCTAAAGAAGCAATGATGGTTCTTTGTCGCAACCTGATGGGATTGATCCTATGGCAAAGGGATAAAGACAACGAGATACAAAAGTAGGGGTGGAAACCTAACCTATATGCTCAAGTTGACCATCTAATGTTTTTCCCACGGACCGTCAAAAGTGACCCAAAACTCCAAAAAATGTCTTGATACTTGAACGTAACTTTCCATAGAAACTCCTGAATCACTCTAAATGGTTTTCAATTTAGAGAAAATGATAAGGGGGGCCAAAAAAGTGACAAAAAAGGGCCAAAAAGTATATAAATAGAAGTTGGCAACTCATTATCACCATTGTTGATTTGGAAATTGACTCTGGCACAAAAAAAAACCTTTGGTAAAAGTGGTGATTCCGGGAGCTACAGTGGACGAAACAACCATCCATCTGGACCAAGTAAGTATAAACTACCTCCTTTTGCCTTTTAATTATTTATATATGCATTTAATTTGATTTTTTTTGGGGGGGGGGCGTCGACCTCTAAAAGGTCAGCCCTAGGTCCACGCGGGTTGTCTTATGATAGCCCGCGTGCACACTCTCTTTGTTTGATGTCAAAGCGTGTGTGCACATGACTGTCATCACAATAGCCCATGTGGACTCTCCAATGAGTGCAAGTCCTAACCGTCTAAAAAATTTCCCATGTGCAGGATGTATGTGCAGTGGAGAGAACGAGAGCACGAAGATATTAGCACACTAGTTGGGGAAGAACCTAAAATTGTGGTGGTGTTAATGCAATGTGGCTTGCTCAAGTTATTTTTGTGTCCTTTCATGAGAGCACAATCTAGGCTACTGAATGCCTTGGTTGAATATTGGCACCCTGACATAGAAGATTTTATGCTAGAGAGGTAGTCACTGGTGCCCACTGTTATCACCCTATAAGTTATAGGAACCAACTGGTGACTGGGATATTATCTGTCTATAGTGTTTTTGTTGACAAATGATTTTTCATTCTGCAAATAATTTGAAAAGAAAAAAGAAAAAAGAAAAAGAAAAAAGAAAAAAGAAAAGAAAAAGAGGGCATAAAAGAATTGAAATAAAAGCCCCATGCAATTATAGTAACTTGGTCCATACCTTTCAAGCATGGCCAAGTTCTTTTTAAATTTGATGTTGATAGGGTAGTGAATGAATTTGGCTAAACAGTTTAATCTTAGACAAAGTGTCTAGGTTAGATTAGTGAATAAATCTGGCCAGACTGTCTAATCCTGTTCAGATAGCCCCAGGGTAGAGTAATTTCTTAACCCAACAGTTTAATCTGGGTTAACTGTCATACGAAACTAGGTTAGAACATAGGTTAGTGGCATTATTGTTTCATTCCAATAAAACCAACTTGATGAAAAATGTTGCACCATGTTCCAAATGCCTAAAGGATAACTTGGTCGAAGCCCCATGGTGGTGTCTACTTGAAATTTTCGAGAAAAAACCCATAAAATGATTTTATCCTAAGTTTTCCCAGCGCATGTGTTTTTCCGCTCCCCGTTTATACTCCATGCACATTTCGACGGTCCTGATTGCAGCGCCCAGATCTATGGTGCACAGAGCATTCCGGACCCCCCCCCACCATTCTGCTTTTAGCCGGGGGGGTCCGGAATCGCTGATAACGTTTGCACGCATCTCGACGACCCATAGATGAGCGCTTAAATCAACGGTCCAGATTGGATTACGGACCCCCTCGTCCATTCTACCTTTAATGGAGGGGGGGGGGCGTCCGGAATGAGTAATAAAAGGCACACTAAGATTTGGGACCGGGAAACGAGCGCGTAGATCAATGGCTCTAATTGGATTTCGGACCCCCCTGGATGATCTACTTTTAACTGAGGGGGGGGGGGGTCTGGAATGGTAATCTCCCTCTGACAGGTCCCTTGTATTATGTGGCATAAATCTATTGGTCCCGAAGTCCCATCACCATCTGCTATATGACAGACCCCCCGTCACTTATGGACGTCACCTTCCACTTGTTCCACTTATTCCACTTGTTCCCGAGTCAGTCACATCCCATAACTGTTGTCAGTCCCCTCCCCCCTTTCACTCATGGAAAGCCACATATTATGACTTTTACCTCCAATCCCTAGCCACCACATCACCCATCCATATCTTTCCACCACCGTCACCTTCCATCTCACCCCCAAGTGGCCCGTTGTCCATTTATTACTGGATAACACACCTGTTATCCAGCTGACCTGTCTCCCACACCCGACCAAACCCATTTTAAATAAAACTATCGTTACTTCCCCTACTTTCACTATTCACATGTCGCACCATAGAAACTCATCACTTACTCCTCTGTTACATTCTCTTGCCCTCATCCACAGTCAGTCGACCCCACTAACTTTGTGTTTATTGCAGGTATTGTTGCAGAAATGGCGCCAAAGCCTAGATAAGCAGAAGGAGAAGAGAATTTGTTTCTCATGCCTCCTGTTGACCTAGACAAGATCCCACTAGTCGACAAAGACAGATTAATCGCAGATACCAAATGTGATTTCGATTTCTCGGACCTTCAGTCATGGCTCAGGGAAGTGTTCCTGGACCAGAGTGATGAAATTGGACTCTGGGAGTCCAATTTACCCCTTTACCTTTTTCCCCAGATTCACCATTTTCTCGAGGTCACACTTAAATGTTAGGCTCACTATATTCCTGAACAAAGAGCCATCATCTCCTCATCCGGAGACACCCTGTTCCTCATCACGCCCGAAGACATAGACCAGATGATGCAAATTCCCCGTGCCGACTCTGCATCTCCTTTCAACCTAGAAATCCTTACAGAGTTGTATCAGAAGATGAATTTTCCCCAAAGAGCTCAAATATTCAAGCTTTTCCTTCCCACCTCTGCTCAATTCCCATCCACAAATCCCCCTCACCCGTTGTCCATGTTCTCCACTAAGGGAAACCAGGTCATTTCTTCCCTTTGTGCGTTGCTAGGATATTATTTCGACCAGTGGGTAGATGAGCCCATTCTGGGTTTTCTATCCATTTTCTCCACTGATGAAAAGCCCACCACCCAGTTTGATTTCAGCACCTTCTTGGCAGACAAAATTCATGAACAGTTCATGAATTTTGGCACGGAAGGCATGTTCAGATATTCGTCTATACTGGCATACATGTTTTTTTTCTTTCAAGCAGATAAATTTAGTTTTTCCATGCAGAAGATGGACACGGATGGTATACCTCAGGCAGTCACAGTATGGACCTCTTTGCTGAAGCATAACTCCACATAGTATAGCTTCAAGGCGTTCATTGATCTGTTCTACCACCCTATGGTAAGCATGCTAGGTGGCAGGCCCGAGCCTTGAATAAACGATGAACTTCAGAGGATCCTGCACCTCTCAGACAACACAAAGACCGGGGATTGGTACCTGTATCAAAACCATACCGAGATCAGAGTATACGAGTGCGAGTTGGCACCCTATAAGCTACCCAAGTATGTGCCGGTAAGAATATTTTCTTTAGAGTATATAAGACAGATCATGAATTCAGATGATATCCATTTTGTATCATTGAAGAAGAAGCAGCGGCTTCGAATCAAGGGGCATATTGGCTCCTTCATCTATAACAGTTGGGGCACCAGGGAAGAAGCTAACAGGATGTTGAAAGAAATGAATTTCTTTATGAGCTTCCCATGGCACTATGATCCTTATGGGATCATTTCGGATATGAGAGTGAAAAACAAGAACATCCTGTATGTTCACGTGTCCAAGCTCAAAATTGAGAAATTTGTCAATCAGACAGTGTGGGTGCATGACACCTTGGTCTAAGTGGAAAAACAGGTTCCCCCGACCACTGTGCCACCAACGACCACGCCACAGGTCCCTAAGGAGAAAAGGCCTCGACAAGAATTATCTCCGCCTATCACGGAGGTATCGTCTGAAGAGTTCCAGTTGCACACCAAGAGGCCCAAGACAATTTAAGTTCCTGGTCCAACTGGAGAAAAAGAAGCCCCGCCTACCACAGTGACTAAGTCTTTGATTCCACCCTTCGATTCGAGCCTTCATAAGGAAATCACCCCAGCAGTGCCAAATAAATCGACAGACTCCCCATTGAGCACTCAGCCAGGCAAGGTGGGACCCAAATTGAGCATTTTTTAGAAGTACAAGCTGATCAAGAAAAATAACCAGACCCTTACCAGCAGTACTTATTCTCGGTTTCGGAAGCAGATGTCAACTGCGTAGCATAGGCTGTTGTCTACATTTGACACAGAAAAGGGGATAATGCACATGGCCTTTCTCCAGGCGCAGGCACCGGACCCCAAGGTGATCACGGATTACAAGAGAGCCACCTTCGAATTCCAGACGAAGGACGTGCACCCAGCAGATCAGATGTATCTACACAAGAAGACAGGGGATATGGTATTCCATACATTGGTGCATGCTTCCACTTCTACAGAAAAATTACAGGTATCATTGAACAACGCTCAAACGCAACTCAAGCTGGAGAAGATATCGTCCTTTGCAAAGGACAATAGAATCAAAACTTTGGAGGAGTTGGTCCTCAAGATCGGCTATGACCCTTTGAACGTCAAAGCAGCGAAGGAGATGATAAAGAAGAAGAATGTTGACATTGCCTCCTTGAGGAAATAACTGAAGCTCCCGCCCACAGAGGACTCACAGGCAAAGGAGATAGCAGAGAAAGAAGGTGAGAAGGACGAAATGCTCAAGCTGCTTATGGAGCAGAATGCACAGCTCAAAGAAATGGAAGCTGAAATGGAGAGATTATTAAAAGAGAAGGAGCAGTTGAAGCCAATGGAATTCATTCCATTGAGTGCCATTCTGATTTCAGGAGAAATCACTGTATCAGTGACAACAGTCCCATCCGTAGCTCCATTAACACCCCAAGAGAAGACAGTCGACCTGGCTAGATCCATGGAGAAGATGAACTTGCAGGAGACAGAGATCAACGGGCTAAAAAAGGAAGTTGAGAACCTTCAGGAACTCAAAACTTCCTTCCAGACTAGCATCTCTAAAGAAAAGCAGGTAACAGAGCAGCTCAAGCAGGAGCTACAGCAGCTCCAAAAGAAAACAGTGGCAGGGAAGACTTTGGCTGAGGTCAAAAATTACGTATGGACAGACATCACAAAGTCCATAAATGAGATATGGCCCGTGATCCAAATCATTTTTTAGCAGAATGAGTTGGTCCAGATGAGAAAACAGGCCATTAAGAATATCAAAGTAGAATTGGGGGAGATGCCAACACAGGCGAATGATATCATCAAATTCCTCAATTCTAAGACCATAGAAGAGCTAGAAGAGCTGAATATCGAAGACAAAACAAAGACCATCCTTGAGGTCAAAAGAGTTTTGACCAAGAGAAGATTAATGCTTCAACTGGAAGAAAGGTTCAGACCATGGACCTAGGGGTACAGAGATCCTTCAGCAAGATTGAGGCTCTCTAGAAGAAAGGTCTCCCCGGTCTGAAGGTTATTAATGATAAACTGATGACACTCCCAGATTACAAAAAGAGATTGGCTGAGGTGTCCAAGGATAGTTCAAATTTTGTGGGCATACAAGGGAGCATCACTGGCAAATCATTCCTGGATGCTCTCCAGTGGGACATCAGTATCCAACACGAGATCTGATACATATTCCTCACCAAGCCTACATTCGCCAAATATACAGAAATGGACGAAGTGTATTGAAGACTGCTCAAAGTCACTGTGCCTAGTCATCTTAGATGGGAGGAACTCTGTGATCTGCTCGATTAGTAGATGAGTTGTCCTGGTCCAGTCACCTGTCCAGTCAGATGAGGTCATGCAAAGGCTTCATCAATGGTCTACCCAGAAATCAGCATGCAGTTATACCAAGTCATCAAGCAATTCCTAGATTTAGGAGATTTGTTAAATTAGTTAGGCTAAAAATAGATTTAACACGTCCTGATCATTTATGACAGGAACGTTTGTAATTTGAGTTATAAATATGTCACCTTTCAAAGTATTGAGGGTTGTTTTTTATCTTCACACCCTGACACTATCAGACTGTAATATTTTTGAAGAGATCTTCCATTAATAAAAAGGAGGCATTTTTACAGGATTCTTGCATGTATTCACTGGTGATGTTTTCTCTATAAGTTGAATGTTATTCTTGCTTTGTGATCACCTTGTTTTCTAATCCTAATCTTTAAGAGTAACGAATGTTGTAGGATTTATCTCGTATACCCTGTTTCTGACTCGAAAGATTTTAGTGTTTTTCTTCTGGTATTTTCAGTAAAGGAATTCTTAACTGCTTCTTTGTTGAAACTATCTTTCTCATCTTTTCTGCTCATCATCATTTAAGCTACTGAAATATCCAGTGATTATATTATCTCTCCCTGTGAATTTTTTTTGTTTTCATTTCTGGTTCGTATTTCATTTTTATTAAACGTAGACCCCATAGCCCAATGGATGTGTAGACTGTCTCAACCAATTCAAAAAACACTTTGACAACAAAACCTACCTATCTCTTTACCTAGCCTAATATCAAAAATTGGAAACATAGCTAAATCATATAGAGAGATCCCTCTCTAAATTTGGAAGGGCTAGATCCCAGCTTCAAAAGTGGTTGGATAAAGTTACCTTTGTAGATTTCTTCTGTTTTCAAACTCTAGGGAATTTACCAAGTGCTAACACCCACTACAGAGGATATATACTTTTTGACTAGCCTCTCCAGGAGAGGGGAACCAGTCAATTTTCGAACATTTCCTGTTGGGCCTCACAATATATCAAAACTTATAGGACTTCATTGTGAGGTGGGTACAGATCGATCGAGCTCGCAGGTGCCAATAAGCAAGATCATTGATTTATCACTGCGAGCGATTGTGTTGCTTATTGGGTGGATGACTTGTTCTATGGCTCTACATCAGGTGTCCCGTGCACAGATGAACTGTGTAGTCCAGTTCTTAAATGCACAGATATTTGAATGGAGCACTACACTGCTGGATTGTATGAAGAGGCAACTAATAGATTGTCGGTTGCGGATGCAAAGGAACTTCGGGTTCGAGATGATTCTATGCTCTTTTTTATTTGAAAGAGTTCCTAGTTTTAGTCCTCAAGTGGTGGTACGAGGACATTAGGCCTTTCTTCCTGCATTTTCCATATGGGCAATGTTATTGCCATGACAGGGTGGTGGAAGGACCAATGAGTCCTTCGATGATGACTTTTTTACTTGGTTGTCGTAGAAGATCCTAGTCATAGAGTATTATCCCTATGTTGAGATTGATTTCTCGAGATATCTCGAGATCCTTGTACCTCTAGGCAAGGAGCGAGGCGAGATGGGTAAGTTTCATCATTTTTTTTTTTTTTGAAACATATATAATTTTTATGTTGTTTTTATATATATCACTTTTTTTATACCAGAGTATTTGACATATATGTGTCTATTGTGTGTAGATGTGGGACCAGTGCGACCTGTAGATTATGCGAGGAACAGTCGTCATCCTCGACCAGGGGCCGCAACTGTTGCCGCAGGGGGACTAGCAGCAGCAAGAGAGCTTCCAGCCGGTGAGGCTGAGAGGGTTTTGAGATGAGTTGAGAGAAATTTTACCTCGCTCACTCGCACCATCTTCATGGCAGAGATTGAGGATCTGCCACCATCTATGCAGCCTCATATAGTGGAGGCACCACAGACGTGGGTTTGACTATTCTGGCGTTTGGAAAACGCTTTTGATTATTACAACAGGGTTGACAAGACCTGACCTTAGTTAGTCTAGACTTTTCACGTGTCGATAGCTCTACGTGTATATATTTTTTGAGGGCATAAGCCCCATGACTCATTACTAGTCATATTTTTGAGGCACTTGTGTCCACCTATGTACTCTGATGATTATGATATTATATATGGATTTTTATGTCTTTTTTTGTTTTATGGATCATATTTTCCTTTAAAAATTCATTTACATGTTTATGTGTATGTCTTTTTATATGTGTGCGAGATGTCAGTCTAAAATTTGATTAGCTAGAGTATCTGTAACTTGGTTTAATCTCCTAGGAACATGAAAATATGTAATATAATCAAAGATTCGTTCTAAGAGACGTACCCTAAGGAATCGTCGGTGTAAAGTTGGATCGTGAACACGGTAGACTCTATTTAACTGAGGCACAACTAAATGAGCATCTAAATAGACCCAGAGATGAGAGATACCAAATGACAGGGCGTCACGAAGTAACTCAATAACTGCACTATACTCGGTGACAATGTTTGTGGTTTCGCCTAAATAGATACCTCCGGAAGATAATAACTGGCCCTGAGGTGTAAAAATTACCCAAGTTGCAAAGGCAAGCCTCTGAGTGTTCCGGCTAACACCATCTGCGTACCCAATGAACACCTCAAATTCACTTGAAATCTGCCACAGTGAAAAAAGATAATATCAAAGATGACACGTTCATAATACTAAAAGAAACTAGAAAGTAATAGTGCAAAGACTATACATATGTTACAAAAAGTTACCCAAGGTCCTACCTATGAGTAATATTTCTTGAGGTAGAGCCCATTTCTAGGCTCCACCAAATCATTTCCCTCAAATTCAACCAGACGATAAGCGCCCTTTTTAAGAACCTCTTTTATGATGAAAGGTCTGAACCACATGAGTTTGAATTTGTCTTCCCCTAGGGGGTCCTTATCTTGGTCAGAGACTAGGACAAGGTCGCCTTTAGAGAAAATCCGAGGATGAACGAATCGATCATACTGACACTTGAATTTTTGTTTGTGAGCCTCGTTGGCTAGGGCCGCATCATGTTGTTGCTCATTGAGCCACTCAAGGTATAATAATCATTCCTCAAGTGGAGAAGTGTCTGGAAATAACTGTACTGCCAATCTTAGGGATGGGATCTGACATTCTATAGGAAAGACTGCTTCCATCCCGTAAACGAGTTGAAAAGGTGAGAAATCGGTTGCAGTCCTAACAGACGTTCGGTAAGACCATAATGTCGAGTATAACATCAAATGCCAATTTGACTTGGTCGACTTGATCGTTCATTGTAGGATGGTCTTAAGAGATTTATTTAGAGCTTCCACCTGACCATTTGATTGGGGGTAGTAGGGTGATGAATGTTCTTTCCACAACCCAAGATTTGATGTTAATTCTTTCATCATCTGGTTTTGAAAGTGACTGCCATGGTTAGTGACAATCTCTCTCAAGACACCAATCCTTGCTATTATCTGGTTGAATAAATAGAGAGTTTCAGTCTCTCCATCATATTTAAACATTGGCATAGCTTTGACTCACTTCATGAAGTAGTCTATGGCTACAATGATATAACAGTGCCCCCTTTCTGAAGGAGGGTTGCATGTAGTGTAATCAATCCCCCACTTGGTGAAGGGACCAACTATGATGACAGGAAACCTGGGAGCGGGATGTGCCCTCATCTTCCGAGAGAAGATCTGACACAGGTTGCACTTCTTGACTGACTCGATACAATATTTGATTAGTGTCGGCCAGAAGTAACCTTATCGTAAAGTCTTTTGGGTTGTTTCCAACCCAGACAAATGACCACCACATGCTTCGGTATGGAAATCGTTAAGCATGATAACTACTTCTTCAAGAGTGAGACATCGGCACAGGATGCAGTCTACAGCTCTTCGATACAATGTATCATCGAGTATGAGATAATTCTTATCCTGATGGCATATACAGTGATGCTCATCACGAGAAGCAGAGGTGGGGTACTTCAAATTCTAGAGATAGACAAGTATACCTTCATACCAGGGATCTGAAGATGTGATCAGAAACATATCTCCTCTGATAGGCGATTCTTCAGGCATAACATCACCTGACTCAACTGGAAGTTCTAAAATAAGTTTTGCGAAGACCAATGACCTTTTTGATTTCGCCAAAATGAAATCTAAGTCAAATTCCTGGAGGATGACTATCCATCTACTGATATTTCCGCCTATTACCCGTTGCATCAACACGTATTGAAACGGATTCACAATGGAAATGATAGTGGTCTTGTGAAATAGAACATAATGAAGGAACTGTTGAACAGCATGGACTGCTACAAACGCAAGTTTTTTGATATGAGAATAATTGATTTCCAATCCGATGAGGCCTCGGCTCAGGTAATAGATCACATATTCTGAGAGAAAATCATCTTCCTGAACTAAGACCATGTCGATGGTTGACTCTGCTGCAACCAAGTATAATAATAAATCTTTGTTATAGTTGGGTGGTCGAAGCAGAGGGGCAGTTGTGAGGGCATGTTTCAATGCTTCGAAGGAGCGTTGAGCGGCTTCATCCCAATGAAAAGGAATGTCTTTCTTCAATAAGAACATAAAGCCCTTTGTGATCTCAACATAGTTGGCGATGAAACGTCTTAAAAAAATAGCCTTGCCCTGTAGACTCTGAAGTTGAAGGATTGTGCGTGGGGGAGGCAACTGAACTATTGCCTCAACCTTGAGAGGATCGACCATGATCCCTGTTGTTGACACTATGAAACCTAACAAACATCCTGATGTTATGCAAAAGCTTCACTTGTTTGGATTCAAGCGAATCCAGAAGTAGCGACATCACTCAAAGATAAGTCGGAGGTGTGTGGGATGATCCATTATTTTGCAAGATCGAGATGATAAATCATCTAAATAGGCCTTGACTATATGATTGAGATCATGGAAAGCAAAAGACATGGCCCGCTGGAAGGTAGCTCCAGCATTTTTTAGGCCAAAAGGAATCTTACGATAGGAAAATGTACCCCATGGACAAATGAATGCAATTTTGTGTTGGTCTTTGGGTTTGAATTGTATCTGATTATATCCTGAAAAACAATCCATGAAAGAAAAGGCCTTGCAACCTACACATTCATCAATTAGCTGGTCGATGAATGGTGTGGGAAAATTATATTTTGGACATGCCTTATTCAAGTCACAGAAATCCGTATATATGATAATCGTACCTTGTTTCTTATTGACCGGCACAAGATTTGAAACCCATTGGGTCAAATGGATAGGATAGATAAAATCGGCTTTTAGCAGTTTTTTTACTTCAACCTTAATGGTTGCTACTTTCTTGGGATTAACCGAATGAAGCTTCTACCAAACTAGATTGGCATTAGGATAAGTTGTGATTTCATGTTTGACTATTTTTGGATCAATGCCTGGAATTTCCTCGTAAGACCAGGAAAAAACGTTGCAGAATTATTTAAAAAGATCTATGTAGATTTGAATCTCTTCGGAGGAACAATCAGCTCTGACGAAAACATTCTCCACAATGCTAGGGATTCTGGAGATATTAATCAGTATAGTTTCAATGATAATTTCCATATTACCCTCGGCATAAACCTCATGTGTGGCTAAGGTATTAATAGGACAAGACCTATCTCCAGTCATAGTCAAGGTGAATTCTCCTGCTTCAATTCTGCTTAACTCTAGGAGGAAGTATGATCTGTGATGGAGATTGTCTCAGGGTTTGGTTGGACTAGTAATTGCTTCAATTATTGCTTCATCGGAGGGCAAGACTAATTCTAACGCATCAGTATCAAAAAGAGAACCTTGAGCCCAAATAGGCTCTGGAATTGGATCTAACTCTTGTGAAGGAGTTGGATCGGTGTCGACCGAAGCTTGTTGGACTAAAGAGTATGCTACTTTAGCTGTGGACAAGGGCATGGACATGCTAGGGTGCCCTGTCCCTTCCATCATGGCCGATGGGGAAGGAAGTATCCATGGATCATTGAAGTAAGTTGTGTGAAATGAAGAAACTTGGAAAATATCAACCTTATGGTGGTCTAATATGAACTTGACATCAAATATGGGCACAAACCAGCCCCTACGTTGACTACACCATCAAAGATGGGCACAAACCAACCCTTACGTTGACTACACCCGGTTGGGGATCATCAATCATCAAGACCGTGGATGCCCCCAATGAAGGGTTAGGTCTGGAGAAAGACAATTGATCAATCGTCACAATCCAGTCCTCATGTGGAAACAACAAGACCCGAAAAACTGTAGCAACCACTGCTTGCATGGCATAAGTCCAACTCCTTCCTAACAAGAGATTGTAGTCGAGGGATGCATCGACTACTTCTACCTCGATGCACACGATCTTCCCTCCTAACTGCATGGGGAAAGAGGGAATGATACCATGTGGTCAGAAAAAATGATCGTTGAAAGAAGTGAGAAGAGTAGGTGACGGAGACAAAATGGGCTAGCTAATGGCCTTCCAACATGCCAACGACATAACGCATGTCGAGGCACCCTCATCAACCACCGTGTAGAAAATGTTCCGAGTAAAAATTTTCGTGGGGTAAGCCACTACTATCTGAAATGTTACGTGGTAAGGTAGACGAGGTTTTAAGTTGGTTGTATCCAACATGATTGTACCTGGATTACAAGTCTCGGTAGATCCTAAAGCATCTAACAAATCTTTCCTCTGGGAAGGACAGCTTTGGAGGACCTCCAAAGCAGACATCACATAAGGGGTTTGAGACAAATCCTCCACCACATAATAGTTCTGGGCGGCTCTTGCATTTGGGTTCTGAGAAGCTTTCTTGAATGCCCCTTTTGGGATGTGTGTCATTGTTTCACCCAAAGTCTTCTCGACCTGGAGAGGAAGAGATGGGATTTCAGCTTCTTTTCCCTTCTCAGAAGTGCTTGGTTTACTATATTCATACGCTCTAGTTGATATAAAAGCATCACCTTTCATCATATACACATTCGTGGATGCAGGATTATTCGAAGATGGAGAGGGTCCTTGACTTCCCCCTTCCACGCTTGTAGAGGCTTGGGTTAGGTTTTGCCCATGTTGAAATGTATTGGCTAACACGAAAGGTTGTTGTTGTGTCACAAACTTTTGGGCCTCTGTAAGCCAGGGACATTGGTGGGTCGGGTGGTCTTCTGCGCATAGGTTGCATAGATACCTCACCTTTCGTTTCTCAGTGTTTCCCCCACCAGCATTATCAGTGGGTTTCTTATCGCCCTTACCCTTCTTTCGTTGTTTTTTCTTTCCATCAGGCTACTGGATGGCCTTTGGATTTTTCGATTGCATTGTGTGTACATATGATGTTTGGGTAGGGGGAGCAGTTGAAATAGTAGTTTGGTTGGACGTTGTATGTTGTATAGACAATTGATGCATTTGTTTTGTCAGTTGTTCAGCGGGCTTGGTTTGTGCTGAACCTACAATACCATCAGCATGTGGTCCAACTCTCTGTCTGGTTTTATCAAGTATGGATTGTGGTGCATCGGGAAAAACCTCGTACAGTAAACCAAACTGAGAATAAATTAGCTCAAGATGTTGAGCTCTCATAATGTCATCTTCTTCGAAAAACACTCCAGATGTTGTGAAATCTTTGGATAGTTGTGGGACCAAAGAATTAAGGAACCACTCAAGAAGGAATGCTGGTGGTATTGGTACCTTAATTAAACTCTTTCATCATCTCCACTTTTGGATGTGGTCAAATATATGGTTCGCTGTTGTCTATTCAAAATTGGCCAGCAATTCTATGCCAGCATCATATCTCATAGGTAATTGGAAATGGTTTAGGAATGCCATTGCCAATTCGCCAAAGGAAGAATATCTCAAGCAGTCGAGCTCAATGTACCATTTCGCAGCACTCCCAATGAGAGTGTGTTGAAACAATCACAACTATACAAAGTCATCTTTTAACGAATTAGACAAGAACCAAAGATGGAAAGTGGTCACATGATCCCTTGGATCTTCATTAGGCTTGGCCTCAAACTTTGGTATGTCCGAAGGCAATTTCATCAGCATAGGAGGCTAATGTGGATCGTGACATATGGTGTCATTCAACAATCTTGTCAAGTCTGAAAAATGTAAAGTTTCCAAGAAAGGTATCTTTGGTTGTTGTTGATGATAACCATGGAAAAAGGGGCCTGGAGTTTGACTAGCACCAAGTTTCTAGGAAAAGTTGGGTTGCTAGTTGAGGTTCTGGTAAACACCATGGCCATGACCAACGTACAGTTTTTGCGTGTGAGGAGACATCATCGGCTGATTCCAAAAATAGGACATAGATGATTGGGCATGCATTATATTTGGAGGACTTTGGGACGGGTTTCCCCGTGTCGATCCCATGGGAATAGGCGTAGCACCTTGTCCGGGGTTCCATTGGTTGTGAAAAGAATTGCCCCAGATTGGAATTCCTAACAAGGGAACTAATCCATGCCAATAATTCCAAGGTCCTGATGTGGAAGAAGTTCGTGGGTTTGCCCCCTATGCAGGAATAGTACCCTGCATAGGAATAGGTTGTGCGTAACCGAGGTTTCCCCCAGTCGGTAAAGCATCTAACAAGAAATCATTGTTACCAAATGCATCGAATAAATAAAATGGTATCGAACCTACCGACATATTATGAGAAGGTGGTCCTTGACTCCCTACTTCGAGTGAACTATGGTGTGTGTTTGGCCCAGTGGATTGTTGGTGGGTACCACCGAGCGAAGGGGACAAAGGAGGTATATGACCTCCCCCATAAGGGAAAGCGTTAAAAGGAGATGAAGTGCCCCCCATGTGTCCTTGCAGAGGAGCGTTAGAGCCCCCTTCCCCCAGACCTAAAGTCTATAAAGTAGAGTAGGAAAGTATAGGACTTGTACCTGAGCTAGGCAT
Source organism: Picea engelmannii (assembly GCA_009831015.1). Classification (NCBI taxonomy): domain Eukaryota; kingdom Viridiplantae; phylum Streptophyta; class Pinopsida; order Pinales; family Pinaceae; genus Picea; species Picea engelmannii. Next base: position 1,366,143 of record ML780946.1, on the reverse strand, counting down.
CCCATATGAGAATGGAGGGCCTATCACACTTGGTGTGAAAGGGGTAGTGGCCTCTGCCATAGACGGGATTGGACCACTTCTCAAGGTAGAGGCGGTCGAGACAATGGTGGATTAGACCGGTGACAGTGGGTTAGGAGGTGGAATACCCCCTGTGGTGACAACAGTAGTGGGAATTTAAGAATTCCCAGAAGAAGTGGAAGCATTTGCTTCCATTGCTACGTGTGACATTGTCTGGCACTCGTAAGGGTGAATCTGTACGATTATGGGTGTCGAAATATCAATGGTTGGAGTTTTGTATGGACCAAGAGATTTTTCTCCAAGGTATAAAATGGTTGTTTCCTTCGGATGTTGGTCAGGTACAGTTTCATGTGACCTGGTCACTTCAAAAGACCCTTGTTGGTCCAGCTTTCGCCTTAGTGGTAGCGGAGGTGGCTCCAGTGTAACCAATGATAGGCCAAGAAGCCTTCATGACCAACAAAGCTCGTTTTCCTCCACTGTGTGAGAAGATCAAAGACACACTAGGGATTTATATTCGTTCAAAGAACAACACACATTAAAAAGGTCCCTCTAAGATAAAACAAGAAAATACTAAACTAGTTGGAAGAACAGTTACAACAACCAACACTAAAGAAACTTACCGGTGCAAGTGAAACTCAAACAAGGAAGCACTCTCCAGGTATACTCTGCAAAGCATGGCCCGATGTCTGTCCTAGGTACTGCAGTATACCCCCACAGTCACCTATGTATGTCTCTAAAAAAGTTAGGCAACTAGGTTTCTAGCGCGCGAACAGTCACCAGGCTGGTATAGTCGACAATCGGGTAGACCACAGTGAGAAGGGTATCGAGCCTGAAACCTGTCAAGGGTATCAAAGGCAAGTGGTCTGGAAGAAAACTGATGACCTCGAATGGATTTGAGACCCACGAAGCTTCGTGACAAATGTAATCGACGGAATCCCAAGACAAGCCCTCTATATGTGTTCTCCACTACGATTGGTCCATCTTTGGAGGGGTTATCTCCGCTACCTTTCCACATGCGACCTCGTGTTTAGCCCCTATGTTAGAGGGGGGTCCCGGATAACTTACACGATACTATACTTTGACATTTCCTAACTCAGACTCCAATGTTTGATTTAATGGCCTTGAAGAGTTTCCTCTCCAACCTAATTCAAGGCCCTAACCCTAAACTAGTTGGTTGACCCTACAAACATAAAAATTCTAATGTATTTTAGATTTAGTGTTAATTTTTATGGCTTGTCTTAATTCAAAGGTTATTAAAGTGAAACTAGTGATGTTTGAAAGACGAAAGAAAAATAAACAGAAAGCTGGAAACAAAATAACTTCTTCTTGACTCAAATCTTAAACAACTTTTCAAACTAAAAATTTTCTAATATCTTTGAACAGCAAAATCAAAGAAGGATTTCACTCAACTACAAGCTACTTATGATATAAGTAAACCGTCAAGAACTTATGAAAGAAAAGATTTTTCCTGGTTACTACTACAAACAAACACTATTTAACCAAATAAAGAAATAAAAGTTTTTTTTTTATTTGAATGATCACAAAGCAAAAAGGAAAAATATCAACAAGTAAAGACCAAGAAAACTTCTGGCCAGCGCAGATCGCAAAGAGTCACTTTAAAAATAACACACAAGCAAATTAAAACTGGACTCTCACACTTGTCTAAAAACCCTAGAAAAAGAAAATTTTGAGGAAAAACTTCTTAATGAAAAAGGAAGATATTGTTTTGATCAAACCTAAGTTATTGACCGCTTATGACAGAGACCCAAAAACCTGAGAGGTATAATCCTTGACAAAGGAAAGGATGACTGCGTCACCTTAAACAAAAATTTCCTGCACAAGCACGCTACTGACATTTCAACAACAAGTGTATGCACGCGAGCCATGTAAATTCAGGGCACGTGTACACGCATTCAGGCCGCGTGTATCTCTGAAACTCTAGGACAAATGAAAGGCCAAGTAATCTAGCCCAGGCAGAGACTACTGGTACTGAGAACCAGGATCTCTTGAAGACTCAGACACTTACTTTAACAGAAGAAAAAAAAAAAAACATTTCAAGGAAAACTTCATAGAACAAACCAATCTGAGGTGAAACCTAAGCTATAGACTGCAAACAACAAAGACTATAAAGAGTTCCAAAAAACCCCTGAGAAGGATTATTTCTGACAAGGGAGAGGATGAATACCTCTCTAAAAGAATTTTTCTGAAATCATACACGC
>ML780946.1:1316950-1352561 GCA_009831015.1 Picea engelmannii | reverse complement strand
TTAGAAGTTGGTTAACCCTAAAATAAGGAAAGTGGGTTAAGATGGTTAAAAGGTAACCCCTTGAGGAAGCTACATGAAAGTATAATTAAGAGGCAAGGGTCTCTCATTTTAAATCACAATTGAGAATATTGAATATCTATAGGTGAATAAGGTAACCAAAGGATATCTAAGCCGAATTTCAGAGAGAAGGTGAAGTAAAGAAGGTCGAAATTCAAGGGAGGATAAATTCTTTTGATGATGCTTTCTAAGGTATGTTATTTACAGGTCATCTCACCATTTTTGCAATAACTTTTTTTATAGGATGATTCATACCGTGAAATTGATAGGCCATTGATAAAAATATCCTAGTAGTTGGGGTACAAATTTCAGCTTGTGGGTCGTTGTATGTTTGGAGTTACACTCCGTGGAAAATAGGGTTTGTGGTCAGTCCTAAAACTAGTATAAAACAGGTGTTTCGGGTAAAAATGTCATAAATTCTTCATAAAATATCCAAATTAACTAAGACCAAAAGTGTTGGTTATAGTAAAGTATGTAGTATTCTATGTAAAATTTCTAGATCCATACAACAAATATTATGTGTGGGGCACGCTCTACAAGTTCACTCTCTAGAATAAGCCAAAATTCAACAAGGTATGCCATTTTTTCTATAACTCTTTTTTCTGAGAGGTTCCAAGTAGTGACACCTGGAGGAATTGTATAAAACACATTGAAGAACATTGTGTACTATTTTTAGATATTTATTCATTACAGATACATAGTTATGATTATTTCAAGTTAGGGTTGTTGACTAATCCAAAAATAGTCATGTGAGACTAAAGAAAAGTTTGATGAAAATGTTAGTCTCTTATTGTTAAAGCTAAGGAAGGTTTGCAAGTATGTGATCATATACACTAGGTCTATTACAGATTTAAAAATCAGATTTGGATGATGAAATTGATGAGGGATTTTGGTTGAGGTACATGTTGGGTACATGGTTGAGACAAGTAGTTGATGAGTTAGCACATACATGAGGTGTATAGTTGATCATGTTGGTACATCTTGATGATTCATTGTTGATGAGTAGTTGATACATGATTGGTACATACTTGGTACATGGTTGGAGGCACTTTTTAGTATTATTGTTGACACATGGTTTATGGATAATGTAGCATACTTGTATTGGTATATTATTAGAAGTATGTATTGATCCTGGTGATGATTATGAGTTGTTGTGTTATGCTTGGTTGATGCAAATATTTGAGATTTTTCTTGGTGATTGATCTTCATGAGTAAATCTGATTTGGTTGATAAGATTTATGAGACAGGTTGTTGTGATAGGTTGTTGTGACATGTTATTTGTACAGGTTTGGTGCATGGTTGATGCACTTGTTCATGGTACAGGTTGAGGTACAGGTTAGTGCATGGTTGATGCACTTATTTATGGTACAGTTTGATAATAGGTTGGTGCATGGTTGATGCACTTATTTATGGTATAGGTTGATAACAGGTTGATGCATGGTTGATGCATGGTTGATGCATGGTTTAGGTTATTGGTACAGGTTGTTTGGTGTAGGTTAATTGGTACAGGTTTACAATAGTATATCTCACAGTAATATTGTGACAGTGGTTCCATAATTCTACTATACATCAGGGTGGTTGGATGGGGCAAGGATAGGTGGTTGTATCCACCTTCCATTTGTATCCAGAGATCATAGGGGGTTGTAGCCTCCTTCTAGTTTTAGCCAGAGAATTGGGGAGTAGGATATTCCCTCAGGTTGTAGCCTGAGAAACTAGGGGGTTGGAGCCTCCTTCCAATTGTAGATGGAAAACAAAGGAAGTTGGTGCTTCCAATGAATGTAATTATTCAAGACATATAATAAAAATCATTCTGTGGTTTTCTCCCGCTTTGGGTTTCCACGTAAAAACACTGGTGTATTGTGTATGTGTATGATTGTTCATTTTTTCATTGTTTATTTACTCTTCAAATATTGGATGATAATGTTACATTGATATAACACTTGAATTATATGGTTAAAAAGGATTATATTGTTCTCTTACTGATTCACCCCCCCCTCTCAGTAATCCAACAATTGGTATCAGAGTCGATTCCTTCAGGAAACAGTTTAACCACTAGAAGGAGATCACGGATTATTCTGAGAATGGAGTACCAATGTTTAATGGTCAAAATGGTTTTAAGTATGAGATGTGGAGCATAAGGATGAAAGTATTTTTACAGGCACAGGGACATTATATTTGGCTATCAGTTGTTACAGGATATGATAGTTCAAAAAGGGAAAAGACTGCATCCAAGAAGGAATTGAAGAAGAATAACAAAATAGCAATGGATTTCATCTCAAAAGGATTACCTAATCCGGTAAGAGAAAAGTTTGGTAAATTTTCATCAGCAAAAGAACTTTGGGATAAGTTACATGACATATATTCTTCACCCATTGCGGATTCACAAAATATCAAAGAAGATGCAGATACAAATCAAGAAGAATTATGTTCACCATGTCAAACATATTCAGAAGATGAAGAATACATAATCACCAGAGTTATGTTATTTTTCTTTGATTGTGAAAAACATGCACATATTGAAATAGAATGCCATGAAAGAAATGAGACAAAAAAACAAATTGAAAAAGAAGACAATTATGAGGAAGAATTGATTAGTGCTTTAGATGAACTAAGAGAAGAAAACAAGTCACTCAAGAAAGAATTGATGAAACAAAAGGAAAGTGTTCACATTTTTTAAGAAGCCCAATAGGTCATAGAGAACTTAAGAACTCATCTAGAAGAAGCCAGAAAGATCGAAGAAAATCTTGAATATCAAAAGAAGTGTTTGGAAGCCAACATAGCAACACAGAAGGAAGAAGCATAAATGAGAGAGAATATATTGACATATCATCTTAAGGAAAGAACTAATGATCTAAACCAGCTTAAGTCAGAGTTTGGTCAAAAAGAGAAAGTACTTGAAGAAGAAATAATCACATTAAAAATTCAGCTTGAAGAAGTGAAGAGAACAGAAGAAGTCATGAATTCTTGTATGTTAAAGAAAGAAGAAGAGGTTGAGAAACTTGAAGAAGAAGTTGTCACATTGAGAAGTAAAATCGTCAATCTCAAAAATAACGTTGAAGAGACGGAAACATCCATATTAGTTATAGAGAATGAACATAAGCACTTTAGATTGATAGAAAATAAGAATGAAGAAAATAGAAAGAGTTATGCAGAAGTAGTCAAAGGAAGAAATCATGGTCAACTAGAATCTAAGAAAAATATTGAAGATACATCTTCAAGAAGACCATATGTGTTCAAGACACAAAGAAGCTTCAATCATGATCATGATCAGTCAAGGAAGAAATTTAGAAGGACTACACCACATATAAGATCATTCACTCCCAGGTATGCAAATTTATTTTATGGTCATTGTTTTTATTGTACTAATTTTGGACATAAGGTTGCAAATTGCAGGGATTATAAAAGAAATGTTCAAGCAAGAATTGCATGTGTGGCTGCATGTAACATTGAGTGCTACAAATGTCATAACTATTGACACATAGCTAGTGATTGTAGAAGCATGATCGATACTTCCATGAAAGAGAACATCGATATCAGATATAAGAAAGTATGGATAATAAAATAGGAAGAACAGGTGAACAAAGACCAGGTACTAGAGATTGCAAGATTGGAAATAAAACGAGATGAAGAAAATTCTACAGAGAAAAAGAAAGATGTCAGATACAGAAAGGTTTGGAAAATAACTAAAAGAAAGGAAGGACAAGTAAATAATGAACAGGTTCAAGAGATTGTACCTTCAGGAATTGTGGTGAAAGACGAATCCATAGATAGAAAGAAATAAGTCAAAGATCAAAGAGATAATGAATCTACCAATGAAGATGATGATGAATACACATCAGGTGAGGAAATTTTCTGAGCCATCTGGCTTAGAGACTCCCAAGTAATATGAAAATTAGACAGGGAGAGTCTATGCGATATCTGTGATAGACCAAAGAACCATCCTTCAAGAAGATTTCAGAGTTTGAGAAGATATATTCAGAGAATTCAGTTAGCAGAAGTACAGTTTGATAGATTAATCAAGACTTCATGATAGTATAATGATAAATGGGTCAGCATTATGTATAGTTGCGTAAGTAGAGTCTTCGACAGTATGGAAAGAGATGGATTTGTAAGAAAACTTAGCAGGTTTGGACAGATATATGACATTGAATGAGAGCATGGATTCATATATTGGTTCAGAGAGTGGTTCAGAGACAAAGGAACATTATCATAATGGATGATAATTACACAGGAAATGGCTCGAACAATGCTAATGGATTCCAAATTGAAAGATATTTTTTGGACACATGTAATGCATACATCAGTTCGCATTCAAAATAGAGTAATGCTAAGAAAAAACAAAGACAAAACTCCCTACGAACTATGGAAAGGAAGTGCAGACAACAACCTCTACATCAAGGTAACTCAAGGTAATATTTTATTAATTGAAATTTATGTTGATGATATTCTTTTGGAAGTACTAATAACAAGTTAAGCCAAAAATTTGCAAAGGATATGTAGAATGAATTTGAACTGTCATTACTTGGAGAGCTATCCTTCTTTTTGGGTCTTCGGACATGTCAAAGAAACCAGGGAATTTTTACTTCTCAAACTAAGTATATCAAATAAATGCTAAAGAGGTTCGGAATGGAAGATTGCAAACCAGTTACCACTCCTATGCAAACCAGTTGGAAGTTGAGAAAAAATGGTGATTCAAAGTCTACAGACCAGAGGAAATGAAGGTCAATGATTGTTAGCTTACTATATGTGGCAACATCCATACCATATGTAATGCGGGCAATTGGACAAGTGGCACGATTTCAATCAACACCAAAGGAATCACATGTATTAGCAATGAAGAGGATTTTCAGATATCTCAAAGGCATAAAAGAGTTTGAATTATGGTATCCAAAAGGAAAGGATTTATCACTTATTCCCTACATAGATGCAGATTGGGAAGGTTGCATTGATTACCAAAGAAGCACCAGTGGAGCAGTAGTCTACTTGGGTGAGTGTTTAGTATCTTGGATAAGAAAGAAACAATCATCAATATCCTTATCTAAAGCTGAGGTAGAGTATATTGTAGCAACAACATGTTGTACATAGGTTCTATGGATGAAACAAATGTTGAAAGATATACAGGTTGAGTATGATGATCCCATTCCAATATATTTTGATAATACAAGTGCCATCAGTATCTCAAAGAACTCGGTGATGCACTCCAAGATGAAGAACATTCCAATCAAGTATCACTTTCTACGGGAACAAGTTGAAAAGAAGAACATCAGAGTTGAATATGTGGGAACAAAAGAACAAGTGGAATAAATATTTACGAAACCACTTCCACGAGAAGCCCTTGAGTATCTTCTCTAGAGACTAAGGGTAATTTATACTCCAAAATGAATTCTTTTGAATTCTTTTCTTATATGTCTTATATGTACACGAGGAAGCACCATAAATGGGACAAAGGGGGAGAGATTTATCATATGCAAATGTAAATGCTTGGAGAGAGAGCATAGAGGCATGTTTCTAAGGGGAGTGATTGTCACAAGGGAAGAATGACTGATATGACTTCAGAGTGATACATTTTGTCAAAGGGGGAGACAGTTTTCATATGAAGGGAGAGAGAGTACTCAGAGGCTTATAAACACAAAGAAAAATCAAAGGCATGTAGAGAGGGGGAGCATCCCCCAAGAGAGTTCAGTCAGGGGGAGCATCCCCAAAGGGAGATACCCTTTTCCATTGATGTTAAAGGGGGAGAGATAGAAACATTGATGAGGAGTATAAGAATGAATTTTATCATGACTAAGTGTTGCCATCAATATTGGTGTTACCATCAATGCCAAAGGGGGAGATTGTCGGACAGTTGGCTTAGGTTTATGGATAGTTAGTATGGATTTTTGGTTTTCATTGATGTAATCCATTGGAGAGTGATATTCTAGATTGATTTCAACCCTTATTGATTGATGTCAACCCTTGGAGAAAGTTCGTTAGCGAATTTTGGTAGCACAAAGGTTTGGGTAATGGTCCCAAGGTTGTTTCATGTATAATGGTATGAGTTTTAATATATTTGAAGGTAATAGTATTCTATATGGATAGTACATTTCATTCCATTTCCAGTGGTATGTGGAACGTCACTTAACTCCTCATGGTTAGAGAGTTATGGCCATGTGAAGTTGGAGAACCCAGGTTTGGGTAATGGACCCAAGTTTTTTTTATGGATAACGGTATGAGTTTTGATATATTTGTAGGTAATACTATTCTATATGGATAGTACCTATCATTCCATTTCCATTGGTATGTGGAACGTCACATAAATCCTCACAGTTAGAGAGTTATGTCCATGTGAAGTTGGAGAACCCTCATGAGTCATCTAGAAGCCCCAAAAGGTCAAAGTAGTCAAAGTGGTTTAAGAGATTTTTAGAAGTTAAATAATAAAGAGAAGTGATGAGTGTACTATAATTCAAAGTGAATACAAAATAAATTATTTAAATAATAAAGTTAATGGAGAAATTACTAAGTTGACAAGTGGTTAGAAGTGGGTTAGCCCTAAAATAAGGAAAGTGGTTTAAGATGGTTAGAAGGTAACCCCTTGAGATAAAGTGAAGTGATGAGTGTACTATAAGTCAAAGTTGATACAAAATAAATTATTTAAATAATAAATTTAATGGATAAATTACTAATTGGACAAGTGGTTAGAAGTTGGCTAACCCTAAAATAAGGAAAGTGGGTTAAGATGGTTAAAAGGTAACCCCTTGAGGAAGCTACATGAAAGTATAAATAAGAGGCAAGGCTCTCTCAATTTAAATCACACTTGAGCATATTAAATATATATAGGTAACTGAGGTAACCAAAGGATATCTAATCCAAATTTCAGAGAGAAGGTGAAGTAAAGAAGGCCAAAATTCAAGGGAGGATAAATTCTTTCGATGATGCTTTCTACAGTATGTTATTTACAGGTCATCTCACCATTTTCGCAATAACCTTTTTTGTAGACTGACTCAGACAGTGAAATTGATCAGTCGTTCACAAAACATATCCTAATAGCTACGGTACGAATTTCATGGTACAGGTTGATAACAGGTTGGTGCATGGTTGATGCACTTATTTATGGTACAGGTTGATAATAGGTTGAGGTACAGGTTGATGCATGGTTCAGGTTATTGGTACAGGTTGTTTGGTGCAGTTTTATTGGTACAGGTTTAGAGAAGTATATCTCACAGTGATATTGTGACAGTGGTTCCATAATTCTAATTATACGTCAGGGCAGTTTGACGGGGCAAGGACAGGTGGTTGTATCCGCCTTCTGGTTGTAGCCAGATATCATATGGGGTTGTAGTCTCCTTCTGGTTGTAGCCAGAGAATTGGGGAGTAGGATCTTCCCTCAGGTTGTAACCTGAGAAACTATGGGGTTGGAGCCTCCTTCCAGTTGCAGTTGGAAAACAAAGGAAGTTGGTGCTTCCAATGAATGTAATTCTTCAAGACATATAATAAAAAGAATTATGTGGTTTTCTCCCGCTTTGGGTTTCCACGTAAAAAAACTGGTGTACTTTGTATGTGTATGATTTTTCATTTGTTCATTGTTTAATTACTATGCAAATATTGGATGATAATGTTACATTGATATAACACTTGCATTATATGGTTAAAATGGATTATATTTCTCTATTATTGATTCAACCCCCCTCTCAGTAATACAACACTATAAACCACCTCATAATTCCACAAATAACATTAGCATTGCCTCTACTATAGGCAGGTTGGAACTCGTGGAAGATAAACCTAAAAACCTAAATACAATTAAAATATATATATTACAAACCTAAAGACAATTAAAAATATAAATAAAAAATAAACCGAAAAAAAAAATTACAAAATAACTAACAAAAATAAAAACAAAAGAAATATCTAATAAAAAATAAAATAATTATAACAATAATGTTGAAAATGGGGGTCATAAAAAAATACGCGATTGAGAAAAACAATCTCTGCTAGGGTTTGGAGCAACTGCAAGCTAGGTTTTGATAGTCGCAGTCACAGCAGAGGATAGCATGGTTACCAAAGGGGGTGGTAATGGAACCCCCTCATACAAGTAGGTAGTGTTGGACAGGGGGAAATGCCAACGAAGTGTAGGTTTCAAGGAACCAGTGACAAGCACCTCGATATCAAGACCAAAAAAAATATTAGGAAAGCAACCAGGAAAAAAGGGATTGCATGGGGGAAGGATCCAGAGAGACACGGAATGATGCGCAAGATCCAGCGAACCCCAATGGGGTAGAAGGGCGCAACCCGTGTAAATCTAAAACAACATTGATACCCAAGGTGATACTAGAAGACCCACAAATGCAACTCTTCTCGAACCAGATGAAGACGCATGCATTAATTTGCAAGTTCATGGGTGTGTGGCCCATAGAAAGAACGTTGCGCAACTGGATAAAATATCAATGGAAGCCAAGCGGGGAAGTGGAACTCCACTTGGGTTCAAAAGGCTTCTTCACAATAGTATTCATGACCTTGGAGGAAAGGGATAAATTCTTTGAGGGGGGGGCATACTTCCACACCTCAGCAGGACTGTACATGCGGCCATGGAAGGAAAACTTCTCCCCAAAAAAAGAAACCTTTGAAAATGTACCTGTTTGGTTGAGGCTTTACTCCTTTGCGCTAGACTACTAGCTGCCATCCACCTTCGAAGCAATCGGGAACAAATTTGGAAAATATGTGAAGACATCAGAAGCAACCCTAAAAGGGAGATATACATCCTATGCAAGGATCTGCATAGAGATGGATGTTTTGGGGGAATTCCCAGAAGCCATAAGCTTGGAATTCAAGGATGAGGAATGGATACAAAGCATCAACTACGAGTAGATCCCATTCAGATGAAGAATATGCCATGAACATGGACACCTAATTAGATAATTTCCTCTCAATAAAACAACAAGAAGCGGAAAACACCAAAATACAGCAGGATGAGGACAGGTTTATAAAGTCGAACCATAGAAAAAGATCAAACAAGAAACCAAGTAAATCCCCAATAGGAAGTAATCGGGAATCTAGGACTAGAACAGAAGGGTGGGACAATACCAACAAAGGGGAAGAAGGAGGGAAGGAAAAGGAAAAAGATAAAGAATATAAGGAACAAGCAACCAATGAGAACACATATAGTTCAAGCAATAAGATGGAACAGTTGGGGAGCACAACTCCTATGGACGGAGAAACCAGAGATGCCAACACCCCCATGCAAAAGGAATACGGAGACATGGAAATGACACCAAGTAAGGCAGGTATGGAAGATCTTGATCTCAAAGATACTGTGGAAAGGGAAGGAATATATCTCCCGAACATATTGGAGCAATGGAAAAGGCAGGGTGTAGACAATGTATCAGCAGAGCAACTAGATCACATCCAATGCCTCTTCCTCCTAAGGGAGGAAGTAAAATCTAGAGGACTCAAGTGCACGCACGGGGAGATAGGACACATAGGAATTAAAGCAGGTGAGGGACAACCACAACTCTCACTGAAGCAGATGAGAAGGAAGAAAGGCAGGAAATCAAATAGCATAGCCCTACAAGAACTAGGAGCCCTACTGATAAACTTAGGTAAGATCAAAAAGATCTTTCCTAAATCCCCCCCACGTGTTTAAATGAAGATTATAACATGGAATATAAGAGGCCTAAACATCTCATGAAATCAAAGAATCCTTAAAAACAGACCGAGGAAGGAACAATCGGACCTCGGTTTCATCCAAGAGGCAAAATGAACTGTAGATAGAATGGAAACAATTAGCAAAAAACAATGGAGCAAATACAAGATGTTGGTTGTCGAAGGTCAAAGGAAAATATATGTTAGGCGGTATTCTCACTTTATGGAACCCACAAGTGATGAATCTACTAGCAGTCGAAGCCACTAGACACACACTTTTGGTTAGCATGAAAATCATAGGTAACACAGAGGTGATTCTATGCACTAATGTGTATGGACCCCAGATGTTGGAGGAAAAGAGAAGAATGCTCCTAGACCTAAAAAACCTAAAATCTTGTTCCAGCAACCTCCATTGGATCCTGGTAGGGGACTTCAACATCATCACGACACTTGTGGAGAAAAAAGGAGGCACTAGGAGATTGGATAGAGATGTGGAAGACTTTTCATCTTTCATTGACACAGTGGAGATGGTGGACATCAGAACCAGTAATGACCAGTTCACCTGGAACAACAAACAAATAAATCAACATCAGGTAGCGACAAGGCTAGATAGATTCTTGGTGTCAGATTCCATCATTCTATAGGGATTAACTTTATACTATAGCATCCATCCCTGGGGGGGGTTCGGACCACTGGCCAGTCCAATTGGAAGCAAACTTCCAAACCACACTGAAGAATCGACCTTTCAAATTTGAGAAATTTTGGATCGAACATCCCACATTCAAGGAGAACATAAACCAATTGTGGTGGGAGGAACAACCGGAGAAAGGGAAAAGGATGTACAAACTATATAAGAAACTCAAGTACATCAAACATAAACTCAAGGAGTGGAACAAGGAAATATTTGGAAACATAAACCAAGAAAAAAAAATATTGAAGACAGAATGAGGAAACTCAAGGAAATGTGCATAGACGAGGGCTATACAGATGATTGGAAAAGGGAAGATATACAAATGAACCAGGAATGGGAAGCAAGATGCCAACAAGAAGAGACTCTATGGTGTCAAAATTCCAAAATCAGGTGGCTAAAGGAAGGAGAGTGGAATACGAAGTTTTTTCATACAACAACCATTGCTAAAAGAACCCACAACAAAATCCTGAAAATTCGGGATCAGGATGGGATCGAGAGAAAATCCCACAAGGAGATTGAAAATATATTGGTAAATCACTTCCATGGGATAGCCCAGGAACCCAACCAAGACTAAACAAAGGCCATATAAAGGATAACTCAGCACATCCCCAGGCTAGTTACCAAGGAACAAAATATCAATCTAAACAAACCCATCAATGAGGAGGAAATTAACCAAGTGGTCCATGATATGCCCAACGGAAAGGCCCCAGGCCCAGATGGTTTCACAGTGGAATTCTTTAAATCCTGCTGGGAAGTGGTCAAACATGGTGTTTATGGGGTGGTGGAAGACTCCAGACGTTCGTCTTCCATTCTGAAAGCGCTAAATGCCACAATGATTACTCTAATCCCCAAAGAAAATGAAGCAAGGACCCTAGATCGCTACAGACCCAAAGCTTTATGCAATGTGGTTTATAATATAATCTCCAAAGTCATAGCCAACAGATTGAAACCTCTCCTACCCACACTGATTTCCCAGGAACAAACGGGTTTTGTAAAAGGACGACAAATTTTGGACAACATCATCCATGCCCATGAGCTTATACACACACTAAAAATCCATAGGAGAGGGGGGATGATAATCCAAATTGACCTAGCAAAGGATTATGAAAAAATTATGTGGAACTATATGGTCAAGACTCTGGAAGCCTTTGGCTTCGCACAACACTGGATCAGTTGGATTTTCATCCTAGTCTCAATGACAAGTTACTCTCTCTTAATCAATGGAGCCCCAACCAAACTCTTTTGGCCTTCAAGAGGCATTAGACAAGGAGACCCGCTTTCACCCTTCTTGTTTATCGAAGTGATGGAAGGACTCAGTAGAATCATAAAAAGCGCAACTGCAGTAGGAGAAATAGCAGGCATCAAACCTTTCGAAAACTGCCCTACCTCCATGCACCAACAATTCATTGATGACACCTTACTCCATGGCACACCCATGGTCAAGGAAGAAAAATCCTATAAAAGAATCTTAGAAGAGTTTGAGGAAGCCTCAGGATCGGAGATCAATCACTCCAAATCCATGATCTATTTCTTCAATACCAACCCTACAATTCAAAGAAATTTGGCAAACATTTTGGGTTTTGAACGCGAAATGCTCCCAACGAAATACTTGGGAATCCCCCTGATGGACAGAACATGCAAAATGGAAACATGGGAAGGAGTGATCAACAAAATACAGGAGAGGGTGAAAAACTGGACTTACAGATACCTCAACCTAGCGGGGAGACTTATCCTAACCAAAGCAGTTATGCAAGCAATTCCGACCTATACAATGTCAATGTTTCCTACTCCCAAAGGAATACTACGAAAAATAAGAGATATCCAAAGGGATTTCCTATGGCGAGGAGAGGAAAATAAGAAAAAATGGACCCTGGTGACCTAGGAGAAGGTTTGCAAACCAAAACGCAAAGGAGGCATGGGGTTACAAGACCCACAAGTAACCAATGAAGCCTACGGGGAGAAACTCTGGTGGAGATGGGTCAAGGAAAAAACATTACCATGGGAAAACCTCTGGAAGGCCAAGTAAGCCCCAGACATCAACGAACAGGATAAAATTCATTTTATGGGAAAAAGGGAGGGATCAACCATCCATAATCTAGTTTGGCTCAACAAAATCTGGATCCATAAACACAGCTTCTAGGAAGTGAGGAATGGTAAAACAACCAGATTCTAGGAGGACATGTGGCAACAAGAACCCAGAATGGAATATCTGGACAAGGAGGAACTCCAACAGGAAATGACCGTGCAAGGAAAAATCAAAATCCATCACTACTAGAAACAAGAAAATTATCGCAACATATGGAGGATTTGAGACAAACTCAATCCACAAAATAGAGATCGGATCGCAACAATAACGAAAGAGGTGGAGGAGGAATTGGGGAAAAGGAAAATTGTAGTCTCAGAAGAAGAGGACCAATTAAGATGGGGTAGGAAAAATGGTGGGGAATTCAACTTAAAAGAAGCTCGGAATTACATCACGGACCAGGACCAAGAATATCTGGTGCAACAGTGGAGAAATATTTGGGGCAGCCCCCAGTGGCCAAAAATCAAAATGTTCAAATGGCTAGTACTTCACAACCGAATTCTAACCTGGAAAAACCTAAGGAAAATGGGTTTCATAGGCCCATCACGATGCCACCTCTGTCAAGTTAAGGAAGAAACAACGAATCACCTCCTCGATGAATATAATTACACAACAGAGATATAGGATTGGGCAATAGGCATATTTCACCAGTCCAATAGGACCCGGGGTAACATCAGCACAACCATCAACAACTGGAATGAGAGTTACAGCGAAATTGAAATGGTGAACCTATGCTGGAATCTCGTGTCGAGGATGATCATATGGGCAATATGGAAAGAAAGGAATGGGTGCATCTTCAGGAATGAAAGCCTTCCAATAGGGAAACTCAAGGAAGCAATAATCTCACAAATACATTAAATGATGCAGAGCTACAACTGCCAGACTGGAAAAGAAAAAATCATAGGCCAGGACTCCCACATCCTGGAAGCTTTTCACCTAAAATACGGGTGAAACAACACACAGGTAGGACGTCCATCGCAAATCCAAATAGGAGAGTGCAATTGGACACCCCCTCCGGCAGGGTTCCTCAAGTTGAATTTTGACAAGGCGGAAAAATGAAACCCAAGAATGACAGGAATGGGAGGGGTGATCAGAGATAGTGGTGGTAATATAATTCGATTTTTCGCAGGGAGTATGGGAAACTCAACCAACAATGCAACATAATTTGGAGCCCCGAAGCTCGATCTCAAAATTCTAAGTCGCGAAAGGATGACAAACACTATCGCAGAATGTGACTCCACCTTGGTTATCAAAATGGTGAAGAGACTCCAAAATGGAACCAGAGTGGGCAAGGTTCAGAGACACTAATGCTTGGCACACTCCCTACAAAAAATCCAGCAACATCTACAAACGATGAATATAGTGGAGTTGCACTGGGTACGCAGGTCAGTGAATGGTATAGTGGATAGAATCACCAACGAGGGGGTTAGTAAGGAAGGATTGGAACTAGGCACTACCTGGAGAAACATCCTGAATGGACAATTCAAAATAGACTACATCTAACTAGCGACAAAATATCATGACGACATCTTAATAAAGGAAGGTCACATCGAGGGGGGTAGCGGAAGGCATGAAGGACCCAGTCAGGATATGACTGCCCAACACTCAACCAACAATTATAATGCAGGATCATATTATACAACAGACGAGGGTACGACAACAAGGTCATGTCAACAGTAAGAATTGTGGGGAAAGAATGTGGGAAAATATAGATGGCAAACAACATGCAGCGAATGACGTAAAGCAAGAGGGATTGACACGGACCAGTATCGCTACACCACACCAAAGAATAGGTATGGGGGGTAGCACAGTAGGATATCAAGTGAGCAGGGGCAAGGGCCCGCACAGGGATAATGGTCGAGTCATCATGATCATACGTACCGTGATGAGGAAAAAGGACAGGAAGGTTCACCTCTACGGGAAGACCATGATTGGAAGGACAATCTCGAAGCAGGGGAAGTTCAATAAGAGCATAAACAATAGAAATAGATGCAAATAGGAAGAGCACAACTGCAGGGGCTACCACAGATACAAGGGCAGGGAAAGGAGGAACCCTTGTGTAGACAGGAACAGGTTGAGAATCCAACAAAGGAGATGCCATAGGCCAAACGAGATGGTACGAATGAAGCGAACGCACAGCAAAAGAAGCCCCTTGGGGAAGGAAACTCTGAACAATCCTCAACGGGTCTCAAGGATGGAGTAGGCGGCAAAAGACGCGGAGTGCACATTTCATAATCTAGTTGCACTGAAAGGAAAAGTGACCATTACCCAGTGGGAAAAGGAAATCAAAGAAAAATGCAAGGGCAAAGCGTGGGAGTCTCTAACTCAGGAAGTGGACTGGGTAACTGACCCGAGTGCCACGCAGCCCAAGGAAACCCTCTACCACAAAATGGTGGAGATGGTGTGGCTAACAAATATGATGTTCAGAAAAGTGAGCTCGAAAATGGAAGATGCTAGAATGGAGGACAACTAGGAACACAAGAAACTGTTGAATGAAATATTGAGTCTCCTCAGCAGTCTGGAAACCATTATCAAACTGCTAGTTGAGGTCACAAAGGACCAGAAAACCAAGATGGAGAAGTTGGTTGCTCAATTCCACCTCTATCTATGCTACTTTCATCACATGGACATCACACCAGCTGAAGGAAATGGAGCGCCAGCACATATCATAAAGACTCGCACGATCTCCCAGAAGGAGGAGAACAAGGGCCAGGCAGATGAAGGAAAGAAACACATCATTGTCCTAGACTAGTGTATGGTTAGTCTATCATCAAGTTAGTCTAGTCAGTCTAGTGTCATTCTCAACTACTGTTTTTTTCATGTCTGTTGTGCTTGTCTTTTCAAAAACTAGATATGGTAGGACTGGGATGGTTTCCCATGGTGGCAGTCCAGTCCCACCCCTCGTTTATTTCAGAAAACGCAACTCGAGAACCTCTGGTCTGGTTTCCTTTTTGGAAGAGCAGGAAGTCCCCCTTTTTTGTATCATAACCCTCCTTTAGTAATACAAGCTCTTACACTCACTTACAAAAAAAAAAAAAAAAAATCTGAAATTAAAATTAAAATAAAAACAAACGAATTAAAAAAAAATTTAAAAAACTAATTAAAAAGAAATTAAAATTTAAAACAAACAAATTAAAAAATTAAAAATACTAAAAAAAAAAAATACAATCCAACAAGATGGGGGTGGGGGGCGATGTCGGGCATCACCCCTCCCCACCCCTAGATTCCAAACACACGTCAATTTTCCATTTTAAGAGTCAATTTTAACGTTTTCATTTGTGATGGTACCAATTGTCGACGCTACAATTTCAATTAACTCGTAATTTCAACTCCAAAAATGGAACTAGTGCTACTAGTAGCCTCACTTTTTGATTAAAGGGTAAATTTTTTGCAATGGTATCGGTTGTCAAGGTCATGATTTGAATTGAGTCTCAATTTTAACCACCCCTATAAAAGGGTGCTACCGGTAGCACCTCTTTTTGAAACGGGGGTTGATTTTGGCCGGGTGTTTTTTACGCAAAATTAGGGGTATTTTGGACCAAAGTTCTCATTTTAATTTCACATTTCTCGTTAAGATGGTAACCATGTTACATATAACTTCTTCAAAAAAATGATAACATTCACATTACCTTCATTGACTCTTCTTGCTACTTCTGCCTTCACCAGGTCTGAACAAAATTTGAATTTATAAATGAAATTTATGGTATCTTTCCCAAATCTTTTTTTATTGGCCTCTTCCCAATAACGAACTTGTATAGCATTCCATGTACCCAATTTTGCAAATCTGATTCTGAAATTTGTACTTTTGATACTTCAATATGTCTCCTTGGATCCTTGAAATTTTCATAGTCTGGAAAGTCTCAAAAAATAAGTTATAGAGAAAATGCCAAGCTGACCTATTTGAAGTTGATTTCAGGACCATTTAGAAACCCTAAATTCCACAGGGTATATCTCAGAAGGTATAGTGAACCAAAGTCTAAAATTTTTACTTGGGGTACTTCTGTATGTCTCCTCAAATCCCTGCAAATTTCACCATCTAAAAAGTTCTAGAAAAGAAGTTATAGCTAAATTTTCAAAATTGCATGTTTGAAATTGATTTCATAACTATTCAAAAACCATAAATTCCACAGGGAATATCTTAGAAAATGTAGAGAACCAACATATGAAATTTTAAACACATGTACCTAGAGATCTCACCTATGTCTCCTCAAAATTTCATGGTCTAAAACATCCTAGAAAATAAGCGAAAATGCCAAACTAACATGTTTGAAATTGATTTTAGAAGCATTCAAGAACCTTAACTCCCACAAGGCATATCTCAAAAAGTATAGAGAACCAATGTCTCAAATTTTGACCACATGTATCCAAAGATCTCTCCTCCATCTCCTCAAAATTTCACGGTCTGAAACATCCCAAAAAATAAGTTATCATGAAAATTCCAAGCTAACCTTAAATTGATTTCATAACTCTCCCCTTTTGGAATGATATTCAATTTTTGTTCATCCACTTCTTCAAATGTTATTACATTTTTCACCCACACACTTTTATGCTTTATCATAACCCTTTATGAAGGCACATGTTAATTCAAAAAGACACCACACCCATTAATTAAATAATTGATTCCCCTTTTTTATTCCACTTTTCCAAATACCATGGCCTCCAAACCTATGGGTTTGAAACCACCATTTCACTTTTTACGTTTTCACGTGCACCCCCTTTTTTAATATTCTTGTAAACCTTTAACCTATATATAAATCAATCTCGGAAATGTTGTGTGTATTTGTAAAGTTGTAATATGACATTAATGACAACATTAATCCTTTAACATCAATGACAATAATTCCAACAATAACAAAGTTACCAACTTAACGAGAACGGTGACCTCAAAACGAGAACTCTAGCTCTCAAAACTCATATTTTTGCATTAAAAACACCAAAATCAACCTTTGAATCAAGAAGTGATGTTACTGGTAGCACCTTTTTTTTTCAAAGTTAGAATTACAACAATTTTCCACCATGGCTTTAAATTCTTGTAAAATTGCAAACAAAAATCTTAAAATTGACCCTCAAATCAAAAAGTGGTGTTCACAGCACCACCTCTCTTTTTTTCAAGCTCAAAATTACAAATTGTTTGAAATCGTGGTCTTGACAATCAGTATTGTTTCGAACAAAAACCCTCAAATCAACCCTCAAATCAAAAAGTGGTGTTCACAGCATCACCTCTTTTTTTCAAGGTTAAAATTACAACTTGTTTTGAATCGTGATCTTGACAACTAGTATCGTTCCAAACAAAAACCTTAAAATCAACCTTCAAAATGAACATTAGTGCTAGCGATGACACCTTTTTCCCGAGATTAATATTACAACTTATTTAAAACTATGACCTCAACAACTATTTAAAATGAAAAACATGCAAAACCATCTTAATCTTGTTAATATTATCACTAAAGAAATTGTCTAAAATATAAATTTATCACTTAAATTTTTGAAATCCATTAGAAAATGGAAATACTTCGCCTCTCAAACTCATAAAATTATGTAATAATGATAGTGAGTTTGGCAATTTGGATTATTAGGGAAACATAGAAGATAGAGATGAAGAGGTACTATTTATCACTCGAAAATATCAATAATTGTAATTATATAGTGTATTCTAAATTGTTTTATTTTAAAATCAATTCCTATATCTGATAAATATGGACATACACTATGGCTTATTTAGTCACATCAATAAATTTAAGTCCATTGAAAAATCAAACATCAAAATTCGAAAATTTAAGAAGATTTTTTATTTTTTAAACAAATTAATGAACATGTTTTTATACAAATGTGATGAAATTAATGACAAGTCAAGCTTCTTTACCTTCGTAAAGATTAATGACAAGTCAAGCTTGTCTACCTTCATAAATAGGGAGGGACTAGTAACATTTGTGTCATTTCACTAATAACACGAACAATGTTTTGAAATATTACACTTTAAACAATAAGTTTAAAATAACATTTTGAATAATAACTTTAATCATATAAACATAAATAAATATCTCAAAGTTACTTTGCCAATTCAATATCATTTATACTTTGCCCATTTGGTATCAATGTGGAATGCTCATCCTCACTTATTTATTAATTTATTTATTTACTTACTCTTTATGCCATTCTTTTCCCTTTTTGTGAGGCACTTGTGGTTTCATAATTTCCACTTAGTAACCCATGTAATCACTCTCTCATATTTGAATGCAGCAACCTTATATAATTGTAACATATTTGTTCCCTCTATGGTATGTGAAGAAGCTTCCAAATATTATTCATCACAATTTTATGTGCTTGGAAATCCTTGTAGCCAAAATATCCCTTTCAATATTTATTTATTTTGGTAAATTTATAGAGGTTTACTTCCAAACTCCTTATCTTCTTTGGGAACCATACAAGTTTATCCTTTTAAAACAATTATGGATCCACACTTGTCTCTACCATATCAAATATAGATAGAGCTTCGTCTAATAATTTTGTGTTTAAACTTCTAAGGTCATATTTGTATGTAAGATTCTATTTCGTTGTTTTCATTTTTAAAGTGTTTTTAGTTTTAGTGTACTGTTTTTAAAAAAAATAGGTTATGCATTTGTTTTTAATTTTTTTAATTTGTTTTTTTTTAAGTTATGAATTTTTACTTTTTGTTGAAGGTGGGGTTTTTCAATTTTTTATTTTATTTTTTAACTTGCTTTTATAGGTTTTTTTTTTCAATTTAGTTATTTTTAATGTAAATTATAAATAAAATAAAATTAATTAATAAATAAATTTTGAAAGTACTAGTTTAAGAGTCATTTTTTGTGTTTTTCATTGACGATGACATTAGTTGTCCATAGCATGGTGTCAATTAAATAGTAATTTTAACTCAAAAAACTAGTGCACATCACTTTCTAGTAGTTGTCCAGACCATGGTGTCAATTAACTAGTAATTTTAACTCAAAAAAAAAGAAGTGCACATCACTTTCCAATAGTTGTTCAGACCACGGTGTTAATTAACTGGTAATTTTAACTCAAAAAAAATTAGTGCACATCATGTTCTAGTTCGAGGGTCAATTTTAAGGCTTTTCCAAAGTGGTATCAGTTCTCAAGGCCGCAATTTCAAACAAGTCAGAATTTTAACCTCACCCAAAAAAAAGGTGCTACCGGTAGCACCACTTTTTGATTTGGGGGTAAAAATGTGACCTCTAAAAAGACGAGAACTCTAGAGAGTTCTCATTAAGTTGGTAACTTTTTTCAATCTCCCCCTTTGTCATTGATGACAATCTTGCAATGAAACGCATAGTCCATCATGCATAGAAAAAATTTATCCCCTGTTTGAAACTCTCCCCCTTGGACATCAATGGAAAAGGGATGCCCCCCATGAGTTTGTGCTTCTCCTTAAGCACTTAATTATGAGATGGATATCACTCCCAATTTATGTCTAAGATATTCAAATGTCTCCTTGGTGTTGAGCGCTCAACACACCGTAAAAACTTTGTGAAAATTTTCTCTTTTGGGAACCACTTTGTTTTTGTTTTTTTCTTTCTTTCTTTCTGAATTGACTCAGTTGTGTAGGGATCATTAAGTTTTGTGTTCCCATGTTTTATCATCAATCACATTCCGATTGGTTTGGATTTGTTGAATATATTAACTTATCTTCTAAAGTACACTTGGCATTTTTAACTAAGTATACACAGCTAAAATTTTGAGCCATGCACTCATTATCAGCATCGGCGTGATCTGCGCAGTAAAATTGACCACACGACAACGAAAAGTGTCGATCTTCGATCATCAATGTATCATCGGCATCGGGAGAATGGAAGAGTGGGTGTGCTGATCACTAATTATATCTTGCGAAGAAGTTGTCAAAATCTCGTCGATACACCATTGGCATCGGAGAGGTACGAAAAGGTTAACTCTAACATCGACATACCTAATGAACCTTCGATCGTCAATCGTCGATACATTCGGGGTTGATGATATCTGAAGAAAACCTTAAACTGTGGAAATTCTTTACTTCAACACACCATCGATCACTGATCGTCGATCAGTAATACATTTTCGTCATTAGCGAACTACAAGGGATGAAATCACAAAACAATGACCATAAAGACTCGTCAATTGTCGATCCTCAACATAAAATTGGCATCGATAGGATGGGATGAGGTTCTTAGGGCCATGACTTAAGAAAATCCCCGATTCCAAATAAACTTTTAACGAAAGAGAAAAAAAAAAGTCATGTGTCATGATCACCCTTACAGGTCAGCATTTCCATGTCATCACTGTACAGCAGTCTGCGTCAGCATCAGAAATTTTGCTAAAAAAGGTATTAACAGACATTGTCTAAGACAATGCCAACGTCGATCCACTTGTTTAAACTGGTGGACTGATAGGACATTGACAGTATGATGGGACACCTTCGGAGAAAAATAAGATCAAATTGTTATTTAATAGGCCAATTAATGCTTTGATCAACACATGTTACTATCCCACACATCGACCAAATAATATGAGTTTGAATTCATCGATGAACTACGTAGTACCCCACTTATGCGTCACTAGCCTGCGATTGCATTTAATCCTGAGCATGATTCGGATCTTCGTGATGTTGATTAAGGTTGGTTTTCATTGATGTCAAACCTTGAAGAAATCCCGGTAGCACAAAGGTTTGGGTAATGGACCCAACTTCGTTTGATGTAAAGATGACTCATTATTATCTTTTCATGGTTGATAATAAGTACAAATCGATGAACTCCAAAGTGGTCCCCTTATGGCAAAATCCCTCACGGGAAGACGCTTTGTGGATTGAGTTATCCTAGAAGTATGGTTAGAGAACCCATGATTATTTGTGGAATAATGAGATGAAGGCCAGTGAATTTGTCAGTGAAATTATCCTAGATGGATAGTTCTTGTCATGAAATTTCTGGTGGTATGTGGAACGTCACATAACTCCTCACTGTTAGAGAGTTATGGCCATGAGAAGTTGGAGAACCCAGGTTTGGGTAATGGAACCAAGTTTGTTTGATGGATAATGGTATGAGTTTTGATATATTTGTAGGTAATACTATTCTATATGGATAGTACATGTCATTCCATTTTCGGTGGTATGTGGAACGTCACATAGCTCCTCACGGTTTGAGATTTATGACCTTATGAAGTTGGACGATCCTCATATGTCATCTAGAAGCCCCAAAAGGTAAAAGTAGTCAAAGTGGTTTAAGAGATTTTAGAAGGTAAATAATAAAGTGAAGTGATGTGTACTATAATTCAAAGTGAATACAAAAATAAATTATTTAAATAATAAATTTCATGGAAAAATTAGAAGTGGGTTAACCCTAAAATAAGGAAAGTGGGTAAAGTGACCTGGAAGATGTTTTTAAGGAAGATACTTGGAGAGTATAAATAAGAGGCAAGGATCTCTCATTTTAGATTACACTTGAGCATATTGAATATCTATAGGTTTCTGAGGTAACCAAAGGGTATCTAAGCCGAATTTCAGAGGGAAGGTGAAGAAAAGAAGGTCGGAATTCAAGGGAGGATAAATTCTTTTGATGATGCTTTCTAAGCTCGGTGCATGGTTGATGCACTTGTTTATGGTACAGGTTGATTACAGGTTGTTTGGTACAGGTTGGTGAATGGTTGATGCACTTGTTTATGGTACAGGTTGAGGTACAGGTTGATGCATGGTTGATGTTGGTCAGTTTGCAAAGGTTGTTGCACAGGTTTTGTCATTAATGTCAAACTTTTCGCTTAGAGTTCCTTTGGAATTCGGGAATTCAAAAATTGCAAGTTGAGAGATTCGGGAATTCGGAGATTACAAGTTGAGAGAATGGAGGCTTTCTTCTCGATATGCCGAAACGCAAATTTGCGATTCAATCCAGATCGTTTTATCATGGAGGGTCAAGGACTGTCGATCCAAATATAAGAAGAAATCGAATATCGAGAAACAAAGAAAGGAGGAGCTCCAACCTTTGACATCACGATACACGAAATTGTGAAACGCAAAGTCCCAAAAGGCTTTGAGCTGTCGATCGGAGCGCAAAGTTCCAATGAGATTAGGACCGTTTGATCACAAAATATCGAAAGGGAAACACGTCACATGATCTACGGTTTCGAGAGTTTTTGTTGGAGGTCATGAAGACCTGATGGAAAAAGTACTGAAACCTCGACAACCATCCATCTTGATGAATGATTAAGTCATGACCATTGGATTAATCATTAGAGGGGTAATATAAGAGTCGTATATGACCATTGATCTGTCCCTGAGAAGTTAACAAGAACTGTCTGATCTATATAAACTAGATCAATTGTGAAGCCATCAGATCATTTCAAGGATCATGATTTGGAGTGTCGAAACACTGCATCACTGAAACGCCAAAATACGAAATGTTGAAATGCCAAAATGCAAAGTACACGTGGCAAGAGTTTAGCATTTCATTGACTGGAAATTCAAGAGAGGAGTGCTCTATCTTCTGAAATCACGATAAGATGAGGACCATTGGATGAGAAGGACACGTGGCTAGCGATTATCATTTCCTTGACTGACATTCAAGGGAAGAAAATTCCCCAACCTTCTAACTCCTGAAGTGTGAAACGCGAAAACACCTTTTTGGTGTAGGTTGTGGTTAACTCTGGTGGTCGTATGAGAGGGAGGAGCTAACATGAAGCTAAGCCCCATTTTGGGGATCACAACATGAAGAGGCGAGATGTCTTCACCTCAGGATTGTCAATATGTGAATCGTGAAAGCGCCTTTTTGATTAAGCACGTGGTCACAGCCAATGGGCATATGGTTTAGCACAAATGTCTTGCCAAAACACTCGAGGCTTGTTTCTGTTGAAAAGTCAAAACTCAACGTATGCTCATTTAGCAGTGTTGATTAAATGATGAAACAGATCGAACGGTTGTTGTTCTTCTTAATGCCTTAGCCAATAATAATTTATGTAAGGTAGTTGTTCAGTTATTGTAACTAATTCTTCGAAGCATGAGGATTCTAATGTACACTCTGATTGACAAAAAAATTGTGTGAGAGATTGTGGGTGACAAGTGGGGAATAATGGTGGAGACAAAGATCTGAAACAATGAGAAGAAATGATGAAAAAAGAGAAAAGATTAAGGAGAGAATATATATGCGCAGATTGATAAATTTATGAGGTTTGGTCAAGGATGGATTCTGATATGAATATATAAACAGAGAGGACTTAAATGTCTAATATTTGACAAAAGAAATAAAGAGTTGGTTTGCAGGTTCTTAGTGACAGAGAAGGATTCTAGGGTGGTAGGGAGGAGCAAGGGGAGACTTTAAAAGTCTCATGGACAAGTTGGTGCTTGTACATCTAGGAGTTGTAGCTTCCATTTAGTAGGTGCTGAAGAAACAGAGGTAGAAGCCTCATCTGGGTTGTAGCTCAAATAAAATAAGAATGTAAAGAGGAGTTGGAGCTTGCCTTTCATTCATAAGAAGAAGAGGTTTTTCCCTTTTTGGTTTCCTCATGAAAAAAAATTGTGTCACTGTTTCATTTATGTGATTGTATATTTATTGGTTAAATGTATTACTGCAAGTTAAATGTTAAAGGCATGATTTATTGATTAATAAGTAATCTTATTATAAAATGAAAGAAATTTTATACAACTAATTCACTCCCCCCTCTCAGTTGACTTATCGTATTCAACAATTGGTATCAAAGCAGGTTACTTCAAGATATCAGTTTAACCACTGGAATTTTTTATCATTCATAATGGATAAGAAGTCAGAATTTACAAAACATGGATTGCCTTTATTTGATGGTCATAATTATGCTTTTTGGAGTATTAGGATGAAGTTGTTTTTACAAACTCATGGAGTAGATATCTGGCAGGCTRTACTAAATGAATATAAAGTCCCAGCAACCATTCCAATAKATKCTATAGGTAAGAGACTCTATGAGAGCAATTCCAAAGCTATGTATGCAATATTAGGAGGTCTAGCACGGTCAGAATTTGTTAAAGTTATGCATTGTGCATCAKCAAAATAAATATGGGATAAATTGAAAAATGTATATGAAGGAGACACTAAGGTAAAGAGTGCTAAGATACAATCATATAGAAGTCAATTTGAAAGCCTGAAAATGGAAGAATCTGGAGATATAGCTACCTACTTTCTTTGTATTGATGAAGTTGTTAATACCATGAGAGGGCTAGGAGAAATAGTTAATAATATTATTATTGTGCAAAAGGTACTTAGATCACTTCTTGCAAGATTTGATTCAAAAATATATGCATTAGAAGAAAGAACAGATATTGATACTTTAGAAATAGATGAATTACATGGAATACTAACAGCATATGAGATGAAAACCTCTGGTGAGAATTATTTCAGGAAAGAAGCAGCTTTCAAGGTAGAAAGGAAAAATAAGAAAAAGGTTGAAGAAGAAATCAACAGTGATGAGGAGTCAGAAGGTGATGTGGAAGAAGCAAATTTTGTTAAAAATATGAAAAGAGGTACTGGCAAATATAAAGGTAAGCTTCCTCTGAAATGATTTGGTTGTGGTAGAATAGGACATTCTGCATCTAAGTGTCCTTACAATAAGCATATTGATAATGAAGAAGACAATGATAGAAAACCTAAGGAATTCAAGAATAGACATAAGAAGTTTTTATAAAGAAAAACTTACAAAAAGAAAAGCCTGTGTATAAAAGATGACAATGATATTTCAGAATCTGGTGAGAGTGATGAAAGTTCAGATGTACAACTTTTTATGGCTATGGAAAAACAAGATGATCAGTCTGGTGAAGAAGAAGAAGGTGAAGTTGATCTAGAAGCTGAACTGGTAAGTGCTTTAAGTGAATTAAAAAAAGTGAGAAGGGAATGCAAACATTTTAAAAGAGAAATTGAGAATCTAGAATTTGAATTACAAAAATCAAATGGTTTGATTGAGAGAACTGAAACCATGGTAGTTGAATTAAAACTTAAAATAGAAGAGGCTAGAGTGACTGAAGAAGCTCTAACTAAAATGCTTGCAGAAAAGGATAAGGAAAATGAAGGTTTAAAAATTGAAGTGGTCTCATTAAGAAAGAAAGTACAAGAAAATAACATGAATCATAGTTCTCAAGTGTTAGATCAAATTATTAGTAGTCAAAGATCAACATATGATAACACTATAATTGGTTATAAATCTCTAGTAACTAATGGATGTTCTAGTTCAAGTGTTGAGAAAGCATGTACGTAGGATAATCATGAGAAAATTACTAGCAATAAGATGAAATCAGAAAGGCAAGAAGAAAATCAGGGTTCAACAATGCATAAAAGAAGTTATGGAAGACATCAAAATAGGTTTGAAGGCCATTGTTTCTTTTTTTATAAGTATGGACATAAGGATTCATTTTGTAATAGTTTTTCAAGAAAGATAAATGCACATAATAGTCATGAAAGGTCTAATTTTGAATATGGAAGAGGACATGGTAAAACTAGTCAAAACAATATAAACTACTCTTAAAATAGATTTGACACCTTAAGATATGAGACTGAATGTTACAAGTGTAACAACTTTGGGCATGTGTCAATAAATTGTCCTATGAGTTTTCATAAATTTAATGAACCCACTTACACAGATCTGAAAACCAAATATTGGAAAAAGAAAAGTGAAAATTTGAACACTGAAAAATGCACAATAGCTCTAGAAGAAGAACATAAAGTAAAATGGGTTGTGTATAGTGGATGTTCAAAGCATATGACAGGTATAAAACAACTCTTTTTTGAACTAGATGAAGGAAAAGAAGGTACAGTCACCTTTGGAAATGATCAATCAGCTAGGATAGTTGGAAGAGGAACTATATGTCTAAACAACAACAAAATCATGGCTAAAAATGTCTTATTGGTTGA
The DNA here is from genome assembly GCA_009831015.1 of Picea engelmannii. Lineage (NCBI taxonomy): Eukaryota > Viridiplantae > Streptophyta > Pinopsida > Pinales > Pinaceae > Picea > Picea engelmannii. The sequence goes on along the minus strand of ML780946.1, from coordinate 1,326,250 downwards.
GGAAATGGAACATAACTTATTGAGTGTAAGTCAAACCTATGATAAAGGTCTCTTTATGATTTTTGATTTAAAAGGATGTCAAATCAGGAATATAAAATCAAATAAACTAGTTGGAACATCCACAAGAACTTCAAGCAACATTTACATACTAGATGAAGAAAAAGAAAAATGTTATATTGGGAGTGAAGATGAAAGTTGGTTGTGGCACAAAAGACTTCGACACATTAAATTTGAAAATATGATTCAGTTGAATAAAAAGGAAGCAATAAGAGATTTACCTGTCATAAAGAATCTTTCAAGTTATGTATGCAAGCAATGTCAACGTGGTAAGAAAACTAGAGTTAAACTCAAAACCAAAGAACATTCAACAACTAAACCAATGGAAATAGTACATCCTGATGTTTGTGGATCTATGAGAACAACAGGGTTAAAAGGAGAAAGATATTTTCTACTATTTGTGGATGACTTTACTAGAATGACATGGATGTTTTTATTGAAAAAAAAATCTGAAACTTTTAGTTGTTTTCAAACCTTCAAGGAGTCAATTGAAAATGAATGTGACATGAAAATTAAATGTTTAAGATCAGATAATGGAGGGGAATTTGTGTCTAAATAACTCAATAGATATTGTGATGAAAATGGGATAAGAAGACATTTTTCTGTTACTGAAACACCTCAACAAAATGGAGTGGTTGAAAGAAAAAATAGGATTGTTTTGGAGATGGCTAGAACTATGCTCAATGAATCTAAACTAAGTAATATACTATGGCCTCAAGATGTTCATACTGTTGTTCACATTTTGAATAGAAGCTTGTTGAGAAACAATCAGTTTAAGACACCCTATCAGTTATGGAAAGGCGGACCAGCTAGTGTTAAACATTTCAGAATTTTTGGCAGTAAATGTTATATCAAAAGAGTTGACAAGCATTTGGGTAAGTTGGGATCTAGAACAAATGAAGGTATCTTAGTTGGGTATTCTTGTTCAAGGAAATCTTATAAATGTTACAACTTCAGATTGAACAAAATAGTTGAAGCCATAGATGTGAAATTTGATGAGTCCTCATTTTTGAAGTCTAAATCTAAACAAAAGAATCATCAAATATATGACATAGATGACAAACATAAAATGAATGATGACGTAAGTGAAACAGAAGAAACTAAGGCTGCTGACAGTGAACAATTAATTCCTACTTTGACACAGGGCACAACTCCATCCAAAAGCATGACTCCATCAAAGACTCCAAGTAAGAGAATACAGAAAAATCACCCTGAAGAACAGATAATTGGTGACATAAATGCAAGTGTTGGAACAAGAAGCAGAAGGCAAGAATCCACCTCAATTCATGAACAGGTATCTTTACTTTCTCTTATTGAACCCAAAAATATTGAAGAAGCAATTAAAGATGATTACTGGATGAAAGCAATGAATGAAGAACTGAGTCAAATAGAAAAGAATAAGACATGGGAATCGGTTCCTAGACCTTTGAATAAGAATGTCATAGGAGCTAAATGGGTTTTCAGAAATAAGATGGATGAAACAGGTAAAATAACTAGAAACAAGGCTAGATTGGTTTGTAAAGGGCATGCATAGGTAGAAGGAATAGATTATGGAGAAACTTTTGCTCCTGTTGCAAGAATGGAATCCATTAGACTGATTCTATCTTATGCTAGTTCTAAACACATTAAAGTTTATCAAATGGATGTAAAGTCTGCATTTTTGAATGGTGATTTAGAGGAAGAAGTATATATGGAACAACCAGATGGTTTTCAGGTACAAGAAGCAGAACAGTATGTTTACAGGTTGAAAAAGGCATTGTATGGGCTGAAGAAAGCACCAAGGGCTTGCTATTCCAGACTTGACAATTACTTGAGGTAGCAAGGATTCAGGAAAGGTAACACTGATAGTAATCTATCTATTAAAGAAGAAAATGATAGCCTGGTCATTGTTGAGATATATGTAGATGATATCATTTTTGGTAGTGGTGATAATAGGCTCAGTAAATAGTTTACTGAAAGTATGCAGAAAGAGTTTGAGATGTCCATGCTAGGAGAAATGAAGTTTTTCTTAGGATTGCAAATTACTCAATCTAATAAAGGTATTTCCATTTCTCAAACCAAGTATATCAATGAAATTCTTAAGAAATTTCAGATGGAAGATTCTAAACTAGTTGGCACTCCCATGGTTACTGGTTGTAAATTAAGTTTCATGATACTAAAGATGTTGATTAGACAGTATATAGATCTATGATTGGTAGTATTCTTTATGCCACAGCTACAAGACCTAATATTATGCATGCAGTTTCTCAAGTTGGCAGGTTTTAGGCTTCACCAAAAACTTCTCATCTACTTGCAGTCAAAAGAATTTTCAGATATCTTAAGGGAACAACAGAATATGGTTTTTGGTATCCTACAAGTAATCAAATTGAGTTATATTCTTTCACTGATGTTGATTGGACAGGTTGTGTTGATGATAGGAAGAGTACTAGTGGAGCATCATTTTTTCTTGGAGGATGTCCTGTAAGTTGGTCAAGTAAAAAAAAATCAGCAGTGTCTTTGTCTACTGTTGAAGCAGAATACATAGTAGCTACAGGTTGTTGCACTCAGGTTATATGGATGAAACAGATGTTGGAAGATATACATATTCATTATGATGAACCTATAACTATCTTCTATGATAATACCAGTGCAATTAGTATTTCTAAAAATCATGTTATGCATTCAAAAACAAAGCACATTCCCATTAAATTTCATTTTCTAAGAGAGCAGGTTGTGTCTAAAGTCATTAAAATGGAATACGTTGGCACAAAGGATTAGATTGCAGATGTATTTACTAAACCTTTACCTAAAATGCAATTTGAAAGTCTCAGGGATCAGTTGGGGGTTTACCCTCTATAATTTCATTTCATTCTCAAGATTGCAAGGGCTTCATTATAAAAACAAATTGTATGATTTATTGACTATTAATGATAGGGGGAGTTGTTGTTGAAATGATACATCTTTGCAAGTGGTTTTTCTTTTCTCAGAAGGCGTATGGTTGATTCCTTTCCCATAGATGTCAAAAGGGGGAGAAGAGATTTAAATTTTTCCATCAATGCCAAAGGGGGAGTTTTTTGGTCAATTTGCATAGGTTGTTGCACAGGTTTTGTCATTAATGTCAAACTTTTTGCTGAGAGTTCCTTCGGAATTCAGGTCGGAAATTGCAAGTTGAGAGATTCGGGAATTCAGAGATTACAAGTTGAGAGAACGGAAGCTTTCTTCTCGATATACTAAAAAGTGAATTTGTGATTCAATCTAGACCGTTGGATCATGGAGGGTCAAGGACCATCGATCCAAATATAAGCAGAAATCGGATATCGGGAAATAGAGAAAGGAGGATCTCTAACCTTTAACATTGCGATACGTGAAATCACAAAATGCAAAGTCCCGAAAGGTTGTGAGCCGTTGATCGGAGCGCAAAGTTATAATGAGATCAGGACCATCTAATCACGAAATACCAAAAGGTACACACGTCACGTGATCTATGGTTTTGATATTTTTTGTTGGAGGTCATGAAGACCTGATGGCCAAAGTACCGAAACCCCGACATCCATCCATCTCAATGAATGATTAAGTCATGTGCATTGATTAATCATTGGAGGGATAATATAAGAGTCGTATATGACTGTCGATCTATCCCCGAGAAGTTAACGAGAACCATCCAATCTATATCCACCATATCAATTGTGAAGCCGTCATATCATTTCGGGGATCGCAATTTGGAGTGTCAAAACTCTGCATCACTGAAACACCGAAATGTGAAATGCCGAAATGTCGAAATGCAGAGTACACATGGCAAGAGGTCAGCGTTTCGCTTACTGGAAATTCAAGAGAGGAGTTCTCTATCTTCTAAAATCACGATAAGATGAGGACCGTTGGATGCGAAGGACACATGGCTAGCAATTATCATTTCGCTGACTGATAGTCAAAGGAAGAAAATTCCCCAACCTTCTAACTCTCGAAGTGTGAAACGCGAAAACACCTTTTTGGCGTAGGCTGTAGTTACCGCCGATGGTCATATGAGAGGGAGGAGCTAGCATGAAGCTAAGCCCCATTTCGGGGATCGCAACATGAAGAGGCGAGATGTCTTCACCTTAGGATTGTTGATATGTGAATCACGAAAGTGCCTTTTTTATTAAGCTCGTGGTCACAACCAATGGGCATATGGTTTAGCACAAATGTCTTGCCAAAGAACTCAAGGCTTGTTTCTATTTAAAATTCAAAACTCAACGTATTCTCATTGAACGACGCTAATTAAATGATGAAACAGATCGAACGGTTGTTATTCTTCTTGATGCCTTAGCCAATAATAATTTATGTAAGGTAGTTGTTCAGTTATTGTAACTAATTCTTCGAAGCATGAGGATTCTAATGTACACTTTGATTGTCAAAAAAATTGTGTGAGAGATTGTGGGTGACGAGTGGGGAATAATGGTGGAGCCGAAGCTCTGAAACAGTGAGAAGAAATGATGAAAACAGAGCAAAGATTAATGAGAGAATATATATGCGTAGATTGATAAATTTTTGAGGTTTGGTCAAGGATGGATTATGATATGAATATATAAATAGAGAGGACTTAAATGTCTAATATTTGACAGAGAAGATAAAGAGTTGGTTTGTAGGTTCTTAGTGATAGAGAAGGATTCTAGGGTGGTAAGGAGGAGCAAGGGGAGATTGTAAAAGTCTCATGTACAAGTTGGTGCTTGTACATCTGGGAGTTGTAGCTTCCATTCAGTAGGTGTTGAAGAAACAAAGGTAGCAGCCTCATCTGGGTTGTAGCTCAGATAAAATAATAATGTAAAGTGAAGTTGGAGCTTGTCTTTCATTCATAAGAAGAAGAGGGTTTTCCCTTTTGGGTTTCCTCATGAAAAATCACTGTGTCACTGTTTCATTTATGTGATTGTATATTTATTGGTTAAATGTATTACTGCAAGTTAAATGTTAAAGGAATGATTTATTGATTAATAAGTAATCTTTGAAAGAAATTTTATACAAATAATTCACCCCCCCTCTCAGTTGACTTATCATGTTCAACAGTTGATGCATGGTTCAGGTATATTGGTATAGGTTTACAACGGTATATCTCACAGTGATAGTGTGACAGTGGTTTCATCATTCTACTTCTACTTCAAGGCAGTTGGGCGGGGCAAGGAAAAGTGGTTGTAGCCACCTTTCGGTTGTATCCGGAGAACATAGGGGGTTTTAGCCTCCTTTTGGTTGTAGACAAAGAATTGGGGAGTTGGAGCTTCCCTCTGGTTGTAGCCTGGGAAACTAGGGGGTTGGAGCCTCCTTCCAATTGCAACTAGAAAACAAAGGAGGTTGGTGCTTCCAATGAATGTAATTCTTCAAGACATATAAGAAAAATCATTATGTGGTTTTCTCCTGCTTTGGGTTTCCACGTAAAAAACTAGTGTACTGTGTATGTGTATGATTGTTCATTTGTTCATTTCTCATTATTGTATGATAATTCTACATTGATATAACACTTGGATTATTTGGTTAAAAGGGATTATAATTTCTCTATTAATGATTCACACCCCCCCCTCTCTCAGTAATCCAACAATTTTTATCAGAGCAAGTTCCTTCAGAAATCAGTTTAACCATTGAAAGGTAGATCATGGAGAGCAACAACTTGTATAAAAATGGAATACCACAGTTTGATAGACAAAATTATGCTTTTTGGAGCATAAGGATGAAGACATGTATACAAGCACAGGGATTTGAAATTTGGCAATCAATTGTATATGGATACACAGCACCAGCAGTTTCACCAACAAATGACAAAGCAGTGAAAATTGGTCAGAATAATTCCAAAGCCACAAATGCACTTTTGAATGGTCTCAGTGAAACAGTATTCACCAAAGTTGCACATTGTAAATCTGCTAAAGATATTTGGGACAAGCTTCAAAATATTTTTGAAGGAGATTCAAAAGTCAAAGCAGCAAAGCTTCAAACTTATAGAGGTCAGTTCGAACAACTAAAGATGAAGGAAGATGATAATATTTCAGCCTACTTCTTACAAGTCGATGAAACAGTGAATGCAATCATAGGATTGGCAGAAGAAATCGAAGAATCTATAATTGTTCAAAAGGTACTAAGATCTCTTCCTATGATATTTGACCCTAAGATATCAGCACTAGAAGAAAGATCGGATCTAAACTTAATAAGCATGGATGAACTGCATGGAATCTTCACAACATATGAAATGAGAACTGAACAAGAAAATCCAGATGTAAAAGAAGCATCCTTCAAAGAATACAAAAGATCAAAGAAAAAGGAAAAGCAACAAGAAGAACTTAGCATCAACAGTGACATCTCAGAAGATGATGAAGAAGTGGCCAACTTCGTCAAAAGACTGAACAAGGGAACCGATGGTAGGTATAGAGGTAAGCTTTGTTTAATTTGTTTTAATTGTGATGGTATTGGTCATTTTTCTAACAAATGTCCTCATAAGAAAAAGAGAAATGATGAAGGTTACTCAAAAGGAAAACAAACATATAAAGGCAAAAGAACTACAATGAAAGTTTTCAAGAAAAGATTATGCACCAAAGAAAACATCTCATCATCAGATGAAGATGAAGTCAGTGACAGTGAGACAGGAAGAGTTATATTCATGGCAGTAGAAGACTCTAATAAAGAAGACTCCAAAGAAGAATATGAAGAAGCCGAAGCAGAATATGAATAAGTCAAAGAAGAAATTGAAGAGGCAGAAGTTGACTACCGAGAAGAATTGATGTGTGCCATAGAAGTTATCAGAAGAGAAAAGAAGAAAAACAAGAAACTACAAGAGGAACTAGACAAGAACTAGAACAAATTATCACAAATTTGAAGGTTCAAATAGAAGAAGATAAAATAATTGAAGAATCACTCAAAGAACAGCTAAAATAAAAGGATAGGAACATTGGAATTTTGGAAGCAGAGATTGTCACATTAAGAAAGGATATTCAAAAGAAAAATATGTAGAATAGCTCAAAAGTTTTGGATGACATTATCAGAAGCCAAAAATATCATCTTGACAAGTCCTGACTTGGATACAATCAGATAGAAAAGGGATCAAGCTCCAAAACAACAGAGCAAGAAACATATCAAAAAAGCTATGCAGAAACAATTAAAGGGGATAGGAAGATATACAAGGAAGATTACAGGGACACTCCTCCACCGAGAAGATTCAGATTCTAGAATTAACAACAGATAGATAGGCCTCAATAAGAAGAAGGATTCATAAGAGCATCTCCTTTCAGAAGATCTTCAACTCCCAGGTATCAAACTATAGTTTTTGGTTTATGTTATGCATGTAATAATTTTGGACATAAAGATGTGAATTGCAGAGCTAACAATAGGAACATAAACAAATTTTAAAGTGATACAAAAAAGTTTTATCCAAGAATTCCTAGTGAAACACAGAGAATAAGTTACAACAGTTTTGAATCTTTGTGCACTGAAGTGGAATGTTACAAATGTAACAACTTTGGACACATGGCCAAAGATTGCAGAATGACAGTCCCTCCTAGAGAACCACAACAGAATAACAAAATTCACAGACAGGAACCTCGAAAAAGGACATGGATAAGAAAGAAGAATCACTATAGCAATGAATAATTCACACTCGTTGTATAAGATAAGCAGAAGAAATGTGGATGGTATGTTGACAGTGTTTGTTCAAAATACATGACAGGTGATAGAGACAGGTTTCTTACATTAATAAAGGAAAGAGATGGATCAATTTCCTTCATAAATGATTATTCAGCTAAAATCATTGGAAAAGGCACTGTCAGAATTGGGAACAAGAACACAAAGGAAGAAAATGTTCTACTAGTAGAAGATATGAAATATAATCTTCTAAGTGTGAGTCAAATGTGTGACCAAAGTCATAAATTTACTTTCGATTCACAAAAGTGCGAGATAAGAAAATAAGGTTCAGGAAAATTGATTGCTACAGCTGCAAGAAATTCAAGCAACATATATGTGTTAAGTGAAATTGGAAATGAAAAGTGTTGTCTAGGAAAGGAAGATGAAAGTTGTCCATGGAATAGAATAATGGGTCACATACATTTTGATAACCTTGTCAAAGTCAGCAAAAGAGAAGCAGTCAGAGAAATGCCCCAGATCATGAAACCAACCAACACTTTATGCAAACATTGTCAACAAGGAAAGAAAACAAATACCAGGTTCAAATCAAAGGAATATTCAATGACAAGACCACTGGAAATTGTGCACATTGATCTAGTTGGACCAACTACAACAAAGGGTTTAAAAGGTGAGAAATACTTTATGTTATTAGTTGATGATTATACAAGAATTACTATAGTTTTATTTCTCAGGAATAAGTCAGAAGCTTTTAAAAACTTTAAGATCTACAAGGAAATGGTTGAAAATGAAATGGATTCAAAAATCAAATGCTTGAGATTTGAAAATGGAGGAGAGTTCACTTCATAGGAATTTATGGACTACTACAGCAGTCATGGAACAAAAAGGCAATTCTTTGTTGCTAGGACACCTCAACATAATGGAGTTGTTGAAAGAAAGAACATGACCGTATAGGAAATGGCTCAAACAATGCTAATGGATTCCAAATTGACAAATATATTTTGGACACAGGCAGTGCATACAGTAGTTCACATTCAAAACAGAGTAATGCTCAGAAACAACACTGACAAAACTCCCTACGAGCTATGGAAAGAAAGACCAACAAATGTTAAGCACTTGAGAGTTTTTGGAAGAAAATGCTACATCAAAAGAGAAGATGGCAGAATGGGAAAGTTTGACTCTCATGTGGACAAAGGAGTACTTGTTGGTTACTCAAGTACAAGGAAAGCATACAAGTGTTACAATCTGAGATTGAAAAAATTTGTGGAAAGCATCAACATAAAAATTGATGAAACAAGCACACCGGAATCAAAGGAAGAAGAAAATGAATCAATGGAACAGTCTTTCGAAGAAAAAGCAGAAGATGAAAAAGAATTAGAAGAGGAAGATGAAGAGAATCTGACAGAAACATAAGAGCAAGTTCAGCAAGTGTCTCCAAAGACACCTAGTATACCAGTACAGAAGAATCATCCTTCAGATCAGATTATTAAAAACAAAGATGCAGGAGTTGAGACTATAAGAAGAATTGTTCACTGGAACAAACACACCTAGCACTCTTATCTACAATTGAACCAAACTATTTTGAAGAAGCCAGCAAGGATGAATTTTGGAATAAGGCCATGGATGAAGAATTGGATCAAATAGAGAAAAATGACACTTGGGAATTGGTTCCAAGAC
>ML780946.1:1292337-1316900 GCA_009831015.1 Picea engelmannii | reverse complement strand
CTTTTAGCTTATGCATGCTCCAAAAATATTAAAGTGTATCAGATGGATGTAAAATTAGCTTTTCTGAATGGGGAACTTGAAGAAGAAGTCTACATTGAACAAACAGAAGGATTTCAGTTGTCAGAGAACGCAGATTATGTGGGTAAATTAAAGAAGGCCTTGTATGGTCTAAAATAGGATCCTAGAGCATGGTACTCTAGACTGGATAAGTATCTATAGCAGGCAGGGTTTAGAAAAGGAAGTGCAGACAGCAACCTCTACATCAAGGCAAGTCAAGGTAATATTTTATTAATTGAAGTTTATGTTGATGATATTATTTTTGGTAGTGATGATGATAGGTTAATCCATAAATTTGCAAAGGATATTCAGAATGAATTTGAAATGTCGTTACTTGGAGAACTATCCATCTTTCTGGGACTTTAGATACGTCAAAGAAACCAAGGAATTTTTATTTCTCAAACCAAGTATATCAGAGAAATGTTAAAGAGGTTTGGAATGGAAGATTGAAAACCAGTTATCACTCCCATGCAAACCAATTGCAAGTTGAGCAAAGATGATGATTCAAAATCTATAGATCAGAGGCAATACAGGTCAATGATTGGCATCCTACTATATGTGACAGCATCCATACCATATGTAATGTAGGCATTTGGACAAGTGGCACGATTTCAATTAGCACCAAAGGAATCACATGTATTAGCAATGAAGAGGATTTTTAGATATCTCAAAGGAACAGAAGAGTTTGGATTATGGTATCCAAAAGGAAAGGATGTATCACTTATTTCCTACACGGATGCAGATTGGGCAGGTTTTATTGATGATCGATGAAGCACTAGTGGAGCAGCGTTCTACTTGGGTGAGTGTTTAGTATCATGGCTAAACAATCATCAGTATCTCTATCTATAGCCGAGGCAGAGTATACTGCAGCAGTAGCATGTTGTACATGGGTTCTTTTGATGAAACAAACTCTAACAGATATACAGGTTGAGTATGATGAGCCCATTCCAATCTATTGTGATAATACAAGCACCATCAATATCTCAAAGAACCCGGTGATGCACTCCAAGACAAAGCACGTTCCAATCAAGTATCACTTTCTACGGGAACAAGTTGCAGAAAAGAACATTAGAGTTGAGTATGTGGGCACAAAAGAACAAGTGGCAGACATCTTTACAAAACCACTTTCATGGGAAGCCTTTGAGTATCTTCACTAGAGACTCGGAGTTATTTCTACTCCAAAATGAATGATTTTGAATGTTTATCTTATATGTCTTAGATGTACACGAGGAAGCACCATAAATAGGATAGTTCAATCAGGGGGAGTAGCCCCAGATGGAAAGATACATTTTCCATTAATGAAAAAGGGGGAGAGATTCATCAGATGTAGAGGACAAAGGCATGGTTCCAGGGGGAGGAATGGTCACAGATATGCAGAGGAAAAAGGCATGTTTCCAAGGAGAGCATGAGTGATATGACTTCAGTATTGCATGACATAATTTCAGTTTTGCATCAGAGTGTTGCCATCAATTCGAAAGGGGGATATTGTTGATTAAGGTTGGTTTTCATTGATGTGAACCCTTAAAGAAATTCCGGTAACACAAAGGTTTGGGTAATGGAACCAAGTTTTTTTTATGTAAATATGACCCATTATTGTCTTTTCATGGTTGATAATAAGTGCAAATGGATGAACTCCAAAGTGGTCCCCTTATGGTGAAATCCCTCACGGTAAGACACTTTGCGGATTGATTTATCCTAGAAGTATGGTTAGACAACCCATTATTATATGTGGAATAATGAGATGAAGGTCATTGAATTTGTCAGTGAAACTATCCTATATGGATTTTTTTTTCATGCCATTTATGGTGGTATGTGGAACGTCACATAACTCCTCACGATTAGAGAGTTATGGCCATGAGAAGTTGGAGAACCCAGGTTTGGGTAATGGAACCAAGTTTGTTTGATGGATAATGGTATGATTTTTGATATTTTTTCAGGTAATACTATCCTATATTGATAGTACATGTCATTCCATTTCCGGTGGTATGTGGAATGTCACATAACTCCTCACGGTTTGAGAGTTATAGCCTTACGAAGTTGGAGGACCCTAATATGTCATATAGAAGCCCCAAAAGGTCAAAGTAGTGTTGACGGGCGAAATTGACCGCTCGTCAACTGGAGGAGTGAATCTGGTCCGGGGTTGTCTACTTAACCCAAGCCGTTTGGATTAATCCACTTCGACGGGTTTAGCGGCTCCATTAGCCAATCTAAGTCCTAATAAAGTGAAAAACAAAACTAAAGAAAATAACTTAATGAAAAACACTTGCTGGAAACTATATACAAATCTAATATATACTTACAGTTCGCTAACTAATATTTACAAAATAGATCTACTTATTATATGTAAAATATGATTATATCTATGATATATGTATAACATTTACAGAACGCAAATTTTGATCGAAATCTGCGAAAATCAAATATGAATTGATTTATGACAGCAAAACTAGCATTCAATCTTTTTTTTATTATTTTTTTATAACGTTTATAAACGAGAAACGCAATAGGGAACTTTCTAATTGAAAACAGAAATGAACAGTAAAATGTGTTTAGATTACAGGAAAATTCTATATTAATTAAACTAATAAAATAAAACTAGCAAACTAACCTGTAATCTCATCTCCTATTCATCCTGTGCACAGCATCTAATTTTGTTGTTTGATGAGGCCAGCCCGCACCAGATATTACCAATGCTTCTCGTAAACGTGAAGTAGTAATGATTGAATGCTAATGACAGAACATGTAAGAGATGTAGCAACAGCAATTTTATAATTTGACAAATGATCACATTAAGATAAATCTAGCTGTAAAAATTTACATATAACTGCTCATTGAATAAAGAAGATTAACCTTCTAATCATCAAATTTGAACAGAGTAATTGTTGTATATAATATGAGGGACATAAAACACGGACATCATATAAATCCCATCACATCAATCTGTAATAAACCATGATATCTAAAGTAGTCACAATTTAATTACAAATCAAAATGACCAAAACTTGAACAAAAATACGATATATCGAAGCTAAAGTTGTATAAATATCAACTTCCATTCAAGTCTGTCAATCATAAATCCATGATTTATGCTCCTAGACAGCAATGGTCCTTATTTTACAAAACAATACATTTATATAGGCTATAGGATCAAAACGTTTCCTGTGGATATCATCAAATTTGTTCCAAAAATTGTGGGGGATGCAACCTCCCAGATTCTCATTGCTATCAAAACTAATAGCCTATTCTAAAACCACATAAAGAAAATAGCATGCTGAGAGATGCCACCAGCGATTCAAATCTTCTTTAGAAATCGTATGTACATGTAAACACACAAGAATAAACGATTTCAGATTGCATTTTGGTTGTAAAAACAGGAAATTCGAATTTTAGTAACTAGCTACAGAATCTCACGATTTGGTAGCTAGTTATAATTATAACTAGAATCGTGTTTTATTAAATCTATCAAAACAGACTAGATATAATTTGAGCAAAAAAATCATGTATTCTAATTAAAAACAAAGACAAAATCATCCTAAAATTATTTTTAAAACACCATACCTCAGATTAAGGGATTTGTTTTAATCAAGCAATTTTCGAATTCACAATGGCAGTCGTCGCTTCCACGTTCTTAAAAACAACAGACCCTGTGGTTTTTTGTCTTTTATCATAGGTTTGAGCTACGTTTTTCAATCTGTCATTCTCCTTCGTTAACAAATTCACCTGGTCCTCCAAGGACTTGATCCGATACTGAAGTAAAGGCACGTCTCTGTAATACCTATCGAGCCATGACTGAAATTCGTTGCATTGCAGCTGAATAGACTGTGTATTAGCAGGTGGGGAATTTTCCATTTGACCTGTAGGTTCACTGTTGAGTTTGATTCCAAGGAAGTCGAGGTTGTCTTTAAGACACGATGGAAGGTTTGTCACATAATCATAGGGTTTACCAGAGCAAATTCCATACGAATATGGATATTCTTTAGTTAGAAACCGTTCAATTTCTGAATCGGAATCCTCGCTCAACACAATTGTTGTTTGGTCTACACAGGGCTTAGGTTTATTTCAGGCACATCGTGAAACCCAACGCGCGGCCCTTTTACCCTTGTAATTGATATCACTATTACCTTTACACTTTTTCTTTGCATATTTTTTAACAGACTTACCACCACCTTTGGGATATGAATCAGGTAGAGTGTCGGGTTGGGTAGTGTTTGGATAGGTCGAGGGTTCCACAGAGGGCAAGAGCGAAGGAGGGGGGACGGCAGGCTCAACGGGGGTTTCTGTAACGATAGACTTGTCAACCTATCCTATTTCAGTGCTAGTAAAACCATTCCTTAACAGGAAGGCGTCCCAACAATCACCGTTTAACTTCAACTGATGAACCATAATAATTTTAATCAAACAGTGGTGGAACAGGCTAGAATCAGATTTATGCCTTTTAAAACGCTTTGCCATTTTGTATAAACTTCGAAGAAGAAAATAGGGCATGCTTAGGGGAAAATCGATAAAACTCATGAGCAACCACAAGTGATATAAGAAAACCAAACCATATCTACCTTCATAGGTAATGAACTACTTGACAATAGCTAACAGATCATGCCATCCAGGTTTTAGAGCTGTAACGGGCATACCTTTGTCGCAACTGGTAATCTTCCTTGAGGTAAACAACAATGACCAGGGAACCTCCCCAACCTTTTAGTTTTTGAACCACTTTTGTCCCACGGCTGGCAGACCGGTGGCTGAGCTAATGAAATCTTCGTTTAACTCATGCTGGACATCTCCAATTTTATCTCTGCAACCATCGAATGTTAGCATGAATTGTTGAGCAACTGCTAAGTTAAAACCCTCGAACTTCTCAACAAAAACCCGCCAACCATTCCTCTCTAAGTCTTCTCGGGCATTATCAAAAAATAACAAAGTCTGGACACCGTTGGGTTCAATTCTCACTACAGGGGCCATGGCTAACAGCACATAATCGACAGGGTATTCGGCGATAGGGTTTGACAAAACAAGCACAGAGCCATTTCCCTGAGCTTCCCCAACACAATGCAAAGGCAGCTCGAAATGCTAGGAAGGAGCATTAATGCTATGCGTGCGAGGAAAGTGGTGTAGATCGAGGCCATGAAAAAACATCATATCAGGTTGTACTTGGAAAGACACCTCGGTGTAATGGTACATAAAAATCATAACAATTAAAAACCATCATATGCATATCCAAAAATTCGATCAAAATGTCAAATAAATAATTGCATATCCACGATTTGATCAAAAAATCAATATGTCAAATAAACCATTGCATCAAAGATTTTATAAATCAAAACCATATTAACAATAGTCAAATGCTAAATGGGTGGTGTTTTGATACATATGTAACCAAGGTGTGTTCGAGACCAAGGGGTGATAACCATGTAAACAACCATGTTCATGATCAAATAAGACAAACAGACGATAAACCATATGAACATTAATCCTTAGATGAAATCAATCATGAATTCTAGCTGTGAGTTTTCACGCTTGTAGTCGTGAAAATGAAATCGAAAAGAAGGTACGTAGAAAGCGACGGATAATAGTGTCGTTTAATGAGAAAGGTTGCAACAAGTAATGAGAATTTAAAAACCTTGTGTAGGCAGCTTGTAAATAGAGATTAATATGGTTGCCAACAAGTAGTCAAAGTGGTTGAAGATATTTTAGAAGGTAAATAATAAAGTGAAGTGATGAGTGTACTATAATTCAAATTGAATACAAAATAAATTATTTAAATAATAAATTTAATGGAGAAATTAGAAGTGGGCTAACCCTAAAATAAGGAAAGTGGGCAAAGTGACCTAGAAGATGTTTTTAAGGAAGCTATTTGGAGAGTATAAATAAGAGGAAAGGCTCTCTCATTTTAGATTACACTTGAGAATATTGAATATCTATAGGTGTCCGAGGTAACCAAAGGGTATCTAAGACAAATTTTAGAGGGAAGGTTAAGAAAAGAAGGTTGGAATTCAAGGGAGGATAAATTCTTTTGATGATGCTTTCTAAGGTTGGTGCATGGTTGATGCACTTGTTTATGGTACAAGTTGATTATAGGTTGTTTGGTACAGTTTGGTGCATGGTTGATGCACTTTTTTATGGTACAGGTTGATTACATGTTGAGGTACAAGTTGATGCATGGTTTAGGTTTATTGGTACAGGTTTACAGCGGTATATCTCACAGTGATAGTGTGACTGTGGTTCCATCATTCTACCTCATTATGATTGTGTATTGTGTATGTGTATGATTGTTCATTTGTTCATTGCTCATTATTGGATGATAATTCTACATTGATATAACACTTGCATTATTTGGTTAAAAAATATTATAATTTCTCTATTTCTAATTCACCCCCCCCCCTCTCAGTAATCCAACAGGTGATGGATTGTGCAAACCGCATTTACACCCTGAATACAAGAACTAACGTGACAAGGTAATTATGCTCTATGTTGAAATTGTAAAGACAAATTTGAACGCAACATTTTGTACACAAGTATTTTATTCCCAAAGCAGTCGAAGGAGCGAGAAAGCATTTCAAGAACTCACAGTCGATTTTTAGAATTCTAAACCAGGTTAAGCTTGTGTAAATATGAGGTATGAATTATCTATATCATTTCGGTATTTGCAATTGTCTATATTTCAATATCATTTCTGCAAGTCGGTATCTCATTCTGTTCTTTATGTAGAAAAAATTCCTCCAAGAAATCTAATGACAAGGTGCTCGCTGAGAGCACCAAAACTGAAAGAAGCAGAGGTCGGTGAAGGATCTTTGCCTAGCGCTGCTAGACAAATTGATTTTTCTACTAAAGTGGACCCAATCATCCAAACATCTACCAAAAGGGCATTTTCCCAGCCTACTACATTCGAAGACACAAAGCCAAGCACTGGATCGAAAGTGGTGCTACTGTAGTGGGGAGATTTGTTTAACAGAATCATCCGGGAAGATTACCAAGTGTTTATACCACATAGTGACCCAGACATTAGAATGCTCAATGACCAAGTATTCCTTAACATTCGGTGATCTTGCCTGCAAATGGTATCATGTCAAACCTTGGTATTTCCTTTCATTCAAACCCTAGGGTGGATAATCGACCACATGGATGCAAAAAAATGTGTGGTAAATGATGACAATGGAAAATGTGTTGGGGTTTTTCTCCCAATAGAGGTCCATAAATACTACAAACTTAGAGACGCGGAGGAAAGGTTAAATATTGATTTTGTGGTAAAATTTTATGAGTTCCATAACACTAGTGGTTGATGGCCTCATGGTGGAAAGAGGATAATAAGTTTACAAACACGAGCAACAGATGGTATGGTATGACCAATCTTAGAGATCCATATATTTATCTTATGGCTTTGATCTGCCAATTATACAGGGAAAGAGATTGTGCCAATTTTTTGGAGGCATGGATGCCCCTGGAATACACTATGGCAATCTTCGCTAGCAGCTTCAACTTGGGAGCGATCATTTCAAAAAAACTAATAAACAACATATTGCAAGCCCAGACGCCAAAGGATGGAGAAACTTCATATTTTCACATGGCGTCATACTTATTGGACGTGATCTATGCAAGGAACATCTTCACAAGCATGAAACTGAAATGGCACGTTGAAGAGCTACCCATGCATGTCTATTTCATAATTCTGTGGGAGAATAGGTACAAGAGATCTTACACCCTCATATGTGATGAATTTATAGCTCGAGTCTATTTCATTATTTTTAAAAAAGAATGCCCAAGGCTTGCGGTAGCAGCCAAGAAAATGATTTCAAAAGTAGGTCATTGGTACTTAGAAGAAACCACCACCTATATCATAGTGTTTGGGGCCACTGGCACTCCACGTTTACTCCCCACTCATGTCCCTGACCAGCTCATTGTGGGATGAATCTGATATCAAACCATTCTGTAAGGTTATAATGCCACTCTTGTAAAGGACAAAAACATAGTGTTCATACTCTATGGCTTTCATGTAGGATTTTACATTGTAAAATATATTGCATAGTCAAAACAAGAGGGTTTGATCCAGTTGGAGTATATATTCCCCACAGGCCGATTTCACAAACATGACCCAAAGGGCCTAGTACCCCAGCATGCGTCATAGGTCTCTTCCTGTTGGCCATATGCCCATGATAAGTTTGAAGATGAAATGTTTACAAAAGGTGCTCAGGACTGGGGGGATGTGCTCCAGAGAAAAGATAACCCCAATATGACGAGATTTAAATCCATGACAATGGATGAGCAGGTTGAAATGATAGAACAGATATCTCAAGAATCCCTCAGGGTTAGGGAAGAAAACACAGCAGTAGAAGCCACAGAGGCATAGAAGAGAGGGATGTTGTTGCTAGAAGAATCCCAAAGAGCCATCCAAAGGATAGAAAACGACCCCCATATGAAACCTTTTATAGAACCCATAAGGGTCATCCTAGTTGACGCAATCAATCTCGGAGAAGAGATAAATGGCTCAGAGACAACTCCACTAGAGGAGACCGCTCATCCATAAAACCCAGGCATTATGTCACAACAGTCAAGGTCATCGGTTGCTTCTATAGTGCAGATGGAGGGAATAAGAACATAAAGTGGGATAGACGTTCTCGATGTCCTCATAGACCTAATTACAATATATGACAATGAGTAAAGCTCAGGGGTTTCACTCATAACCCTAGTACCAATCACGGAAGAGGGAGAGCCAGGGGAAACATCTACTCTAACTCCTGAAGCTTTAACCTCAATTCCCCAAGAAGGCGATGACAAGGCCAGAATCATTCTGGACACTAAATTTCTTGACCAATCAGGAATTCATCCTAAGAAGGACATCTCCAAGGAGGAGTTGGTCTCTGGTGAACAGGAAGAAGAAACGCAGTGATCAGAAATTGGCATCTCAATAGTCAATCCTTAAGTAAATGTTGATCATTTTCCCCTCTCCCCATCTAAAGTCGAGACTCCACCAGCTGATGAACCCCAGCAGGAGGTCGATTCACCAGGACATACAGAAGTTTTTCCTACTAAAGAACTACAAGAGTTGGTCATAGAACACATATATACGAAAGAAAGCCTAGGAAACACTCTAACATGGGGAGATCAACAAATTCATGAGCCAGTGGAAGAGGTTGTCAATATACAAGTGATATATTATGATAGAAATAGGAAAGTTGTGAAGATAATAAAAACCAAGAAAAGGAGGCTCATTCTTGATAGCACACTCCTCGTCACCAAAGAAGAAACACTTCTCAACACCTAAAATTCTAAGACAATTGAGTTGATTGGTGCGGGAATGGATATAACTGATGCAACGTTGGACAGAGTGAAAAGAGATGAAAAGGAATTACCAGCCACAAATAAGGATTTGGATCATCTGCACCATTTAGCGAAGTATTATCAGGACTCGACATAGGCAGTAGTATTCCGAAGGAGTGAGTTCAGAGAAACATATGCACAATTCACAAGCGAAAGAAATATTTTCACCACATGCATAGCTGATTTTCAAGAGGATACTCTCATGGGGCTGGCAACTTATATAGACGTGAAGAGATGGTATGAAAAGGCACATCAGGCCTTAGAGAGGATTGACTATATCATTGTGGTACAGAAAGGCCGAGACTCGGAAGAGCACAGCATTCGAGTATTGATGGATAGTAGCTTCTCCCGAATTAGGAAGGCAGTTGAATATTGGGTAAGCATGGTCCAGGAACCTCAGCGGAAGATACAGGAAAGGTGGGGAGAGTGCGATAAAATTTGGGAGAATTTCAAACGGGAGATGGAAAACATTGACCTACTAGAGTTTGGCCCACTAGAAAATTTCATCGATTTGCATGACATAGTCAAACGGCATGCAGAGAAAGACTCGGCATGGGAGGAAAATATCTCACATATTTCAAGTATGACTCTAGGTCAAGTAAATAATTTTGTGGAATACCCAATCAAATCCCTCGCAATTCTAGAGGGATTAAGTGTCAAGTTCATCAGGTATAGAGAATGAGAAGTGGAGATAAAGGAAGTCTTCTCTGCACCAATGGATCAGCATACATTTCCCTATGCAAACACATGCAAAGACATTTTTTTCAAGTGGGCGAAGTATGAGAGAAATCATCCAGTGCAGTAAAAAATCGGATGATCTCAAGAGAACGAGGAGATAAAGTCTGTCACTTGTAATTTTTGTTTTACTTAACACAACTTTTAGCAGTTATTTTTAGCTTAGTGATTCTTTATAAATAGGGAGATAGACCTCGTGCAAAGGGTCAATGGTTTTGGGAAAGACCTTTTTTTTATAATTGTAAAATAATTATTTCTGTGTGACTTTAATTAAGAAGTTATGTTTCGAACCAAAGACATTTTTTTCATTTAAAGTGTCAACTTGATTGGTTCGAGGAGGGATTGTTTAATTCTTTGAGTTTGATAGTGTTGTTTTATTGAGTAGTAGTTGTTGTATCTATTGTTAAGTTATCTTTCAATACTATAACAGTTCTTTTGTTCTAGACGATGAAAAGAAATCGATGTGGTTATATGTGATTGATTGTAGAGCTAAGAGAACTAATTTTCTTACACTCATCTTTGTTATGTATTTTTTTTCCTTTCTACAATTGTTATCTCAGTCAATGATGAATGTCCAAAAGTAAAATTATTGTTGCTAAGCTTGAAATAGGTTTGATTATCGTTGTCTGCACGCTGAGGTATAAGGGTTATCCTAAGCTCAAAATTCTTCATTCTTTAGTAATTTCCCTTTATCAGCTGGCTTATGCCATCATATTTATCTTACCTATATTATTTAAGAGTATAAAAATACAAAAATAGAATCACTTAACCTGAAGAAGAAACTTTTCATAGAAATATACATATGTCAGTTACCCGTAAATCCCATCCATAAATCGGTCGGATCAAAGATCTGGAGAACCATTCCACTCACCAAACACTTACGATTCTAATTGGACCTCTTAGGTGGGTTTGGTTCCTACTGTTGAGTTAAAGTATTTCTGACCCCTCAATAGAATTGGTGCTAGAAGGAGGGATTGAATGAATGAATGGATAACAATATTTCTAATAATATATCTTGCATAGCCTGTAGATTCAAAATATCCCACATGCATGGCCAGTTACTCTCAAGACATCCCACATACAGAGAGTACACCTGAAATGAGTAACTCACCTCAGCAAGAGAAAGTATAACACCTATTCCCTGAAATACCTTACGCTCTCCCCAACGAGGAGTTGAACCAGTTCAGAAGAATCACAAGAGCTTAAGGCCGGAAAATTGGAGCGTTACCTTTAGCTCATTTACTTCCTTGTAGAAAAAAAGTAAGCAGACCATTTGTTGACACCCCTGACCAGGTTTTTGTTCACATGGTAGAATACCTGATATATTTTTCCCTCACTCATATCGAAAAAACCCTTAATCTGATCCCCGAAACACCAGCTGGTAACTACTCTGAACCTGACGATTTTGAATCTGACAAGGAAGGGTCTAACTCATATCGCTTAGCTTGTGAATCGGAAGACATGGAGGATAATAATGACGAAAATGAAGAAAGGGGAAATCAACCTCAAGATAATTAACCATGGTTGACCAGAGATGCTTTGCAAATCCCAGGATGGGTGCATAACCTACCCCGACATCCAAAAACATTACTCCCCAAATTTGACCTCGAAACCTCCGGATTGCCTGAGGACCATATCAAGAAATTCATATTATTTATAATATTGATGAATGTACAACATGAGGATGTAGTGTGTAGGATTTTTCCCTATACCTTTGAGAATTAAGACTCAACTTGGTATTTTAACTTTCCAGCTGGATACATAACTAGTTGGATGAAGTTTCAAAAAGATTTCTTAGACAAATTTGCAGAAGAAACCACCACATGATATTTAATGGCTGAAATTTTCGCCACTATCATGAGTCCAAAAGAGAAGGTTAAAGATTTCAACCAATGGTTTACCACTATCCTAAACAAATTTCAACCTGAATCTAAACCTACTCATGAGTTACAGATTGAGGTGTACGCTAATGCTCTCCCTGCTTCCATATCCATGTTCATAAAAAGGGCTACCAAACATACCCTAGTTGAAAATTTTGAGGAAGCTAAAATGATTGAATTCCAAATGAAAGGATACAAAGAAGGTCAAATCTCACTGACAAAGAAATAAATCCAACCTCTACCTAAGAGAGGAATTTTTTTAACAAGACCCCCGATAAAACAAACAGAACTAGGTCCTGATAAAGAAGGAGGAGATCTAGAAACCCTGCAGTGGATGATCAAAAAAATATCCAATGAGATCGTAGATATGAAAAGGAGTGTTGGGGAGGGAAACAAAAATAAGATACCTTATAAACCCTTCTTTAAAATAAATCCACCTTTCAAAGCTATAGAACCTCCCCCATCTAACCTAAACATTGACTTAGAAACTATAGCATCTTACTCTTTCTGCACATACCACCAAGAGAATCATTCAGAAAGGGACTACCCTCAATGGGTGCACACTATGAATTTAATGGCTAAATCATTCCTATATGAATGCTCCCTAACCGAACAACCCAGTGGCTCGGCAATAAATTCCATTTATCAAGAAATTCATGAGCCACCGGAAGAGACAGTCATGTTTTTATGGGATTCGAACCACTTGATGCCTTTCAACGACACCGCAAAAGTGAGAGAACCTCTCACTAAATTCCTAGTTGTGAAAATGTGAGGTAGAAGTCAGTCGCTTCAAACTAATCCCACCACTACTCAGTTATCTAGAGGGAATCAAGTGATCGATCGTGAAAAACCCCTATTTTCTTCTCAAAAGAATCCCACCAACATACACACAAAGGAATCTCCTAAGTTAGACTATAATGTAGTGGAGGACTTGAAGAAGATGAAGGCTAATGTGTTTTTCATGGACATGTGTCTGTCCAAACAAAAGGAATTTTTGTTATAGGCCTTAAAATCAATAGAATCCCCTATTACAAGCATTGACCTAGGTTAGGTCCCATCCCCCACATATTCTAAAAATAAACTAAGTTTGAATTCTTTCTCTTTAGACAAAAGTGGAAATCCTTTTGTTCCTCCTTTCCTTTTAATGTTTGAAGTCTTTAACAAAAAATGCATAATTTCCTAGTCGATTCAGGGGCATCCTCCAACGTCATACCAATTTCAATCTGCAAGAAATTGAACGCAACCCTGCTCAAAAGTGCTAAAAATGTTATACAACTAGATAGGACTCAGGTGAAGGTTATTGGGGAACTTAAATATGTAATCATCAGAATGGCTACACACCCAAAATTTGTTCAAGTAGTTGACATAATCGTAGTAGACATCCCAGAGGCCTATGGATTGTTACTTAGCCGATATTGGTCCGATAAATTAAATGGATACTTTAGTATGGACTGGGCTCACCTATGGTTTCAATTAAAAGGACATACAATTATTATTAGGATCGATAGGGAAAGATATCTCAAACACATTGTTACAGATTTAGAAGCTCTCAATGAACCCTCGTCGACAAATTTCCCTGTGTTAGGAAACTACTCCTACGATTCTGATTTCAGAAATGTTTCCCCTCTCTCGTCTGATGTACCTCTCACTCAAAAATTTGAAATGACCTTTCAATTAAATCTATTGGAATCTGCAAAACAAAGCATCTTCTATCAGTAGCAGCAGACAAGGAAAATGAAGGTGAGAAAATAACTAAGCATGATGAAGTTACTAATTTTTTCTCACAAGTTTGGACATTGTATTTTGATGGGTCTAAATTGCAAGAAGGGTCAAGAGCAGGATGTATTCTAATTGACCCAAAGGGGAAGCAAAAATTCTTATCCCGCAGATTAGAATTTGAATGCACCAATAAAAATTTTGAATATCAAGCTCTAGTTGAGGGACTGAAGAAATCCATAGACTTAAACATTAAAGAATTGAAAGTTTTTGGAGACTCTGAAATTATCGTTAGGCAAGTGAAGAATATTATCCATTGCAATTCACCTCACTTGAGAAATTACCAGCAAGAGTTACACAGGATAATAGAAATTTTGAGGCCTTCAACATTATTGTTGTTCCCGGGACAAAGAATACTCTTGTTCATTCCTTAGCCACCGCAACCTCGAGATTATCTCCTTTAGAATATTGTGAATCCTCTAGGTTCACAGTGGAACTTCTCTACAATTCATCGGTGCCTAAAAACATTTCTAACTAGAAATTCTTTGAAAGAGATGAACATATTGTATATTTCTTGACTAACCAGGAGAATTTCAAGGATTTGGCCATTGATGATGAAATATTCCAAGAACTACTCACATAATCAAATCTCCAGGAACAGAAGAAGGGAACAAATCACTCTTATAATAAACCAAAGTTTCACATGATACCAATATGGGTGGCCAATTTGGAGAATATTTTCAACCTAAGGGAAAGATTTAGAGGGTCAAATAATGAAAAAACATGGAGCTCATGTCCTATATATGAGACTATAAACCTAGGAACCCATGAAAACCCTAAGAATGTAAATCTAGGTAAAACAGTGTCCAAAGAAGACAGGAAATCTTATCTCAAAAATTTTAAAGAATATCAAGATGTCTTTGCATGGTCCTACTGAGAATTAAAAACTTATGACACTCACATTATCCAACACACAATCCCGTTAAAATATGGAATATAATCTTTCCAACAAAAACTCAGGAAGTATCACCCATCTCTGGAACCTTTGATGTATCAAGAGCTGAAGAAATTGTTAGATGCCAAGATTATTTTTCAAGTTAGACACTCTTCCTAGGTAGCCAATTTGGTGCCTGTCAAGAAAAAAACTAAGGAGATCCGCTTGTGTGTGATTTCATAAACCTTAACAGAGAATCAGAAAAAGATAACTACCCAATCCCACCCATGGAACAGCTCCTACAAACAGTATCCATCTCTGATATTTTTTCCCTCCTAGACAGTTTCTTGGGGTATAACTAGCTCCTGGTTTCAGAAGATGATCGATTAAAAACTACCTTCCGAACCAAGTGGGGAACCTTCTCTTATAAATGCATGCCCT
Source organism: Picea engelmannii (assembly GCA_009831015.1). Lineage (NCBI taxonomy): Eukaryota > Viridiplantae > Streptophyta > Pinopsida > Pinales > Pinaceae > Picea > Picea engelmannii. The sequence goes on along the minus strand of ML780946.1, from coordinate 1,301,828 downwards.
TTGGGTTGATTAACGCGGGAGAAACCTTCCAGAGGGCCATGGAAGTATTTTTTTGGGTATTGATTAACAAGTGTGTGGCGGTCTATTTAGATGACGTAATAGTATACTCAAAAAACAAGGAAGACTACATTCAACATTTGACTCGGATTTTTTAAAGGTGTAGGAAATATGAAATGTCTTTGAACCCCAAGAAAACCATCTTTTTTTTAGAGGAAGGAAAATTATTAGGTCACATCATATCTCAAGGAGGAATTAGCATCGACCTTGAGATGATAAAATAAATATCTCAACTTCCTTTTCCTCACAATAAAAAGGCCATGCAATATTTTTTCAGGACGGTCAATTTTGTGAGAAAGTTTACTCCTGACTTCGTTGAAACTGTTAAACCTTTACAAAAAATGATTCGCAAGGATGCAAAGTTTAAATGGGATGAAGAAAGGAGAGGATATTTTAATAACATCAATACTGCAATATCACAAGCACTAGTGTTGCGAAGCCATGACTTTAGCAAGGATTTTTTCCTTTATAACTTTGCTTCTAACCAATCCTTGGTTGCAGTACTTACCCAAAAGGATGATGAAAACAATGAGGCACCAGTATCCTTTATTAGCATCAACCTTCAAGGAGCTAAACTAAACTACCCTACTATAGAAAAATAGGCTTATGCAGTATATAAAGCAGTCAAGCATTTCAGATCCTATATCCTAAATAATCACACCAAATTCATAGTCCCTCACCTCATAGTCAGATATTTATTCACCCAACGGGAAATTGGATGGTAGTCATTCAAGAATTTTATCTAGACATAAAACCTACTAAAATAGTCAAAGGACAAGGATTGTGTAAACTAGTTGTTGATGCCCAAGATCTGATTCACGTAGAAGACCCTGGTTGGGAAAATGAGTTATCATTATGGTGCGATGAATCCATATATGTACCTCCCAGGAAATAATCCTGGTATGGAAACATGTTTTATCTCCTGCATCACGGGTCTTGTCTGGAAAATATAAACCCTAGAGAAAGGAGAGCCCTTAGGTTAAAATTCGTTCAATATCACCTCATAAATTATGTGCTTTTATGGGTAAACTATGATGGAGTATTCCTTAGATGTCTTGAACAGAACGATGCAAAAAAGGTGTTGAGAGAACTCCATGATAGCCCAACAAGTGGGCATTTTTCAGGATAAACCGCGGCTCATAAAATACTAAGGGTTTATTATTATTGGCCCACTTTGTTCAGGGACACTCACACATATTCCTAGAAATGTAAAACTTGTCAAGTGAGCACCAGTAGAGAAAAGAGAGAATCCATTCCACTCCAACTGGTGACTATATACAGACCATTCGAGCAGTGGGGAATAGAATCCATAGGATAAATTACTCCCAATTCTTCAAAACAAAATAAATATATCTTGACTACTACAGACTATTTTACAAGATGGATGGAGTCTATCCCTCTTATGCACATTAATGAAAAAGTAGTAATACAATTTCTAGAACAACAACTGATAATGAAGTTTGGACTACCCTTCATCCTCATTTTTTAAAATGCTTCCTACTTTTCTTCCATACACTTGACCAAATTCTCTCTTGACAAGGGGATCATAATAAGATACTTTGAAAACTATTATCCACAAGGGAATGGGGTAGCAAAGTCAACTAACAAAAACCTGGTAAGAATTTTAAAAAAGACAATTATTGAAAATCAAAGGAATTGGCATAATTCAATTCATAAATCCCTATGGGATGATAGAGTAACACCTAAATAAGCCATAGGAAACTCTATGTACTTTATGGTATATGGGAAATAATTCATTCTTCTAAACGGGTTGTATCTTACTTCTTTACATCTCACCCAGGCATCAAGAGGTCATCCCTCATCCACTCTACAACAAAGCATTGATACCCTTCTCATGATAAAAGAAGAAAGAGGAAAAGCTAAAGGTAAGTTCATCACTCATCAGCAGACAGTTAAAAGATGGTTTGACAACCATAAGGCCAAAGAAAAAAAAATTGAAGTAGGGGACCTAGTTCTGAAATGGGATAAAGCAAATGAGTCTGAAAACACTCAAAATTTCAAAATATCTAGCTCGGACCTTTCTAGGTATCCGCAAAAATTGGGGTAGGCACATACCGGTTGCAAAATATGAGGGGGGAACCTGACACCCTCCCGGTGAATGGCCAAGCCTTAAAACAATACTTCTCTTAAAAAAATGTGTCTTTTTATGTTTTGTTTAAGTTTCTTTTAGCATATATTTCGATCAAGCTAAGTGTGTAAGTTTAGGATAGGCCGATTGCAAACTCCTCTTTATTTTTATTTTTTTTTCTTTTTCTTGGTATTTTCTTGTAATTAAGTTGTGTTTTGTAAAGCAATGGTTGACTTTAATAAATATGGTGAAGTAGACTCCGCTCCTAAATTACACTTACGTGAAACATAAGAGACGTTGGGAAAATATAAATTTTCAAAGGATATCTATATCTTGTCTTTGAAAGCATACTACCTTGGTAAGTGATGAAATATTCGCCTGGTGGTCTGGTAAAGCCAAAGGTAAATATGGTTAGTTGGAAAGGATCACATGTACCTCTAGACAGAGCTAGGAATGGTTTCACCTTAATAGTTTCTCCTTGCAAATAACAGACATCCTCTTCTTCGACTCACTCATGGAATTTATTCCAAAAGAAAATGATCTATATAAAAAGGAGTGCGAAGTCCGAGAGGGTATGCACATAACTTCGTCGAGGCTATGGATGCTCGTTGGTAGCGGAGCAAGGTTTGTGATGTTGGGGTGACTCTGTCAGGGATATGGATGCTCGCTGGCAGTAGAGGAACACTGTAGCGAGGGAATAATAATAACTAAAAATGGCCTCAAGACAGTGGATGCCTTACCTGGATCTTGTCGAATAAGGGTGTGGGTCATGGTCAAGAGGAATGAAGGTGAAAAAAGGGTTGAATTCCATAAGCGGATCTGAATTCACGAACCTAGGAAGTTGTGTACACATTGATAGGAAATACTTTGTTGAAATCAAATCCAGATAGTTTCTCAACTTGCTTCTGCACAAGCTAAGCCTGAAGGAAGAAGCAGAGATTCTATTTTCTCCTAGAGAATCGTGATTTGTTAAGCGCTCAACACACCCTAAAATATTTGTGAAAAAATTCTCTTTTGGGTACCACTTTGTTCTTTTTTTTCTCTCTTTTTGAATTGAGTCAGTTATGTAGGGATCATTAAGTTCTATGTTCCCATGTTTTATCATCGATCACATTCAGATTGGTTTGGATTTGTTGAATAGATTAACTTCTCTTATAAAGTACACTTGGCATTTTTAACTAAGTATACACAGCTAAAATTTTGAGCCATGCACCCATTATCGGCATTGGCATGATCTGCGCAGTAAAAGAGACCACATGACAATGACAAGCATTGATCATCAATCGTCGATGTATCATCGGCATCAGGAGAATGGGAGAGTGGGTGTGTAAATCATTGATTATATCTTGCGAAGAAATTGTCAAAATCTTTTCGATACACCATCGGCATTGGAGAGGTACGAAAAGGAAAATGCTAACATCAACACACCTAAAGAACCTTCAATCGTCGATTGTCGATACATTCAGGATTAGTGATATTCAAAGAAAACCTTAAACTGCATAAATTATTTCCTTCGACACACTGTCGATCGTCAATCGGTAATACATTTTTGGCATCCTTGAACTCCGAGGGATGAAATCATGAAACAATGACAATACAAACTTGTCGATCTTCGATCCTCAACATGAAATCGGCATTGGCAGGATAGCTTGAGGTTCCTAGGGCCATGACTTAAGAAAATCCTTGACTCTGAAGAAACTTTTAACGAAAGAGCCAAAAAAAAAGTCACATGTCATTATTGCCCTTACATGTAATCATTTCCACATCAGCACTATACGGCAGTCTGGGTCGACATCGAAATTTTTTCTAAAAAAGGTATTAATGGACATTTTCTAAGAAAACATTGACATTGATCCACTTGTTTAAACCGACAGACTGATAGGACATCGACAGTATGATGGGACACCTTCGATGAAAAATAAGATCATATTTTGTTATTTAATAGGCCAACTAATGCTTTGATCAACACACGTTACTATCTCGTGCATCGACAAAATAACAAGAGTTTGAATCTGCTGATGAACTACTTAGTACCCCGCTCCTGTGCCCCCATCCTGCAATTGCATTTAATCTCGAGCATGATTCAGATCTTGGTGATGGATTGTACAAACCGCATTTACACATTGAATTCAAGAAATGACGCGACAAGGTAAGTATGATCTATGTTTAAATTGTATATACAAATTCGAACACAGCATTATGTACACAAGTCTTTCATTCCTGTAGTATTCGAAGGAGCAATAAATCATTTCAAGAGCTCACAGTCGATTTTCAGAATTCTAAACTAGGTTAAGCTTGTGAAAAGAGGAGGTATGAATCGTATGTATCATTTTGGCAGTCGAAATTGTCTATATTTAAGTATCATTTATGCAAGTCGATATCTCATTATGTTCTTTATGCAGGAAAAATGCCTCTAAGGAAGACAACGACCAGACGCTCGCCGAGAGCACCAAAACTGAAAGAAGCAGAGGTCAGTGAAGGATATTCACTTGACATTGCTAGACAGCTTCATTTTGCTACTAAAGTGGAGCCAGTCATCCGAATGTCTACCAAAAGGGAATTTTCCTAGCCTCCACCATTTGGCAACACAGAGGAAAGCACTGGATAGAAAGCAGTGCTCCCGCAGTGGGGATATTTTTTTAATAGAATCAGCCGAGAATATTACCTGGAGTTTATACCACACAATGACTCGGATGTTGGAATGCTCGATGACCAAGTATTCCTGAACATTCAGTGATCATGTATGCACATCATATCTTGTCGAACCCTGGTATTTCCTTGCATTGAAACACTAGGTGGATAATCGACAACACGAATGCGACAAAATGTGTGGTAAATGATGACAATGGCAGATTCATTGGGGTTTTTCTCCCAATAGAGGTCCATAAATACTACAAACTTAGAGACCCGGAGGAAAGGTTAAATATCGATTTTGTCGTAACATTTTATGAGTTCCATGACACCAGCAGGTTGATGGCCTCATGGTGAAAAGAGGATAAGAAGTTTACAAACAAGAGCAACAACTGGTACAGTACGGCCAATCTTAGAGAGCCATATATTTATCTAATGGCTCTAATCTGACGATTATATGGGGAAAGGGATTGTGCCAAGTTTTCAGAAGCATGGATTCCCCTGGAATACACTGTGGCAATATCCGTTGGTAGCTTCAACTAGGGAGCGATCATTTTGAAACAACTAAGCACCAACATATTGAAATCCCATACTCCAAAGGATGGAGAAACGCCAGCTTTTCACATGGCGCCATACTTATTGGACGTGATTTGCGCAAGGAACGTCTTTGTAGGAATGAATATGAGCTGGCATGTTGTGGAGATACACGTGCATGTCTATTTGAGCATTTTGTGGGAGAACAGGTGCAAGAGATCTTACACCCTCATATGTGATGAATTTATAGCTCGAGTCTATTTAATTATTTTTAATAAAGAATTCCCAAGGCTTATGGCAGCAGCCAAGAAAATGATTTCAAAAGTAGGCCACTCATACCTGAAAGAAACCACCACCTATATCAGAGTGTTTGGGGCCACTGGCACTCCACATTTACTCCCCACTCATGTCCCTTACCGGCTCATTCTGGGAGAAATTTGTTATCAAACCATTTTGCAAGGCTATAATTCCACTCTAGTAAAGGACAAGAAGAGAGTGTTCATACCATATGGCTTTCATGTAGGGTTTTACATGGTAAAAGATATTGCACAAGAAAAATAAGAGGGTTTGTACCAATTGGAGTATAGATTCCCCACAGGCCTATTTCACAAACATGACCCAAAGGGATTAGTACCCCAGCATGCATCACATGTCTCTTCTTGTTGGTTGTATGTCCATGATAAGTTTGAAGAAAAAATCTTTACAGAAGGTGCTCAAGACTAGGAGGAGATGCTCTAGATAAAATCTAACCCCAATATGACAAGATTTAAATCCATGACAATGGATGAGAAGTTTGAAATGATAGAACAGACATCTCAAGAATCCCTCATGTTTAGGGAAGAAAATAGAGTAGTAGAAGCCACAAAGGCATAGAGGAGAGGGATGGTGTTGATAGAAGAAGCCCAAAGAGTCATCCAAAGGTTAGAAAAGGACCCCCAGCTGAACCCTTTGATATAACCCATAAGTTTCATCCCAGTCGACACAATCGATCTCGGAGAAGAGCTAAATGGCTCAGAGACAACTCCACTAGAGGAGACCGCTCATCCAGAAAACCCAGGCATTATGTCACAATATGCAAGGTCATTGATTATTTCTACAGTGCAACTAGGGGGAACAGGAACATCAATTGAGACGGATGTGCCCAATGTCCTCATAGACCTAATTACCATATATGATGATGAGGAAAGTTCAGGGGTTTCTCTCATAACCCCAGTACCAATCACGGAGGAGGGAGAACTAGGGGAAACATCTTCTCTAACTCTCGAAGCTTTGACCTAAATTTCCCAAGAATGTGATGACAAGGCCAAAAGCATTCTCGACACTAAATTTCTCTACCAATCGATAATTCATCCTAAGAAGGCCAGCTCTAAGGAGGCATTGGTCTATGGTGAACAAGAAGAAGAAACACAGCGATCAGAAATTGGCATCTCAATAGTAGATCCTCGAGTAAATTTTGATCCTTTGCCCCTCTCCCCATCTACAGTCAAGACTCCACCAGCTGACAAACCACAGAAGGAGGTCAAGTCACCAGGATATATAGAATTTCCCCTTCTAAATAACTACAAGAGTTGGTCATAGAACACATATATATGGCAGGAAACCTAGGAAACACTTTGACCTGGGGAGATCAACATATTATTGATCCAGTGGATGAGGTCGTCGATATAAAAGTGATCGCTTATGATAGAAAGAGGAAATTTGTGATGATAAGTACAACCAAGAAAAGGAGGGTCACGCTTGATATCACACTCCTCATCACCATAGAAAAAACACTTCTCAACACAGAAAATTCTATGACAACTGAGCTAATTGGGGCGGGAATGGCTATAACTGATGCAACGCTGGACATAGTGAAAAGGGATGAAAAGGAATTAGTATCCACAAAGAAGGAGTTGGACCATTTGCACCATCTAGCAAAGTTTTATCAGGATTCGACGCAGGCAGTAGTATTCCTGAGGAGTGAGTTCAGAGAAACATATGCACAATTCACAAGCGAAAGAAATCTCTTCACCACATTCATAGTCGATTTTCAAGAGGATACTCTCATGGGGCTGGAAACTTGTAAATATGTGCAGAGATGGTATGAAAAGGAACATTGGGCCTTAGAGAAGATTGACTATATCAATGTAGTACAGAAAGGTCGAGACTTGAAAGAGCATGGCATCCAAGTACTGATGGATATCATCATCTCCCGAATCAGGAAGGCAATTGAATATTGGGTGAGCATGGTCCAAGAACCTCAGTGGAAGATACAGGAAAGGTGGGGAGAGTGCAAGAAAATTTGGGAGAATATTAATCAAGATATGGAAAACATTGACCTACCAGAGTTTGGCCCACCAGGAAATTTCATCGATTTGCATGACATAGTCAAACGGCATGCAGAGCAAGACTCGGCATGGGAGGCAGAGATATCATAGTTTTCAAGTATGAATCCAGGTCAAGTAAATAATTATGTGTAACACCAAATAAAATCCCTCACAGTTCTACAATGCTTAAGTGTCAAGATCATTAGGTATAGAGAACGAGCAATGGAGATAAAGGAAGTCTTCTTCGCACCAATGAATCATGATAGGTTTCCCTATGCAAACACATGCAAAGACCTTTTCTTCAAGTGGGTGGAGTATGAGATAATTCATCCACTACAGTAAAAAATCGGATGATCTCAAGAGAACTAGGAGATAAAGCCTGCCACGTGTCATTTTTGTTTTACTTAACACGGCTTTTAGCAGTTATTTTTAGCTTAGCGATTATTTATAAATAGGGAGATCAACCTCGTGCAAAGAGTCGATGGTTTTGGGAAAGACCTTTTTATTTAGAATTGTAAAAGAATTATTTATGTGTGGTCTTAATTAAGAAGTTTTGTTTAGAACCAAAGACAATTTTTTCATCTAAAGCGTCAACTTGATTGGATCGAGGAGGTATTTTTTTTGTCTTTGAGTTTGATAGTGTTGTTGTATTTAGTAAGATTTGTTGTATCTATTGTTAAGTTATATTTCAATACTGTAACAGTTCTTTTGTTTTAGTCGATGAAAATAAATCGATGTGTTAATATGTGATTCATAGTAGAGCCAAGAGAACTAATTTTCTTACACTCATTTGTGTTACATATTTGTTTTCCTTTCTACAATTGTTATCTCGGTCAATGATGAATGTCCACAAGTAAAAGTATTATTGATCATCTTGAAATAGGTATGATTATCATTGTTTGCACGCTAAGCTATAAGGGTTATCCTAAGCTCAACATTCTTCAATATTTAGTAATTTCCCTTTATCATTTGGCTTATGCCATCATCTTTATCTTACCTAGATTATTTAAGAGTATAAAAATACAAAAAGAGCATCGCTTAACCTAAAGGAGAAACTTTTCATATAAATATACACCTTTCAGTTACCCATAAATCCCATCAATAAATCAGTCGGATCAAAGATCTGAAGAACCATTCCACTCACCAAACGCTTACGATTCTAATTGGGCCTCTTAAGTGGGTTTGGTTCCTATTGTTGAGTTAAAGGATTTTCGACCCCTCAACACTTGGGAAGGAGTTTTGTGAAAATATCCACGATATATTTTGGTGACAATATATTCCAACTTGACATTTTGTTTTGCTACTTGTTCTCTTAAGAAGTGATACTTGTTTGGAATATGCCTTTTTTTAGTGCATAATAGGATTCTTTGAAATATTTATTGCACTTGTGTTGTCACAAATTATTGATAGTTGGTGATCATATTCTACCTTAATACATGTCAATCTCTACTTCATCCAAAGAAATTGTGTGCAACATGATGTTGTTGCTATATGCTCGACCTCTGTTGTGGATAAAGAAATTGAAGGTTGTTTCTTTCTCAACCAAGACACTGGATTGTTGGTCAGAAATAATGCTCATCCACTTGTACTTTTCCTATCATCGACATTGTTTTTCAAATCTGCATCTGTATATGTCATCAAACTAAAATATTCACCTCTTGAGTACCACAATTTGAAGTCCAGGGTGTCCTTCAGATATTTGAATACTATTTTCACTGCTTGCACATGATTTTATTTTAGTGCATCTTGAAACCATCCATCCAATCCTACTGCTTGCATAATTTCCGACCTTGATGTTGCATATAGTAGGTTGTCAATTAATTACCTATACAATGTGTTAAGAACCAAATATCAATATAGCATGGAAAAACCTC
>ML780946.1:1249818-1267258 GCA_009831015.1 Picea engelmannii | reverse complement strand
GGCCAAGTATAACTTTTGAACCTAAATTTTGAGATGGTTCTGCTAGACAATATTTCTTCTATTGTATCTCCCAAGTTTCAGCCCCTAGGGGTATGAAACTTTCTTTTATGTATTTCTCTAATATTTCTTCTCTACAATGCCACAGGTATGATCAAAATTGGATGTGCCAAGTGGAATTTATGGTAACTTCCCCACAACTTGCCGATTTTTTGCCTTTCCAGGAGATCTCACTTGTATAGAGTGCCCCACACCAAATAATTGATATGAAATTCTGAAACTCGCACCTAAAATAATATAGACTGTCCATGATCCAATGCAGCTAGTCCCACTCAATTTGGACACTCTAGGAAGAAGTTATGATTGTTTTACCTAGAACACCTTCTTGAGACTAGTCAATAGGACTAGTTAGATACCCTATCTTACACAAGGTGTATCTACAAATGTAAGATGACCCAAAAGCTGAAAGTTTTACCAAAGATACCTTTCTAATTTCTGTAAATTTCCTCCAGAGGGCAGGGTCTGAAACATTACAGAAAAGTTTTTATAGCGAAAATTCTGCAATGACTCAGTTCAGGATGATTCTAGAACCCTATCTTGTATAGGTTGTATCTCCGAAATTATAAGTTCTCAGGAGATGAATTTTGAACCCAATGTACCTTGATCTGTCTAATAAATATCCTCAAATCTGTTACTTCTGAAACATTGTAGAAAAAAATTTATAGCGAAAATTCCAACGTGTCTCAGATGTAGCAGCGAAACCCCAAGACCTTGAGCTCTGATACCATATGTTAAGAACCAAATATCAATATAGCATAGAAAAACCTCAGAAAAAGTAATCAACGCCTTGAAAAAGAGATAATTTCAGATAATAAGCCTCTTAGAGGAGGCAACCTCCTTTTACCCCACTTAAATGTTCAAGTCCAAGATGATTCAAAATGAAAATGTCTCCTTGGTATATATAAGAGACTAGGAGGTATAATTACAACTAATGGCCTAAAGCCAACATAAATAAAATAACATTACTAATATAATATGCCCCAATTAAGGGGTAATGAGCCAATATTAGAACTTAACAGAAAATAAACCCTTGGTTTGTTATTTATCCTTAATCTTGGCATGAGACCACTTGTCTAAAATTAATTTTTCACTTGCTTCCTCAGAATATGGCATCCACTCAGAATAGTCAAATGATTGCCACCATATGAGAGCTTCATCTTTGAAACCCCAATGTAGATGAGATTTCCAATTTTCTTTCCATACAAACTTATCATATTGTATATATTCTTAAATACTATGGCCATCATCTCTTCATGTAAAATACAGCATTCTTGGAATAAATTTTCAACAAAAACTAGTGTGTAAAAATAACTTACTACACAAATCGCGCGGCTTTTTCTGGAAAAAAAAACCTGAAAAAAATTCCGAATTTAAAATGTTGATAACTTCACTTCTCGGAATTTGTTTCGGTCGAATTTTTTTTTGAAATTAGGTATTTTTCTGAGATTAATTCAAATATCCAATTTGTTTTGAAAAAATCAGCTCATAAAGTTTCATATATTAACCTCAATTGCGCCACCCTCTTTTTTCCCTAGAAAACAAAATTGCAAAAAGAGTCAAACATTCTTCCCTTGTTTGGCCAAGGAAAGTGCTCTGATACCAATTTTTAAGTACATGAATATATATATGAAGATAAATCTAATAATAAACCCACAATATCAACAATAATAAACCAAACCATTCACCAAAATATTGAACACAAGAAATAGTCAAATCCCTTGAGGTAGGGTAACACCATATATTAATCCTTAAGGAAGGATAACACTCCTCAAGAAATGTTTGATACATTCACAATATGCTTCAATAAATTGCTTACACTTCTTTATATAGCATTTTCTATCTTCCAGGAACATTCTAGAAAGATTATTTATTATATCTAAGTACCATGATAGTGGACCTTAATTAATAATATAGTGGACCTAATCCACCTTACATTGAATGGCCTCCACTAATAATACTTAACCACATTCCCATTGGGTACCTCCATAGGTATCCCATATTACCTCCCTAGGTATACTATAATTTTCTTCTCCTTTTCTTCTTCGTCTTCTTTGGGACTTGTCTCCTCTGTTTGAACATGTGTTTTCACCTTCTAGTTCCCTACTTCATCCATTTTCACATTGGAACTCTCTACGATTTTTCCCAATGTTTTTATTGTAACATCGATGAGCTTTGCTTCTTGATGAAAACTAAGAAATATACCTTCATCAATTATAGAGTCAAATTTTCTCAAGTCCTCATCATCTATTTTTATGTGGCACTTGCTTCTGAAAACTTTGAAGTATTTAATTGTTGTTGATATACCCTTGCATAATTCATATGGTGTTTTGTTGTTTTTGAATCTGATTTACCCTCTATTCATAATGTAGACTATGGTGTTGACTGCCTCTCTCCAAAACATGTTTGATAGCTTATCTTCATTTAACATTGTTCTAGCCACCTCTTGTACTAGTTGATTCTTCCTTTCTACCACTCCATTTTGTCATGGAGTCCTTGCAGCTTAAAATTTTCTCTTTATTCCATGAAGCTCACAAAATGCTTTAAAATTATTTGAGATAAAATCACCTCAAGCATTTGATTTTCAGACTCCTCTATCTGATCTCAAGCATTTGATTTTCAAATAAGTTTCATTTTCAGACAAGGCTTTGAATGATTTGAACTTCTCAAATGCTTCATATTTTTCTTTTAGAAACATAACTCGTGCCATTCTAGAGTAATCATCAATGAGCAACATGAAGTAATTTTCACCTTGTAGACATTGTGTCCCTGTAGGCCCAAAAATATCTATATGAACGAGTTCCAATGGCTTCATTGTTGAGCACTCCTTTGATTTGAAGCTTGCTCTTGTACTTTTTCCATGTTGGCATTCTTGCAAAGAGTGTTTGAAGGTTAGCAATATTTGGAATGCCTTTCACTTCTAGTGATTATTTTTACTATATTATCAAAATTCATATGGCTCACTCTTCTATGTCATAACCATCTTTCATTCATTTGTCCCATATAACATTTTTCTCCCTTAATATCATTGAGGATATATAAATTATTTGAGGTTCTATATGTGTTTTCCACTAGTATTCCTAAGCCTTTCTTCCTTATCTCACATCCTTGAGAATGAAGCGTGAGATTGTGTCATTGATCACACATTTGACTAACACTAAGAATATTGTGTTTCAAACCTTCAACATATAAGACATTTTATGTTTTAGTCTTTCCATTATTGAAACTAAGAGTACCTTTTCCACTATCCTTGTGGTAGAATTATCTCCAAATGTTGCACTACCTTCGTTAACTTATTTCAAAGTGAGAAACTTGATCTTGTCACATGTCATGTGGCTCGAGAATCCACTATCAATTTACCATTGGTTTTGCTTTTTTTAGCATGAAGAGAGGTTTCCACAAGCACAGATTCCTCCTTTTACTAATTTTCGTACTCTTGATTCCTTTTCCAAAATCATGTGGGTTCCTTATTTTGTTTGGAAAGGGTATCCACTTCCTTGTTTTGTCTATAAGTTTCCACTGGGCCACTTCTACAAAAATGTGATATATGACCATAGTTGTTTCACTTATAACATACAACATTGTAGTCAAATAATGGAGAAAATTAATTATAGTTTCTATTTGAGAACCCATATGTACTTCTATTTTTGTTCCATACATAATTATTTCTTTCTTGTGCTCTACAATCTATTTCTTTATGACAAAAGTGATTGCAAGAAAAAAAAATAACCAAGGAAAGAGTTTTGGTACCTAGTTATGAGAGGCCATCTTGGTGGGAAACATCTTATAAATTTTTCCTTGTTGTCCATGGGAGGAATGTCAATTTTATGTGTAACATCATTTTCTCTCTTCTTGTTGTCTTCATCACTGATGGATCTTTTGAGTACACCAGCATAGATTTTATATTTTCTTTCATTTACTTTCTTCGGTGACTCTATAGCTTTTGAATCTTCTTTGTTGGTCATATGACTCTTATCATATCTAAGACATTTTTTAATGAGTGATGACCTTTGGCATTTGATGAAATCATCTAATATTTCAACGCTCTTTTCAAACTTCAATATTCCATTCAATTGAGAAATTGACTTCTCTAATTCCTTTCTTAAGGAAACAATTTAATCTTCCAACTTCTCACAACTTTCTTCATTTTCCTTCAACTGGATTCTTACCACTTCTTCCATCATTTTTGTCTCTTCTAGTTGAATCTTTAGAATGATAATAGTTTTCTTTGTTTCTGCAAGGCTTTGTAGCATTTTTTCTTTTGCATCACGATCCTCCTTTTCATATTTCTGCAGCTTCACATTTTTTTTCAATTTTTTTTCTTAAGCTTCCTTATTTCACTTAAGGCACAAATGAGTTCTTCCTCAAGATCCACTTCTGCATCAAATTCGGCATTTTTTTTATATTTTGAATCCATCATTTATTTCCCTTTGTATTTATTTTCCAAAGCATCAATCTTTGTTTCCATTTCCATGAAGAAAGTTTCCTCTCTATCACTATCAGAGATACTTTCATCATTCTTTTCAGAAGAGTCATTGACCCATTTTAAGTAGAGACTCTTATTTTTCTTATAAGTGTTGTTCTTCTTTTCATGCTTGTTATTTTTTTATTGATGATGTTTTCTCCCTTTCTTTATGTTATGGTCTTATTCATCATCACTAATTTCGTTTTTCACATATGAACACATAGCAGCAAAATGTCATACTTTTCCACAGTTAAAGCATTTAAAGTGAAGCTTACCTTTGTATTTTCCAAATTCCTTTTAGACCTTTCTCACAAAATGTGCTTCATATGTGTCTAATTCATAGCTACAATAGTTTATTGATTTGTTTTCTTTGTTCTTCATCTTCTTTGAATATTTGAACGGTGTTTCTCTCTTTTATGACTTCTCTTTCTCATTCCTCATTTCATATGTGTAATACCCCGGTTTTGATTCATCGGTTTAATATTGTATTTGTTTATTTGATGAGAGGTCGGAGTGCCCAAGCAATTTAAAGGGGTCGGAGCGCCTAGGAAATGTAATTCTTTAAAAATTTTAATAATAATAAAATTACATTGTTGGCTACAAGACAGATAAGGACAAGAGTTATAGGGGGCTATGATTCCACAAGAGAGGAGGGATCGAGGGACTAAACCTTTACACCTTGTTTGATTAATTATAACCCATTTTTTTCTTGAGGGGAATATTATGGGATGGATGAGTCTCTTTGGGATACCATGCTATCCTTGGAGTTCTTGGATACAAAATCCTTATTCTTGATTGTCTTGGGGGTTGTTCAGTTGTTCAGTTGTGGAATCAATCACTCTTTCGTTTGTATTTTTCATCATTCATTCTTTCTCTGGGTTTGATACATATGGATTTTGGTGGCATCCCACCTATTCCGACTGGATCATTTTGGAATTTTTCTAGTTTGTCATTTTTTTCCTAATTTTCGGGTCCCTGACTTTCAGGGTCGTTTTGAGGCCCTAAAAAGGGTTTTTAGGGCTCGCCAAATTTAGAATAAAAACAGAGTCATATTCTAATAGAAACATCTTTATTCCTCAGATATACCTTTCCAACAGGCTATCATGCACCTAAAACGGAGATCGTATGCAAAACTTACGACCCCGAGAAGTTGATGTACTAGCTTACCCCAACGGAGCCCACATGAATTTTGGCGCTTTGTCTCCTAGGGTTAGGTTTTTGGATGTCTAGGTTTTTGGAATTCCTATTTATTATAAAAAAATACTTGGAGAGCCTCATTGTAACCATCTTCTTGCAAATGAACACAGTCATTGCATCTCTTCTTAGAGATAAGCCGCCACCATTCTAGCAAGATTGGTTTTCGCTGCATTTTACAGTTTCAGCACATTTTCTTATTGAATAGAAAGCAATTTTACTGTATCTTTGTTATTGTATCTCTATTATTCTTGTGTCTTTATGTTAAGAATAATAATAATCTATATTCATTTTCTTTTTTCTCGTAAAATTTGGATCAGTGGTATCAGAGTCGTCTGCTCCGTATCATTCTTAATGTATGTCCCTGACGAAGTCATGGTACAAATAATTGGGTCTCGAGCTTGTTTCTCTTGAGGACAAAATCTCTCACACACCAAAGCGACCTCACATGGTGGGAGAAAAGAAATACGACAAGATAGGATATCCTTTCAAAATGTTGCTCGAGGAATCCCTCATGCAACAGAGGAATGAAATGATGGATAGATTTGTGAAAATCCTTCGGTGGCTACCAACAGGCGACACATCTTCCTCGAACGGAGGCACTGCCCCCTTCAAGGTACAAATCAACTTTGATATTCCCAAATTTTAAGGTTATATAGACGCAGATGTTGTAGACAAATGTTAAATCTTATAAAAGGATAGTTTTGTGTCCATAACTTTTCGAACAAAGAAAATATTATGTTTGCAATCCTTAAAGTCATTCCCCATGTCAAAGATTGGTGGGATATATTCTGTGATAAAAATGAAATAGAGGAACCCTAATTATTTACATTCGCGGTCACCTGGGATTCCTTCAAGGATGCTATCAAGGACCAATACTACCCTGTCAGAACTTATGATGACCTATATACAAAATGGACCACACTGCGGTAGGAAAGAGACCAAGCAGTGCCAAAGTTCACAAATATCCTCCATACCTTGCACACCAAGCTAGGTATCAAATATTTTGAGTGAATCTAGTGCTCAAGTATTGCGGTGGTTTGCATAGATACATCCAAGCCAAAATGGATTTTTTGGACATCTCATCCTTGGGCACATCCTATCGATATGCCATCAAAATTGAGAAAAAGCTTAAACAAAAGATGCGGCAATTTGGGCTTGGGAACCCCTCACATTAGAAGCAAGCAAAGGGAATCCCCAACCCACAAAACAAAGGATAAAGCAAATATGGACAACCTCATAACAACTAGTCTAGGCCTCAAGCAAACAAGCATACCAGAAAGACAAAGAAAGATATCGGGAAGTGGTGTGACTTCCATAAGATCCCCTAGCATAACACTGTTGATTGTCACTCCAAGAAATCATTATTGATTGAGGTGAAAACCTACGAATCAAATGCAGGTTGCAACTCTGAGTTAGAACCAAAAAGGGGGATATGGATCATTGACGCGAAACCTTTTTCCCTACCACCAAGATCCATCCCGGTGAACTAGATGAGCCAGAAGAAGGCGAGTACCTCTTTAATTCATAGATGTGGGTAAAAGGCACCCCACTACACTTTATTGTTGATAGTAGTATCTAGAAGAACCTCATCTCAGAAGAGGTCATCAAGCATCTAGCTCTGCTGACAATGTTTCACCTACAAGCATGCACCATTGGATGCCCCACCAAGGAAGCGAGCTCTGGCTCAACCAACATTATCGCTTGTTGTATGGCATCAAGCCCTTCAAAGATGAGGTATTGTGTGATTTTTCTCCTCTTGAAGTTTGTAATGTTATTTTGGTCCAACCTTATTTATAGAAACATCATGTTGTATATGAGTCTAGGCCTCACAGTGTTATTATTAATTTTAATAGGAGATTATATAGGATACCTGAGGCAGTCCCACCTAGTGTTATTTCCTTGATCTATGTCAAGCAATGCGGGAAGTTCATTTGTCAGAGCGGGAATTTTTTATTCTTCATGATTCACTCTTAGAGTGAGTGAAAGATTGCAGCCACATATAGGGCCTCCGTAGCTGACCTCTGCACACAGCAAAAGAAAGTGGACAAGGTCATGGAAGAATACAAAGAGATCTTTTCCTCACCTACCGAGGTACCTCTACACTTCCAGGTCAAGCATCCCATCGATATGACCTCTGGCACACCGCTGCCCAATGGTCCAGTGTATCATCTCTCTCTATTAGAGAATGAGGAGATCAAGCAACATATCCAAGAAATTCTCCACAAGGGGCACATCCATCCCATCTCATCACCCTATGGGAGCCCAATTATGATGGTGCAGAAGAAAGACGAGACCTAGTGACTCTGCATTGAATCACATTCAGGAACTGGTACCTGATTCTGAGAATCGACTATCTCCTTGAGCAGCTCAAGGGGGAAAAATACTTCAGTAATATTTATCTGAATTTTGGCTACCACCAGGTTCACATAGAACAGAAATATGTATCCAAGACCACCTTCAAGTCAAAAGAAGGTCTTTTTGAATGGATAGTCATGCCCTTTGGTTTGAAAAATTCTCTAGCAACTTTCATGAGGATGATGGATGATATCCTGTGACCTTTCACCAATATTTTTGTAGTGGTGTATCTGGATCACATCCTCATATACAGCAAGACTTGGACAGAACACTTGCAGCATCTTCAGTAGGTTTTGCACATCCTGCGGCAGCACAAGCTATATGCCAACTTGGAAAAAATATCCTTTGACATGGACAGGATCCAGTACCTAGGTTACATCATGGATCAGCATGGTGTGCATGTGGATCCGGCCAAGATCCAGGTCATTCGTGACTAGCCATCCCCAACCACACTCACTGATATTTGGAGCTTCTTAGGCCTTGCCAATTTCTATCGCAGGTTTGCATTGGGATTATCCCATATTGCATGGGCCCTCGGCCAAGTAACCATATTGTATCTTTTTTATTATTTTGTCTCTATGTTAAGAATAATATAATATGTATTATGTTCTACTCATAAAATCCAGATCAAGGTTTGTGCATGGAGAATGAATTAAGTGAAGAGAAGAGCCATTGTTTTTTGGGTGTAAATGACTATTGATTATTACAATACTGGATTGATGCACGAATGCATGGATGCATTGGAAATTTGATAAACCTTTCCACACCTACAACTCCTAGAGAGTTCCAACATTGAGATTCTTGACCAGATGCATTGGAGCCATGGAAGGAGGTGGACAACCTGAGGGACTATGTGGAAATGAAGGGAGTTATATATCTTGGGTTGTACAGGATGGGAGAAGATATTTGGTGAACTTTGGATTCTTATGTGTTGAGAAATATTAAGAGCTTGATTGTTGACTAGTTTGGGAAGATGAGTGTCATCCTAAAACCATTCCTTGTGGATTCATAGACTTGGCTTGGGGGTGACCTATTGTTGAGACTTGGAACAATAGTGTCTAAGGTTGGGTGGAACATCCTTGGTCTGCAGCTAGTTGTTTATTGTTTTTGTTAAAGGTAAGTTCTCTCTTTCATGGTGTTTCTCTGCTTATACATAATTATTTCTTCTATGTGTTGTTTATTATCTTTTCAATATGAATTACTAATGTGCCTACTTGTTGGTTATTTTTGTACATGGCATGTTGTTCTTTCTCTCATAGTTTAACATGAATCTTGATGACTTCATGTGCTATTTCATGCTTCAATATTTAGTTGTTGGTATCATATATTAAAAATCAGTTCAAGAAGAGGTTATTGAGGTAATGTGTCTGGCCTTGGAGGTTGGGGATGTGACAAAGTGGTATCGGAGCATCTTGGAGGTTGTTTCGGCAGTAGTGTTCCTTTCCTGTGGTGGTGGTGGTTGGGTACATCAAAGTTGTTGGTTACAGCATCAGTCCTTGGAATGGGGTCTGCTAAACAACAGGATAGAATTTCTTGAATTAAAATTAATTAATTTCTTGGAAAACAGGGAAGGGGGGAATTTTCATGGTTTAAATTCTATTTTCAACCCTAGAGAACTAGATATAAGTTGATCCTTTGTGCCCCTAACTTTCCAGTGATCTCCTTCTTCATGATCAAAGCAGTAGAGTCAACAGTTTACCAAGCAAGAAACTGAGGGTACATCATTCGTTGATCAAAACTATCCATGGATCCAAATCCATTGATTGGTGGTTGCATTAAATATTTATCCCACATGCATACGCGGAGGGTCGAATAAACTATTTATAAATAAGAATCAAATTGGTATTACTTGTGAATGAAGTATGGAAGGGTCACAAAACCATTCGGAGTCGTGCATGATGCAAACTTTTGATCGGTGCCACAAATACCAGATATCATAAATATTTAAGGAAAGGGAAAAGGTAAGGCTAACCACCCCTCTCTTTAAGTCACTCAAAACAGACTTAAGTCTTGTTGGATGAAGAAAAGGATAATAAAGTGTACCTTCCCTTTACCAATACAAGAACAAAAGTTATGGCAGCAACAAGTGATGATGACTACTTCAACAAGACTTCAATTTTATAGAGATGACTAATACTAATCAATGTATGAAGCAAGGGATAAATATATAGCAGTAGTAATTAATTAATGAAAGTTGTAATAACATCCATAAAATGCACTTGAATAGACAATATAACAAGATATTGTAGAGTCATGAAATGATAAAACTTGTCTCATACAGTCTCTAGATATATGTCAATTAGAAAATAAACTCTAACAGGTTGCCAATGATAATTGTAGCAACAAAAAAATAAAGTAATGACAATAGTAGTAAAATATTCAGAAACGTATTTAGAAAGGAAATTGGATGCACACTTTAGTCTTGGTTGATTTTACCTTGCGTTATACAATTTATGGATTTATTTAAGTAGTCAAACAAGTTTGGATAGGATGAAAAATGATGGTTGTAGCAGTGATTATAACGACAGTGGCTTAGTGGTTAGTATTCCTAGACTAGGTTAGAAATTTAGTTTAGGTTAGTACGGTATTAGGTAGAGATATTGAGTTTGAAGTTTGATGATTCTTGTCAAGAAACAAGGGTTGAATACTAGTGTCTTTTAGGGGTAAATGGAGTCAGTGTGGGCGGATCCTTCTATGGCTGCAAATTAATGATGATGCACAAAAGTCTGAGAGGGAAAAAGTATAGGAGTAGTAACTTAAGTTCTCCTAGACTTTGACCTCAAGAGAAAAAATGTTAGGGTGTAGGAAATTCTAGGCCCTAACATCTTTTTCTCCTTAGCCTTTTTATGGAGTAAAACTTATGCAACAATAACCAAGTACGCCCTCCATCGAGCAATGTCCTGCAACAACAACAAGTATGCCCTCTAGGGGTTCATAATTCGCATGGATCATAGCATGTAAATCACATCCAATAATTAAATTACCCAAACATGTGCATCAAACCCCCCTTTACCCATACAAATTCTCAAAGACATTATGCAATTTGACAATTTAGGTTTGGAGAAGGTCTCAAGGTGTCCTATTGAGATGACCTCTCTTAAGTTTGGGGTGTTTCCCAGGTGATATCTAGTCTAATTCATGTAAGTGTATGAGGTGGCATGGGGTAAATATTTGGGCATGGGGTGCATGTAATAATAGGGAAATGTAGAGTCTTACCTTTTGGTGGCTTTGTAGAGGGCGGGTTTCACCTTATCATAAATGAAATTGTTTCCTATCCCATTCATTTCCTTTTACTCTTAGCTTTATATCTTTTGATATTTTGATCTTTTACTCATGTGCTTCAAGGAAATAGTTGAGGGAGACTGTCCCAGCTTGATGACCAAAGGTAACAGCGTTATCCACAAACATTTCATGGAAATGAGAAGGTTGGCTCGTGATGATACCCCCTTTCTCTTAGCTATTCCACCAAGAGCCACTACCCTAGCTTGGTGACCATATAGGAGGTAGTTTCATACCTCTACATTCCCATGGTCATAATAGGTCGGCTCGTGATGAGACCTCCTATCCATCAACTAGTACCTTGAGTGTTTATGTTATCTTATGGGTCCCCTTTTCTTACTGAGAATCTTTTCACTTCTTTCTCATGGATCCCTGGGCGAAGCATCTCAAAGGTTTCAACATTGGATTTTAACTCTTTCCATCTACTTTTACCCTATGGTCCTGTATTCCCTTCTTCCCACGAGGTAAGGTACAACACTTCCTAGTGTAGCCAATCCCAATTCCTAAACAAGGATAGGGGATATGAAAGGAATAAATATGGAAAGTGGTCAGTATGGAGGGAACGGATGATGACTTTTCATAGATCCACCCAGTATAAACCCACCCTAAAGGGAAATCAACTTGCTAGGGAACCATGTCACCCTTCCAGGTATGAATGAGGAAAAGAGCATAATTTCCAATCAAACATCATGAAATGAAGAAGAATTTAATACAACATATTCAAGTGCTTCAAAAATTAGAGTGATACATACCATGATACCCGGACTCATTACCCCATGGAGCAAGAATCTATGCTACTTTAGGACCAGGTTGGTGTGATGGATATTGTTGTTGGTGATAAGTGGACTGCACTAAAGAAAAGAGGGGCCCTTTGGGACCATGATCATTTTGTATGGCTCTCAGTAATCCATGTCTAGGACCTATGGGCCTCGAGACATGATCTCCTTAGTTATCCCTAGGTTAAGGGATAACATCTGGCTCCAACTCAAGGACATGTTCTCATTGTAGAGTGCTTGAGAACCTCAGCATATCTAGTATAACCTATGCCAGCTAAATATCAACAAAGGATATTAGTAACCCCTAGGGTAGTGATATCACCCCTAGTTCATATATGATAAAATAAACAAAAAAGAGCATCTCTAGTGTAGCATATGATTATGAGCATACATATATACATGATGATTCAAAACAATATGAAAATTAAACTACAATTATGCTAACATGATATGCAAATGGTATATACAATGGAGGAAAATTCCTACCTACCTCTACTTACATGTCAGTTGAATGTTAGGTGTAGTATTATAACTAGTGAAACCATCATAGAAATACCTCATAATGCATGCCTCTATGTTTCATCATAAACCAAGACAATGATAAGTCAGGTACAGAAGCAACATGAGTTAGAGCATACATCATATCATAGGAAATCGTAAAGTCTATCTCATGGAGGCGGGAGGGAGGGAAAAAATTATGCCAAGTTACACTTCTAGGAAAGTGCTCAATCCATCTCATAAAGGGCTCATGAAAAATCAAAGGCTCAAAATACTGACTCAAATATTTTGAAGGTTGGCTACCTTAGATGTCACCACATCCTGAGGTCTGGGAAGGGACTAGCAAGAACCTAGAGGATGATTGGAAATTTTTTAGGGGAAATCTGAAAGACAAAGATAACAAACTTATTCTTAAGGTATTCAACCTACCCTTGAATTCTAAAAGAAGGCTCTTCAATAGAGAAAACTTGGGAAAAGGGACATGTTTCCCAACTGCATCCTTAGTGACATAACGAGGTAAAGTAATTGAAGGGAGCTGTAAAACCTTGTCACAAGTATCCTTATTTAGGCAAGCAACTTCCTTACCCTGATCAAAATCTGAGCACAACAGTGGTTGATAATGTTCTTCATGGAATAAATCCAAGTTCTTAAAGGAATACTCATCAAAATCCTCAAGGTATGATCGAAAATCATCAGGATAACATAGGACTAGGTCACCCTTGGGTTCTTGGAAAACATTTTCAACTACATCATCTCCTTGTTGCCAAATATCAAAATTAATAGTAACCTCATATGATAGTTGTAAAGGAAACATTTGGAAATGACCCTCAATGTCGTAAATGGGATCCCCATCATACCCAATCACATCCCATTTATGTTTCCCAATGTGTGTGAACTCATAAATATTATCAAACATGTCATTACCTTTATCATAACATGAAGGGATTAAAAAATCCAAGGGCTCCTCTAACCATTCTTCACTTTCCAAATCACAAAATAAATCATCTTCAAAATCTTGGAAAGGGAAATAAATTATTGTATTCAATTCTTGTTGTGTAGGAGCATAGAAGACTTGGATGACTACATCAAATGAAAGAGAAAGCATCAGTACTTCGTCCTCATGACTTTCCCCTACATCCTTAGCTTCATAATATAGAGGGTATAGCTTGTCCAAGGATTCCCTTTCTTCTTCACCTTTTGAATCATAGAATAGAGTATCCTTAAAAACGTAAAAATAAAAGTGACTAACCTCATCCTCTCTTTTTTGTGCAGAAGGAATAAGATCTCGAATGGCTTCATCAAAGGGAGGAGCACACATTAATACTTCATCATCATGTTCAATATCTTTAGGCTCTCACTCTTCAACTAGGTCTTCATTATCCTCGGTAGAAGAATGAGTAAATTCTTTCTCTTCCTCGTCAGATTGGAAACCTTCATTAAGATCCCTCTGCTCAACCTCTTATTGTTCAATGACTTGTTCCCTTATTTCCTGGAATTTACTAACAAAAATCTCAAGGGAAACTAATCTCTCCAGACTAAGAGTATTTGGGGTATCTTTGGGGTCATCAAATTTGATTTCTGAAATAAAGAGGTGTTCTCCCTTGAACAAGGAGATATTTGCCTCGAGTTGTATAGCCATGTGATAATATTCTTGGATTATTCTTGGCCCTTTTTCACTGAGGAGAAACCCTAATTTCACTAAGAATGCATTGGTATAGAGGTAAACGAGGCACTTGTCTTCAGGACGATGGCTTCTAGAAATTTGTTGTAGAAAATTCTCAAACCTGGTATGGAATTCATTGATAGTCTCATTCTTAGTTTGTTTCATGTACTCAGGTATTTTTATTAGCATGTGGATATATTATAATTTAATACTCTATTTATCGATAAAGGTTTCTTCTAACTGGTCCATAAATGTGTTTCTAGAATCAGGGATATCATACCATTTCCTAGCATTTCCATGAAGAGTGGAAAAAAAAAGTTTCATTGCCAAACCTTTAGCATCATCACTTATAGGGTGGAGTTGAAATAAATCCCAAAAAATATTCATGTGATCTCTGGCCCTAACCCCATCATCACCAGTGAATCTAGAGATCCAATGTTCATACCTCGGAGGCATTTTTCAAGGGTAAGGGTTTAAAATTACCTGGGTACCATTGAGAGGCCATGGTTTTCTTTGTCATTAGTGGAGTCACCAAATAATCCTTCTAGGGATCACCAAAGGGAAAAGAGGGAATCACCCTTAGTGGAGTCGACAGGTAATCTTTATGAAGCAAAGGCTTTGGATAAAGGCTTACCGAAAAAGTGTCGTTCGAGGAAAATTGACTCGATGTTCCCTGGAAACAGCGCCAAAAATGTTATCGCGCAATCTATACTTTCCCAAATCCTGAAGGAAAGTAGGCTTATATTGACATAACACGGAGGTAGTCCTACCATTTTCATCCTAATAGGGTACCTCTTTCTCTTTAGGAGAAGGATAAATCCACTCCAAGGGAGACATCCCAAGACCTAAGTGGTTTGAGGAAAAGGAAAAGGTAAGGCTAACCACCCCTCTCTCTAGGTCACTCAAAACATACTTAAGTCTTGTTGGATGAAGCAAAGGAGAATAAAGTGTACCTGCCCCTTACCCATACAATAACAAAATTTATGGCAGCAACAAGTGATGATGAGTTCTTCAACAAGACTTCAAGTTTATAGAGATGACTGCTACCAATCAATGTATGAAGCAAGTGATAATTATATAGAAGAAATGCACTTGAATAGACAATATAAAAAGATATTGTGAATTCCTGAAATGATAACACTTGTCTCATACAATTTCTAGATATATGTCAATCAGAAAATGAACTCTAACAGGTTGTCAATGATAATTGTAGAAACAACAAAATAAAGTAATGACAGCAATAGTAAAATATTCAAAAAAGTATTTAGAAAGGAAATTTGATGTACACTTTAGTCTTGGTTTATTGTACATTTCCTTATACAATTTTTGGATTTATTTAAGTGGTCAAACAAGTTTGGATAATCTGCAAAATTATGGTTGTAGCGGTGATTATAACAGCAGCAGCTTAGTGGTTAGTATTCCTAGACTAGGTTAGCAAGTTAGTTTAAGTTAGTAGGGTATTAGGTAGAGAGATTGAGTTTGAATTTTGATGATTCTTGTCAAGAAACAAGGGTTGAATACTAGTTCCTTTTAGGGGTAAATGGATTCAATGTGGATGGCTCCTTCTAAGGCTTCAAATTAATGATGATGCACAAAAGTCTAAGAGGGAAAAAGTATAAGAGAAGTAGTAACTTAAGTCCTCCTAGACTTTGACCTCAAGATACAAAATGCTAGGGTGTAGGTGATTCTATGCCCTAGCGCCTTTCTCTCTTTATCCTTTCTATGGAGTAAAACTTATGAAACAATAACCAAGTAAAAAACCCTTAGAGTGCTAGAAATTTAGGGCTCTAGGGTTTCACTAGTTACTAAATAAATTTAGTGAAAATCTTGGCAAATAAAAAGGAAGAAAGTACCTACTTAAGTTTCTTAATTCAAGCATTAAATACTGATCCAGGGGATCAAATTTTGCTACTAATTCAAAGTGCTCAGAATCACTTCAAATCGAACGAGAGCATAGGCCTCGTCGTCACAAACCCAACGCAACTCGTTTGGGTTCAAACGGACATCGGATGAGAGAGATATCGTGTTATGTTCAAATCGACAAACAGGCAAAAAAAAATGTGCTGACTGTACAATCCGTACGGATGATGACGTGGCAGACCGTACGACACGTGGCAGGGTCATACGACACATGGCAGGTGTGGTTGGTAGTCGTGTGGATGAGTTGGCATATAACACATGTCTTGTTTGTGGTGAATGGGATGGCGACATGTGGCCCATTCAATGGCCGCCACGTGTCACCTAAACATTGGTTAAAACTTGTGTAGTCGGCAGGAATCGACCCCGCGACCTTCGGGCAAGGGTATGGCCTTGGGAAGAGCCACCCAACTAGCACGCCACTGTAGTGGTTCTTACCAATATATGGTTTCTTTTATATTTGAATTGCAATGTGTTTTGGAATGGGCGCGGACAGGGATGGGGCTAAGCCTCAGCCCCCGTCCATATATATATATATATATATAATCATCTGACTACCCGCGCATGTAGTTCAAACGGATCCATAACACATATAACCGGTGGTCCATACATCCCATAACACATACGACCGGTGGTCAATGCATTGCACAGGATTTTTATTACCAACAGTTATAAAAACCACGCCGACACTTTTCGCTCTATCATTTGATTTGGGACTTGGCCCCTTTTGTATGTGTGCATGGTCGTTTGAAAGACCATCTGCCCATGGACTTGGCGGTTAGGGGCTGGGTGCGCCCTAACCGTCCTACAGTTCACATCATTTGTGCGGTTGCACCCGATGTTGAGTTTTAACACATAAATACGCGTGGGGGCTAGGTTGAGGAGGAAAGGGTGCATTTTGGTGATCCAGAGACAGCAAGTTTGAAGGGGAACTTCCAGGAAGCCTATCTTCTTCAATTTTTGGCCAAACGAGGTGCCGAAAAAGCCCAGCTAGGGGGTTTTGGACATTCTGAATCCATTGGAGCCATCTATTTGGAATTTTGAGCATTTTAAAGCACATATTTTATCACTTTGAGCAAATAATACAAAATACCCATTGGAAGTTGGACCAGGAGATGTAGCCCAAGAGAGGGGTGAACTCCTTTATCATTTTCTATGTTATGTTTTTTTGTTCACTGTTATTTGCTTTTGTTTATATGCATCTTAAATGTGTAATTTCTATAAAAGTTGTGTTTG
>ML780946.1:1207602-1232611 GCA_009831015.1 Picea engelmannii | reverse complement strand
TAGATTTTTAGGTGAATTTTTGTTACCATCGTCAAATATTTTACCTCGCACACATCGAGATTTGCATGCCATTATGAAATACAATGGAATGGATAATCAAACTATAGATGCATGTCCTAATGATCATATTATATATTATGGACAACATACTTCTAGAACATAATGCCTGCAATTTCTTATCAGTACATATATAAACCATAAAGTACAAAAAAGGGTGCCTCTAAAGGTTCTTCGTCATATTCCCATAATTTCACATTTGTAGCGATTGTTCAGGTGTGAAAGCATAGCAAACTTTATGGATTACCATGAACGTAACAGAAGTGGAGATGATGTTTTCGTTCATTGTTTAATCAACACCATAAAAATATTCCCTTGCAGTACTAGATGCAGGAACATGTGTACTGTCGAAATAATTTTAAAAGGAACAATGAATAGACATTTTACTAGGACTAAACATGGGCAACACTGACCTATGAATGGGGCCAACATTGAATTTTTTTCAAATTGTTTCTATATGCACTGAAATTTGGCATGGATATACTATTTGCATGCCTTAACGATATAGGAGGGTTTCTAGACTCAAATTTGACTCACACACCCACTTGTTTACATCATCAATTCATCATGTAAACAGACATAAACCCTATTTTTCTTTCAAAGTACACAAATTGGTTGAAACAAGTTTTAAGTAATTTTCATCATCCTTTATTCATTTTTCTTTGAGGTTATACATTGTATATACAATGTATGTGTGTCATAGTTGTGATGAAAAGTCCCTCTTTTTCATTCATTGTTTAATCAACACCATAAAAATATTCCCTTGTAGTAATAGATGTGGGAAAGTGTGTACTATCGAACAAATTTTAAAAGGAACGACGAATAGACATTGTACTAGGACTAGACATGGGCAATGGTGACCTATGAATGGGGCCAATTTTGAATTTTTTTCAAATTGTATCTGTATGCACTGAAATTTGACATGGATAGACTATTTGCATGCCTTAATGATATGAGAGGGTTTTTGGACTCAAATTTGACTCACACACCCACTTGTTTCCATCACCAACTCATCATGTAAACAACTATAAACCCTATTTTTCTTTCAAAGTACACAAATGTTGATATTATGGTAGCTGCGAGAGGCATTTACCTCCATGTGTAAACTTGACGAGCATAGAATATTCTAGGAAGCAAGAAGAAACCCTAATTAATTGGTTAATAACCCTAGAAGACAAGTCGTCTCAAGAGAATGACTTGTATTAGGTTATTAGCCTCCAAGAGAAGAAGTCGGCTAAAGGAAATGTTATATACTAAAGAATTAGTACCCAGAATGAGAATTTGGCCAAAGCAGTCTGCCAAAATTAGTATAAATACAGGAGGCCAGTCTTCATTATGGCCAGTATTCTCAGAACTACAGAAGAAGCACTTGTGCGCACTGCAGTTGACCATATTGTGCACAAGTTTGGAGGAGAGTTGTTGTTGCAGCTGCTACAGCTAGAAGATTTCGATTTTGGATTGGACTCTCTCTTGGTTATGGTTTGGACTCTATGATAAGCTCTTGTTACTCTTTCTCGGTGCGCTATCCTTGGAGAAAGTTGTGCCACCTTTGTTTGGCTATCCAGTCTAGAGTTTTCTTCTGGAATTATTCTCTGTCAAGGTTAAGGTACTCGGGGGTGGCTTCGGCCTATGGTTGGGTGACAATATTGTTATATTTTATATGTTTAAATGATCACATCCATTATATTCTAATAGGTTATGGTCCCACACTATCTTCAGATAGTCTAACTGCTGGAAGATAGATTGGGAGGATTTTCTCAATTGCAATTGCAGTTGCAGTTACAGTTGCAGCCAGTTTCTACTACAGCAACGAAACCATAACCCTCTCATTGAGGCACCTTAAGTGAAGAGATTGACCTGATTCATGGATAGACTAGTGCATCCTATCCTAGCACATCTATTGGTACTCTCAGCAAGCTAAGACATCAAGCTTGAGTTTTTGGTCAAATCTAGGGTTGACGAAGTCAAAGTAGCCATGAATTACTCTATGAAGTCAGAAAACAAATTAGAAGGGGCTTCTAACTTCAAAGCATGGAAAAAAAGGATTTATCTCTTCCTTTCCAAGAATAAAGTGTTGGATATCATGAAAGGAAAGATCGGGGAACCAGAGTTTAAAGAAGTAAAGGAGAACGAACCTCAGAACGTTGTAGTTTTGGAGAAGTTCAAAGACAATGACATCAATTCCATGAGTATCATAGTGGACTCTATAAAATACCACTTGATACCCTACATCTCCCATATTGATTCATCTAAGAAGATGTATGATGCCCTAATAAACCTCTTCTCAGTTAGAAACTTTGGACAGGTAATGATTCTGAAGAATGAGCTTCATGTCATGAAGATGAATGATGATGACAGCATAACATCATACTTTGTGAGTATATCTCAGTTGAGAGATCAACTACAATCCATTGAAGATATCATTTCATAGAAGGAACTGGTAAATATAGTACTCAATGGTCTTCCCAAGACATGGGATGCATTTGTCGCAAGCATGAACATAAGGAAGGAGTATCCCACATTTGAAGAACTTTGGACTTGTTGTATACAAGAAGAATCAAGGATCAGTGCAAAAGAGAAACCCCAAAATAAATACGATGATCAAACCTTCACAGCAAGATTCAAGAATTTCAGGATTAAAAGGAAGTTTGGTTCAAGGAAGAAGCCAAATCAAGAGAAATATATGTCATAAATACAATGCTTCAACTGTCAAAAATATGTTCACTACAAGAATCATTGTCCCGAGCTAAACAAAAGGAAGGAGACACACGAAGCATCAGTTGCCGAAGAAAAGGAACCTTCAAAAAAAAAGACTAAGCAGGATGAAACAAATTTCTTCTTCTAAGACAAGGTAACAATACTCTTCATAGTTCTTGTACATACCATGTTTTTTGTACATATATTGCATATCTATTTCCTAGAAGATAATATGTTCAAGAGAAACTATACCTATGAAAGAGCAACAAAATAAGGATGGCTATCACAATGACTATAAGACAAGGCAATACACATGAAAGGATGAAGTACATCAACAACCCCTAAAAACAATTCATGTGGAAGATATTACATAAGTAACAGCTACAAGATAAGCCGAAATCAAAATCATTCTTGAAGAAACCTAGAAGAAGTAAAGAAAAGAAAGAAGTCAGCAATCAAGAGGAAATTGAAAAAATATTTGTGACACTTTGCAGAAGTCAATAAGGATGCATACAGAAGCATGGACTCTCCTAGATGGAGAGAGCCGATTATATATTTCCAAAAGAAGAGCATGCATTCATGAAGCAAGGATTAGGAGGGGGTTAATCCTAAATTATATGATCCATTGAAGATTATGAAGTATCTATCCATGGAAGCAACCATGAAAAGAAGCACGTGTTCAGTCTGACCTTAGAAGAAGTCTTCTTCTAAAAGAAGCCTTAAAGCATCCCTGGTTGTCCATCCATATCCATTATCCTATGACGAAAGGAAGAAGTTGGAATCTTTAGGGCATGGAATCTATAGAAAACTCCATGGACCTAAGAGCTAAAGAAAAACATGAGGAAGAGCATGAAGATTCCAAGAGATAAGGAAAAGCCAGAACAACCAGTCTTTGTGTCAAGAATCGCAAGACTACCAGCCTGATTTAAACTCACTAAAAATAAATCAAGTAGAGAAAATGATGAAGAACAATGTATTGAATACTTATGGATATAAGAATTGCGAGATACAGAACTAAAGGTTCTCCCAAATGGAGGGAGAAGACTATGATGATTGCTTGTTCCAGTAAACCAAACATACCTCTACATGAGCCATTATATCGTCTACAATATCCATGGGTTGG
The DNA here is from genome assembly GCA_009831015.1 of Picea engelmannii. Lineage (NCBI taxonomy): Eukaryota > Viridiplantae > Streptophyta > Pinopsida > Pinales > Pinaceae > Picea > Picea engelmannii. The sequence continues at coordinate 1,228,734 of ML780946.1, read as the reverse complement.
AGTTTACATCAGATGAATGTAAAGACTATTCTCCGAAATAATTTAACAAAGAACGTATGTAGAACAACCTTAAGGCTTTGAGGTATACCAAGAAAAGACCTTTGTATGCAGATGGAAGAAGACAATTTGGTGGAAAACCTCCAATGCACAGTAGAAGCATGGTGAAAACTCTCTATAACAGAGATATTGTATCAAAATGCTTACTCAGAAGTCCAGAATGAAGGATTACTAATCCATGACAAACTCTCATGATAGTAGAAGAAGTACCACATGGATATGTTCTAGTTTGAGTCTTGCCACGATGTTATGAGCTAACAGGAAACAAAAGATTTGAATTCAACTATGATATATTGTAATGATCAAAGCTATATGAAGCCTTCAGAAAAAGAAAGACCGAAGTACATTGAGATCAAGCATTACATTCTCTGTGATGAAGTCCATAAAAGAGAAAGTGGTTCTCCAATATATATCTCCATAGATGAGCAGATAAGCAGACATTTTGGCAAATCCTCTATCCAAGATGAAATATTTTCTGTACTCAAGTTGGAGCTCGTGGATACGACTTCCTTATTGGAAAAGGAAGATATGACTCCTAGATTGGGAGGGAGAACTGATGTGTTATTGATTTATGGACAGTCATTTTTCAGTTCGAAAAATGGTCCAGGATGAGCAGTTCCTTTCCAATTCAGAAAGTGGTTTGAGATTTCTGACAGATAGGCATTTTCCAATTCATAAAATGGTCCAGATTGAACGGTCATTTTTGTAATTAAAATGGTTCGATTGATTGTTGATGTACTATAGATAGAAATTCCCCTTGTGTCCAGTGTGGAGGAATGGTCTAGGACAGTCTCTCTTCTTGATGGTCACTCTTAGTAGTGGTCAAGAATACTAGTCCGCCTCGCGGGATAGTCATTCTTTCGAAGCTCACATTTGTGAGCAGTTTAGAATAATAGTCTATTTTGGAGGTTGGTGCAGGACAATAATTTCCTTAGGAAATGGTCCGGACAGTCATTCCCTAGGGTAGATTCATTCTCTCCATAATTGCACTTTTTTTAGTGCTGGAGGAATGGCGAATGGTCTGAGTTCAGCAATCAGGGACAGGCATCCCCTAGGGAAGATTCATTCTCTCCAGGTTGCACTTTGTTTAGTGCTAGAGGAATGGCCTAGATAGGTGAACAGTCCAGGCTCAGAAATCAGGACAGTTATTCTTCCTTTCTTGAGAAGAATAGTCAAGATAGCTCGTCATTGATGTTTTACCTTCTGAGGGCAGATTCTCTTCTAGATATCACATATGTGAGTGGAATAATGGCCCAGATGATTCATTTTATATCATAACAATGTTTTTTGTGTAGGTTGACATCAGATGATATGATTATTATGGAGACTGTATGTCTTTGGACAGTAGATGTATGCTATTGTGGCAGATGTGTTCCATTGATTGTGACTATATTTCACTGATCAAGTATCTATGTGATACTTGGTGTGGTAGTGTACCACTGGATTGTAGTTGTGTACTACTATGGATAGAAACAGTTGTGTTCTATTGAATGGCATTTTTCCGATTACCTTGAAGACCATCAGTAGTGTTAGAAATGATTAGCAGCTAGACGGATTATCAATGGACAGAGATTTTCCAGACAGAAAATGGTCCATGACATTTATTCTTCTAGGAAATATGTCTGGATTAGAAGAATGGTTCTTGTGTCACTCTGTGGAGTGAGTGACTTATCCAGCATCATGTCTGATTACTCAGATAGAGTATGGTTTTGAGAGATGATGTAGTTGATGACACTAATAGTAATGATGGTTCTCATGATCTAATCATGGGATAATATTTATGATTATGTTGATGCTATTGGGTGAATGGTATGTTTGTTCTCAATACCATTACCTTCAATACCTCCCTAGATAGGAGGGAGTGTTGATATTATGGTAGTTGCGGGAGGTATTTACCTCCACATGTAAACCTGATGAGAATAGAATATTTCAGGAAGAAATAAGAAACCCTAATTAATTGGTTAATAAACTTAGAATACAAGTTGGCTCAAGAGAATGACTTGTATTAGGTTTTAGAATCCAAGAGAAGAAGTCGGCTAAAGGAAATGTTATATACTAAAGAATTAGTACCCAGAATGAGAAGTCGTCCCAGGCAGTCTGCTAGAATTAGAATAAATACAGGAGGCCAGTCTTCATTATGGACAGTATTCTTAGAACTGCAGAAGCAGCACTTGTGCACACTGCAGTTGGTCAGTTTGTGCACAAGTTTGGAGGAGAGTTGTTGTTGCAGTTGTTGCATCTAGCAGATTTCAATTTTGGCTTGGAATCTCTCTTGGTTATGGTTTGGACTCTCTAATCAGCTCTTGTTACTCTTGCTTGGTGCACTATCCTTGGAGAAAGGTGTGCCACCTTTGTTTGGCTATCCAATCTAGGGTTTGCTTCCTAAATGATACTTTGTCACAGTTAAGGTGCTCGAGGGTGGCTTCGGCCTATGGTTGGGTGACAATATTGCTATATTGTCTATGGTTAAATGAGCACATCCATTATATTCTAACAACAAATTGGTTGAAACAAGTTTTAAGTAATTTGCATCACCCTTTCTTCATTTTTCATTCAGGTTCTACATTGTATATACAATGTATCTGTGTCATAGTTGTGATGAAAAATCCTTGTTTTCATTCATTGTTTAATCAACACCATAAAAATGTTTCCTTGCAGTACTAGATGTGGGAACATGTGTACTGTCGAATGAATTTTAAAAGGAACAATGAACAGAAATTGTACTAGGACTAGACATGGAAAACACTGACTTGTGACGTTGAAATTTTTTCAAACTATTTCTATATGCATTGAAATTTGACATGGATAGACTATTTTCATGCCTTAATGATATGGGAGGGTTTCTGGACTCAAATTTTACTCACACGCCCACTTGTTTCCATCATTGATTCATCATGTAAACCATAAACCCTATTTTTCTTTCAAAGTACACAAATTGGTTGACACAAGCTCTAAGTAATTTGCATCAGCCTTTCTTCATTTTTCTTTCAGGTTCTACATTGTATATACAATGTATGTGTGTCATAGTTGTGATGAAAAATACCTATTTTTTGTTCATTTTTTAATAAAACCATAAAAATATTCCCTTGTAGTACTAGATGTAGGAACGTGTGTACTGTCGAAAAAAAATTAAAAGGAACAACGAACAGACATTGTACTAGGACTAGACAGGGGAAACAGTGACATGTGAATGGGTCCAACATTGAAATTTTTTCAAATTGTTTTTGTATGCACAGAAATTTGACATGGATAGACTATCTACATGGCTTAATTATATGGTAGGGTTTCTGGACTCAAATTTGACTCACACACCCACTTGTTTCCATCATCAATTCATCATGTAAACCATAAACCCTATTTTTATTTCAAAGTACACAAATAGCTTGACACAAGTTTTAAGTTTGCGTCATCCTTTCTTCATTTTTATTTCAGGTTCTACATTGTATATACAATGTATGTGTGTCATAGTTATGATGAAAAATCCCTCTTTTTATTCATTGTTTAATCAACACCATAAAAATCACTGTGATGAATGGCCCATGTGTCCCTAAGGAAATTTCTATGATCTTGTACCTTGTCTTTTGACCCTAGAGCATTCCTTGGAAAACCATGAGAACCATACTTCATGTTACAAATGTATTTGAAATGACCATTTTTATATCACATAGAGCATGTGTGAAGCCATAAATCCCTAGGCATGGACCATGAAAGATAAAATGAAAGGGGGTCCCCAACTATGGGGACTTGGGGCTAGTCTAAGTTTAAGTCTAAGTTATATTCCCAGTCCTAGTTGGTCTAAGTGAAAGTCCTAATCCTAATATGTAGGCTCAGTCCTCTCAAATAGTGCATAATTTAAATCATCATTTTCAATGTGGGCCACTTTTTAACAATATTACATGTGGTGTATATGGGAGATATTTATATGAACAAAATTTCCTATAACAATCCACATATAGGGTGTCACGGGAGGTGGGATGCCCTACAAATGATTGGGGTGATTTTTTTTTAAATAAGGGTTGTATGTGGTTGTTCACAATGCAAAGGAATAAGAAAAATATCTTGTTGAGTAAGTTCTAAAGAATTATTTTCAAGATAAACTTCTATATGTTGATGGAAGTATATCTCCTATAGTTATTCCTAAGCCCATAAGTGAAGTTGGGCACACAAGGGAAAAAACTAAATTTAGGCATTTTCTTGAGCCTATGAGAAATGTGCCTAGCATAGCCAACCCGAGCATGTTCCCTACTATCCCATCATGTAGTGCTAAGTGTTTATATACCCAAGAATCAATTGTTGGACCTATTAATAAAACTAGGGAATCTAAGGTGGTGGGTGCAATAGTGAAGAGTTTGCTAAAGAGAAATACACAATAAAATATTTCGCAATATGATGTTAGGGAAGACCTTTTAGAAATTTACTTACCTCCAACTTTAGAATTTTCTTACAACACATCATTTAACCACACTCTCTTTTGTGCATGGGTCAATGTTAACCCATTTCTTACAATTGGATAACTTTTCCCATTTTGTGGTAACAACTATGTAATTTCCCCCTCTAAAATCTTATGAAATATCTAGGATTATTTATACTCATCCATGGTTGTTCAAACAAGGTAGTCTTGAAGTTCTTTCAATGCCATATAACATTACTCCCTTATTTACTATTTGAGGGTTGCAACATGTAGATATAGCATATCAACATACAATGTGATTTTACCTGTGAATGGGGATAGATCATTGTGATGAATGGCCCATGTGTCCCTAAGGAAATTTCTATGATCTTGTCCCTTGTCGTTTGACCCTAGAGAATTCCTTGGACAACCATGAGAACCATACTTCATGTTACAAATGTATTTGAAATTACCATTGTTATATCACATAGGGCATGTGTGATTCCATAAAGCCCTAGGCATGGACCATGAAAGATAAAATGGAAGGGGGTCCCCAACTATGGGGACTTGAGACTAGTCTAATTTTAAGTCTAAGTTCTATTCCCAGTCCTAGTTGGTCTAAGTGTAAGTCCTAATCCTAATATGTAGGCTCATGCCTCTCAAATAGTGCATAATTGAAATAATCATTTTCAATGTGGGCCACTTTTTAACAATATTCCATGTGGTTCATATGGGAGATATTTATATGAACAAAATTTCCTAGAAAAATCCACATCTAGGGTGTCACATGAGGTGGGATGCCCTACAAATGATTGGGGTGATTTTTTTGAAATAAGGGTTGTATGTGGTTGTTCAAAATGCAAAGTAATAAGAAAAATATATTGTTGAGTAAGTGTTAAAGAATTATTTTCAAGACAAAATTCAAGATGTTTATGGAAGTATATCTCCTATAGTTATTCCTAACGCCATAAGTGAAGTTGGGCATACAAGGGAAAAAACTAAATTTAGGCATTTTCTTGAGCCTATGATAAATGTGTCTAACATAGCCAACTCAAGCTTGTTCCCTACTATCCCATAATGTAGTTATAATTGTTTAGATACCCAAGAATCAATTGTTGGACCTATTATTAAAAAAGGCGATCTAAGGTGGTGGGTGAAATAGTGAAGAGTTTTCTAAAGAGAAATACACAATAAAATATTTCACAATATGATGTTAGGAAAGACCTTTTAGATATTTCCTTACCTCCAAATTTAGAATTTTCTTACAACACATCATTTAAACACACTCTCTTTAGTGAATGGCTCAATGTTAAACCATTTCATACAATTGGGTAACTTTTCCCCTTTTGTGGTAACAACTATGTAATTTCTCCCTCTAAAATATTATGAGAATATCTAGGATTTTTTATACTCATACATGGTTGCTCAAACAAGGTAGTCTTGAATTTCTTTCAATGCCATATAACATTACTCCCTTATTGACTATTTCAGGGTTGCAACATGTAGATATATGATATCAACATACAATGTGTTTTTACCTGTGAATGGGGCTAGATCACTATGATGAATGGCCCATGCATCCCTAAGAAAATTTCTATGATCTTATACCTTGTTGTTTGACCCTAGATAATTTCTTGGAAAACCATTATAATCATACTTCATGTTACAAATGTATTTGAAATTACCATTGTTATATCACATAGGGCATGTGTGATGCCATAAATCCCTAGGCATGGACCATGAAAGATAAAATGGAAGGGGGTCCCCAACTATGGGGACTTGAGGCTAGTCTAAGTTTAAGTCTAAGTTTGATTCCTAGTCCTAGTTGGTCTAAGTGAAAGTCCTAATCCTAATATGTAGGCTCGTGCCTCTCAAATAGTGCATAGTTGAAATCATCCTTTTCAATGTGGGCCACTTTTTAACAATATTCCATGTGGTGCATATGGGAGATATTTATATATTTATAGTTTGTATATTATATAAATTATAAATATTTAAAATATATATTATATATAATATATAATATATATATTATATATAATATATATATTATATATAATATATAATATATATATTATATATAATATATAATATATAATATATATTTTACATATTTATAATTTATAATTTGTATATTGTATAAAGTATATAACCAAAAACTAGGTTTGTGTGGGATCCATATCTTGACTTCCCTCAACCATTATAATAGTCAATTGACTAGTTCCATATCCATACTTCCCTTGCTCGAGAGTATATCCCAAAGGATCAAGAGTATATCTTGACTACATGCCCCATCTCTCATCTCTTGATTGCCCTAGCTCCCTAGCTCCCRAMTACCCTAGCTCCCTAGMTCTCGATTGCACCCTAGCTCCCTAGTGCATGACTTCTGACTACACCCTAGTATCTCGACTGCCATAGCTCCCCTCTCGACAAATATCATTCATGATCGGATATCCATACACTAGCGGTCTAACTCGAAATAGGAGACAGAGGARATAGTGGCCCAGCTCAAAACCCTAGTATCTTGACTGCCATAGCTCCCCTATCGACAAATATCACTCACTATTGGATATCCAGAMACTAGCRTTCCATCTCGATAATATAGGACACAGAGGAGATAGTGGCTCATCTAAACAGAGGAGACAAAGGAGAACCTCGGCTTGACAGAGGATCCATGCCACCAAAATCGGTAAATGAATCCTCCAATCTCTGTGATACATATTTTAGGGCTTCATAGAGAAAATAATTCAATGCCATGGAGTTCGAGTACAAAATATAATGAAATTTGTGTTAACATATTAGACTCCATTTTGTTTATCTTAGTCTTTACATGTGATGACTACATCTTATCCTTGAGACCCATATGTAGTATTCAAAACATATAAATGGCACTCATGTCCAAATCTTGAGCCAAAGACATTGAAGTGAGAGCTCATGTGGTTTTCCTCATCTCCCACTCAAGTGCTACAAAACCCTAACCATGGTGTACCCAATAACTATGCCATGTGTGGAACCAAGACATGTTATTTTTTAGGGCCTTTGTTGTGGTTTAATCATGGAACCCATATCCCTCTAGTAGGCCAAAGATACCCTATGAAGGTCATGTTTCATGGTTCAAGTATGATTTCAATGACATAACTTGAGAATCTTCATGGTTTTTCTTTTTGGTGATTGACTTGAGACTCTTCATTTAGGACATAAGGCCATTATTTATCTCCCTTGACATTGGTTAGACCTTAATACTAATCATTGGTTCATAAATAACCTAGTCATGGATCCCATATCCCATGCGTACATTAATGATACCCCTTCATTTATATGTGACCCAATCCTTCTCTCAGATCCTCCTTATCTCTTCTTGGGATGGTTTGGGTGTTAAATCTCTAGCAGTGCTAAATCCTCACACAACCCCTCAATGACCAAGTGACATTATTCCTTGTATTTTTCCTATGTTGGAACATCTTCCTTTACAATAGATCATTTCTCCTTCCACTCCTCCTTCACCCGTGGAATCTACCCCTTCTTTCTCTTTGTCATCCAAGATCCCTTAGGCTGGAATTCCTATCCTTATTCGTAGGGAACTCCATCCTACTACATTTCCATTTGATGGTTCTTTCTGGGTAGTCTTACCCATATATTTCTCCTCCATTATCACCTTTATATTCTTATGGTAACACCTACTCTCCTTGTTTTCTTCCCCCCTTCCATTTTTCTAGTCCCCTAATCATATCTTATAATACCTTTATTATTCATGTCTCTTCTTTACATTATCCTTAAGATGCCTAGGGAAAGGTTTTCCTCTTTTCCTTGTCTTATATTCTCTCTTATTGACCACATATTTCCTTGATCCGTTCATATTTTATTGTCTCCCTTTAGTTCATTGTCTTGATTAGGGCTGAATTCAATATGGAATTCCTTAGTTGGGACTAGTCACCACTCCCTTGTTATCTTCTCTAAGAGGTTATATTTGGCAGTTTCATCATGTATCCTATAGCTATAAGGTCACCTTCATTTCCATGAAATTTTGTTCCTCTCAATGCTCTCCTCCTACATTTGATGGTGCTTAATTAACGTTGTTTCCTTATGTTCATTTTCCATCCCCGTGCTAACATATCCACCTCATGCCTTCAACGGTGCCTTTCTAGAATCAATGGCACATGCCCTCACTAATGTCACCTTACAAATAATATTAGTGCCTTCAATGGTTCCTTTCCAAAATATTGATAATATCACCTCACCATCATCAATGACTTTGGTGGTTCCTTTTAACATCATCACTTCATGACTTCATTCATGTCACCTCATGATAATTCCACCTCTAATGCCCTCACTAGTTGTAGGCTAGCATTTCCAAATTTCACCCTCCCTCATAATAGTTGTTTCCGCTCACCTCTCTTTCCTTCACTAGTTCAACCCTAGTGTGGTATCCTCTCACCTCTTGACTCCTCTCTCTTTAACCTTTGCTTGAATGTTGTTCTCTCATGGTAATTGTTGTCACTATCCATTCCCTACTTAAGAAAATTTGTTAACCTTTGTTATGTAGGAACATAGATTTATTGGGTACTAATATCACCATGTTTACACCTCTTATGTATTGGAAAGGTTAATAATTTCTAGAGAACATAAAAATTTGAAATCCTTATGTGACATTCCTCTTATGAAATAAGGATTTGTATGATTTTTTCTTTATTATAACATTGTTATTTTTAGTGTTTGATGCGAACACATTTATTCACAACATGTGGGTTCATAATTAAAAAAAAAAACTTTATGAATGAAAATGATAATATATTGGTCAACAAGGTGAAGCACCTGTGATCCTTATGAGTATTTAAGATGTGTATGGTGGTATGTATAAACATAAAAGTTTACTATGTTAGAAATGATGACATTTCATTCAATGTCGTATAGGTGTACTAAGTGAAATATGACATGTGCATGGTATTTTTAAAATTTGGGTCATTTTTCTTCCATTTATCTAGATAATTAGCTCATACTTTTTGTCATTAGTAGTGCACACATAGTAATCTATCAAGAAATTATTTATTTGCTTAAAACCTCTTGATCCTTCCCATAGCTAGTTTTCATCAAAGTTTAAATTCTTGCATTTCATTTTCTTCTTTCATGGTTTAAAGAGTCGAGTTGAAACGCCATCAGTTTCATGACCACTCCTTTGAGTAACAATAGCCTAAAATCAAGCTCTAATTAAAATTTATCTAGCAACTTTTCTAGGGCTCTGTTGAGTGCTCAACACACCCAAAAAGATTTTTGAAAATTTTTATCTTTTGGGTACCACTTGTCTTCTTTTTCTTCTTTATGAATTGATTCCATTGTGTAGGGATCATTAATTTTTGTTTCCATGTCTCATCATCGATCATGTTCAGATTTATTTGGACCTGTTGACTTGAAACCTTTTTTCTATAAAAAGACTTGTCTTTCTAACTAAGAATTCACAGCTAAATTTGTGACCCACGCACCTATTTTCGACATTGGAAAAATATGAGCAGAAAAATGACCACGTAGTAACAATCATCAGTGATCACCGATGTATCATCAACATTGGGAAAAAAAAATGGAGATTTTCACCGACTGTTCGTGAAGAAGTTTCACAAAGTTGTCGATAACCCATCGGCTTCGGTGAAGTATGAAAGGGTAAGGACACCAACATGGGCCATAATGAACTCTCGATCATCGATTGTCGATATATTGTTCGGAGTCGGTGAAACCCCAAAGACTTAAATCATGGAAATTTTCTCATTGACACATTGTCGATTACTGATCACGGATGCATGTTCGGCATCGGTAAGTTTCGAGGGGGATAATTCAGGAACATTGGTTTAAACATATCGTCGACTATCTATCCATGAGAATTGTTCGGCGTCGACGAGGTAAGACATGTTTTTCAAAGTGCGTATCCAACGAAAAATCCTTGATTCTGAATAAACTCTTAATCGAAAAGAAACAATTTCAAAACTCCACATCTCTTTGTTGCATAGGCATTTCATACGACCTAGTTTTATCCCAAGTCACCTTAGGTTTCCCTGTATCCTAGCCACACTTCTAGGTCATCATTTCCACATTAGCGTTGTACGGCAATATGGATCGGCATCATATTGTTTTCCTAGAGATATCAATGAACATTGTCTAAGAAAAACACTGACCCCCAATCCACCCGTTTAAATTAGAGGAATGATGGGACGTTTGCAACATAAAATAACATCGGATTCTGTCATTTAATAGGTCAATTAATGTTCCACTATGAATATGTTGTTACCCCATGTGTCGATCGAATAACGGGAATTTGAAATCATCGATGAACCATAATGTAGACCGCTCCTGCGCCACCAACCTACGACTGCAGTTAATCTTGAGCATAATGTGGATCTGGTGATAGATTTTGTAAAACCATACTTGCACCCCGAATTGAAGAACTGATGCAACAAGGTAAATATTCTCTATGTTTAAATTACTAAGACATTTTCAAACCCCAACATTTTGTACACAAGTTTCTCATTTCCATAGCTATCGAAGAAGAGAAAAGAGCATCTCAAGAGTTTAAATCGATTCTCGGAATTTATAAACCAAGTTAAGGTAGTGTGAAGAAGAGTAAAATGCCTCCAAGGAAGCCAATGACCAGACACTTGCCAAGGGAACCAAAGTTGAAGGAAGCAGAGATCAATGAAGGATATTCTCTCGGTGTTTCAAGGCAATTATAATTTGTTACTAAAGCAAAGTCGATCATCAGAACATCAACTAAGAAGGCATTTTCCCAACCCCCTGCATTTGGTGACACAGAGGCAAGCACTGGGTCAAAGATAATGCTCCCACATTGGGGAGATTTATTCAATATTATTAACTAGGAATATTACCTGGAATTTATCCCCCACAGTGACCCGTATGTAATGACGCTCGACGATCAGGTTTTTCCAAACATCCGACAATCATGCCTGCATATGGTAGCCTGTCGAACTCCGGTCTTTCCCTGTATTGAGACCCTAGGGTGGATAATCGATCATACATATGCAATGATGTGTCTGGTTAATGATGAGAATGGCATATGTGTCGGTGTTTTTCAACCAACAGAGGTCCATAAATATTACAAGCTCAGGGACCTAGAGGAGTGGTTAAACACGGATTTCGGAGTGAAATTCTATGAGTTCCATGACACCAACCGATTGATGGCCTCCTAGTGGAAATAAGACAAAAAATTCACAAACCGAAGCAATGGCTAGGACTGGACAACAAATCTAAGGGATCCATACATCTATTTGATGGCTCTGATATGCCGATTATATGGGGAGAGAGATTGTGCTAAGTTTTTGGAGGCACATATGGCCCTAGCATACATTGTGGCCATCTCTGGGAGCAGCTTTAGGGAGAAATCATCTCTAAACAATTGAGCACTAACATATTGCAGGCCTATACACCTAAGGAGGGAGAAGCGCCCACTTTTCACATGGCGTTGTACCTGTTGGATGTAATATGTGCAAGGAACGTCTTTGTAGGCATGAATCTGAGATGGCATGTCATTGAGCTACTTGTACCTGTCTATTTCAGCATTTTGTGGGACAACAAGTACAAAAAATCTCATGCTCTCATCTATGATGAATTCATAGCTCGGGTCTATTTTATTATTTTCAAGAAATAATTCCCAAGACTATCGGTAGTGGCCAAGAAAATGATCTCAAAAGTAGGTCACTGGTACCTAGAGAAAACCATGACTTATATTAGGGTGTTTGGGTCCACCGTCACACCACATTTACTCCCCACTCACATCCCACACTAGCTTGTCCTAGGAAAAATATGTTACCAAACCATCCTACAGGGGTATAATGCCACTCTAGTTAAGGACAAGAAGCGAGCGTTCATACCCTATGGTTTCCATATGGGGTTTTACATGGTTAAGGATACTACGCAAGCTAAACAAGAGGGTTTGAGCCAATTGGAATACATATTACCCACAGGTCGATTCTGCAAACATGATCCTAGAGTCTTGGTACTTCAGCATGCATCACAAGTCTCTTCCTGGCCATACGCACATGATAAATTCAAAGACGAAATCTTTACAGAATGTGCTCAGGACTGGGAGGAGGTGTTGCATAGGAAAGATAACCCAAATATGACCATATTTAAAGAAATGAGTATGTTAGAGCAGTTCGATACTATAGAACAGTCATCTCAGGAATCCCTCAGAGTCATAGATGAAAGAAAAGCAATCGAAGTGACAGAGGCGCAGAGAAGAGCAATGTTGTTACTAGAATAATATCAAAGAGTCATAGAAAGACTGCAAGATGACCCCATGCTTGACCCTGTGATAGAACTCTTGAGGGTCACCTCGACTGACACAACGAATTCCAAAGGAGAGAAAAACTATTCAGAAACAATTCTACTGGAGGGAACCACCAATCCAGAAAATCCCAGAGTTTTGTCACCACAAGCCAGATCATCAGTGATTATTCCATCCCAACAGGAGATTCAAAGAACATCAGGTGAAACAGGTGTGTCGAACACTCTCTTTGATTTGATTACCATCTATGATGATGAAGAGAGATCGGATGTCTCGCTTATAACTCTGGTACCAATCACAGAGGAGAAATAAACAGGGGGAACAATTGCTCCAACTCCTGACGCATCGCTTCCAAACCCTATGAAGGGTGACCATGAGGCCAAGAGCACCCTAGACCCTGAATTTCTCGACCTATAAGAGACTCCAAAAGACAGCTCCAAGGATGATCTAGGCTCTGTTGAACATGAGGAAGAATTCCATCAGCTAGAGATTGGCACCTTAAGAACCGATCACCAAGTTAGTGTTGATCATGTGACTTTCTCTCCATTTAAGGTTGATACTCCACCAACCAACGAATACCAGTCGGAGGACAAGTAATTAGAACATACATAAGTTTCCTCTGTCAAAGAATTACAAGAGTTGGCCCTAGAACAAATATATACAGTAGGAAGCTTGGGAAACACTCTGACCTGGGGATACCAACATATCCTTGAGCCCATGGATGAGGTCGTTGATATACAGGCAATTTCTTACGATAGAAAGAGGAAAGCCATAATGAGGAGGAAAACCAAGAAAAGGAGGCTCACGCTGGATAGCACGATTCTCATCACTACAAAAGAAAATATGATAAGTACGGAAAATGAGAAGACAACTGAACTAATCGGTGTAGGAATGGCTATCACTAATGCCATGCTGGATCGAGCAATATGGGACGAAAAGAAACTAGTCGCCTCAAACAAGGATTTGTACCATCTATGCCATCTAGTGAAATATTATCGGGACTCAACGCAAGCAATGTTTTTCCTAAAGAGTGAATTTTGAGAAGCATATGCACAATTCACGAGCGAGAGACATCTCTTCACTACATGTGTAGTCGATATTCAAGAGGACACTCTCATGGAATTGGCAACCTGTAAAGGCGTGGAGAGATGGTATGAAAAGGCATACCAGGCCGTGGAACAAATCGATTATATCAGTGCAGTACAAAAGGGTCGAGACACTGAGGAGCATGGAATCTGAGTGTTGATGGAAAGAAGCATCTCCTAAATTAGGAAGGCAGTTGAATACTAGGTAAGTATGGCCCAAAAACCTCAGCGAAAGATACAGGAAAGGTGGGCCGAGTGTGAGAAAAGTTGGGAGAAGATCAATCGGGAGATGAAAGACATCGGCCTTCCAGAGTTTGGCTCACCTGAAGACTTTGTTGACTTGCATGACATAGTCAAACGACATGCAGAACAGTACTCATCATGGGAAGCAGAGATCGCACAGGTGGATAGAATGACACCAGGTCAGATAAATAAGTTTATGGAACATCCGATCAAGGCTCACATAGTACTGTAGCATTTAAGTGCCAAGGTAATCAGATATAGAGAACGGGAAATAGAGATGAAGGAAACCCTTTCATCCCTGATGGACCAGGACATATTCCTGTATGCTAACAGATGCGAGGATCTCTTCATCAAGTGGTCAGAGTATGAGAAGAATCATCCACTCTAGTAGAACCACTAGACGATCTTAGGAGAAAAAAGAGATTAAGTCGCCATATGTCATTATTTTGTTTTACTTAACTCAAAATTTTAGTAGTTGTTTTATGTTAGTGATTCTTTATAATTAGGAGGATAGACCTTTTGGGAAAGGTCGATGGTTTTGGGAAAATACCCTCTTTTTTTCAGGATTGTAAAGAATTATTTCTGAGCAACTTTAACTAAGAAGTCATGTCTAGAACTAGAGACAAAATTTTGTTTTTTCATCAAGGGCGTTATGTGATTGGATTGAGGAGGAACTACTTCCATATTTTAATTCAGTAGTTGATGATGTAACGAGTAAGAGTCCCTGAATCTATTGATAAGCTATCTTTTTCAATACATTAATAGTTCTTTCATTCTAAATGATGAAAAGTGAATCGTTGTGTTAATATGAAATTATTGGTAGAGATAAGGAAACTATTTTAATTACTCTTATCTTATTGCATGTGTATTTTATTTCCATAATTGTTGTTGAAAAGTCAACAAGAAACATGTGTCTAATTTACTTTTCCCTTAATTAAATTGGACAATAAATATTAATCTATTATCTCATAATTACTTGAAATAATTAACTGAAATGGAAAATCAGATAACTATGGGAAATTCAAGTGCAAAGGTTGACTGGTAAGACATGGAGGTGACTTGAAGTTGTAACAGAGTTATAAGTGTATTTATGAGAGTTGTGAAGTATTTTAACTTAGTTAAGTGAGTTAAGATCAGTTGTATTAGTTGTAACTAAACTTGCACTAGTGAGAGTTCAGTGAATTAATTATTAATGAATTCAAATCAGTGAACTCACATGCAACTGAAGATTCTCCATGGTTAACTACATGCATGTCAGATCCAGTGGAGACCTAGTTGAGATAATAGGTGAAAGGGATAGTTTGGCTATCAGTTGTGATTTGAGTGAAGTGCACTCATGAAATCACACATGCAGTGGATATGCTTATGAGCATGTGTAAACTAGGCAATTCGGATTCATTGTGAGAATTCTAATTGCAAGGATTGTGCAAAGGAGGCAAGTTGTCTGGACACAGAAATTGGCACATGTATTTGTTGAGTTTTGTATGACAGTGCGAGACGATTGTATTGTACTGAGAGCTCTTGGATTAGAGTTTTGTATGATATTGTTTCATGATCCATGATATACATAATATATGATAATGGGTTTTTTAGCTTTACGCTTTCCTGGAAAAACTTTTGTGTTATGTGTTCTTGATATTTCACTTTGTGATCGTGTTTTAATTTCTGCAAGATTATTAGTAGAAGCAATTTTGTATTTAACAGTGGCATATAATTGTTAGATCAGGAGAATTGCAGGAAATACTTAATTTGTATTGAAATTTCTACAATTGTATCTCAGTCAGTGTTGAAATTGATAAAAACATAAACTACAACAACAACATGGAGGAAAAGGATCACTAGCCAACACTAATGTATTCACACCAATGCTACATATTTATAGTACAATGGGTGATGCCACCTCATAGAGAGATTTTCTCTAGATCCTAAAATCATGCATGATGACTAGGCTAGGCAATCTTAACTAAATCATTAGTCGTCACTTGAGGATATATTACTAATATCCTAAATGAATAATACAAATATAGGTGACAATTTAGACTTAGTGATTGGTTAAGGCAATCCATAGGCTAACAATCCCCCATTCAATCACAAGTCCGATCAATAATACCAACAATAAAGCATAAACTAGTACCAATTCCAAGTCTTCATACTAAAACTCTTGAGATGAGCCTCAATGAAGAACTTCATGAAAAACCGCCAATATGGATGTTGAATTTTTTCATATGAAATGAACTAGAAGAGAGATGAGATATGGAAGTGAACAACTGCAATATCTGAACATTCCCTGATTTCTTGACAATTTGATCATTTTGCCAAGTATTTGAGCTAGAAGAATCTGATTTCTTCTGCTAATTGGTGAAAATGTAGTTTCACCACTCTACTATCAGTGTATCACTGAAAGTGCTCTCTGAATTTGTGGTTTGATATAACCACTGACCAATTGATACCATGTATTTGATGGTTTTTGGATAACCACTAACCAATTTTGACACTTTTAGGTGTCCAACAACATCCCAATGTATAATGTGTATGATTCAATTGCAAGTCATTGAACCATAATCCTTCCAAATTCTGCCATCTCTAGAAAATCTCACTATGTAATCATGTGAGCCAGGATGCATGAAATTTGTTCACTTAATGTAAACTCCAATCTGATGAGAGTGAACCAAGAGAAGTGAATCAGCTTCTAGTCTGACACATCCCTGAAAATGCCTAACAACTCAATCAAATGCCAAGCTACAATGAAAAAGGATCCTCTTGTCCTCTACTAGGTTGAATGACCATCTATGTGAACCAAACGTCCACGTCATTTATATCAAAATAAAAATCAACATCCCAATTATGTATGATTCAACTTAAACTTATTGAACCATAATTCTTCTAAAGTCTGTCATCTACAAACTGTAGTTTTCCATTTGGAAATTTTCATGCCCATCTGGCATACTTGATTTTTGTTGTTGTCGAAACTTTATGTCTAATAACCATCTTCAATTCCATCATCAATTCCCCCCTTTGTCAGCTCAAAGGAGAGACCGCAAGTGGTTTCATGAACCATCATCACTGGAATTTTGAACTCCCCCCCTTAAGGTGCATGAGAGATAGGTGAGCAGATGTGTGCTACTGCTTTGATACCAATTGATAAAAAAAAGAAGCTATGATATTATCAACCTCTCTTCCCATATCAACCTCTCTTCACCAACACCTTTTCTTCACCATGGATATGTTAGATTACTGAGAGGGGGGGTGAATCAGTAATAGAGCATTTTAATCCTTTTTAACCATATAATCCAAGTGTTATATCAATGTAGCATTATAATCCAATAATTGCAAAGTAAATAAGCAATGAACAAATGAACAATCATATACATACACAGTACACCAGTGTTTTACGTGGAAAACCAAAGTGGGAGAAAACCACAGAATGATTTTTTTTATATGTCTTGAAGAATTACATTCATTGGAAGCACCAACTTCATTTGTTTTCCAGCTGCAACTGGAAGGAGGCTCCAACCCCCTAGTTTCTCTGGATACAACCTGAGGGAAGCTCCAACTCCCCAATTCTATGGCTACAACCAGAAGGAGGCTACAACCCCCTATGTTCTTCGACTTGAACTAGAAGGTGGCTACAACCACCTGTCCTTGCCCCATCCAACCGCCCTGAAGTAGAATTAGAATGATGGAATGACTGTCATGCTATCACTCTGAGATATACCACTGTAAACCTGTACCAATAAACCTGAACCATGCATCAACCATGCATCAACCTGTACCTCAACATGTAATCAACATGTACCATAAGCAAGTGCATCAACCATGCACCAACCTATACCATAAACAAGTGCATCAACCATGCACCAAACTGTACCAAACAATCTATAATCAAACTGTACCATAAACAAGTGAAACCAACCATGTACCAAGTATGTACCAATCATGTTTCAACTACTCATCAACTACGACTCATCAATATGTACCAACATCATCAACTATACACCTCATGTATGTTCCAACTCATCAACTACTTGTCTCAATTCTCCTCCTCTCGAAAATTGTATTAATTCTCTGTTGAAGTTAGAGGAGGTAAGGACTCAAGAAAAACAAAAACTGGATCAGCATCAACATATTGTCAAAAGCTGGCTTGATTCCAATTATGCCTCGGATAGGAATTTTGACGTAGGTGATCTTGTCCTCAAGTGGGATAAACCTCATGAGGGGAAAGGGGAACATACTAAGTTCCAAAACATGTGGTTGGGACCATTTTTAATCACTGAAAAACTAAATCCCAGTTCTTTTCGCCTGCAGAATTTAGAGGGACAGCCAGACACCTCCCTGGTGAATGGCCAAGATCTCAAAAGGTATTTCACCTGACAAACCTTAGATACACCTTTTGTACATATTTTTTTGTTTTGGTTTCTTTTGCTTTCCGTTTTCTTTTCCGGTTTGTTTTTATTTTTATTTTTTATTGGCCTTTTTTTTTTTAGTCAAACATGTTTGTATTACAGTTTAGTTCAGAAGGGGAGAACATAATGCTTCATATAGAAACAACTGTCAAGGGTTGTCCAAGTGTCAATTGCTGTAATTTCCTAAAACTAAGACTAGCTAAAGAAAGTTTTTTTGTTTATAATAAATTTCATGGTTTCACTTTATAATCATGAGCAGACAAGGCTATCATTAAAAGCTCTTTACGTTGTCCCTGGTTTTAAGAAAGAAACTCAAGGATGCCTTCCTGTCCTAGAAATATTAGTTTCATCAGTAAACTATTTTCAGATCATGATGAAGGTTATCAAGCAAAAAAAATTAAAAGCCCTGGAAAATAATAAGTTTTGTAAAAACTGGAATTTTCAGCGTCACCCCGCTCTGTTGAATGTCTTTAAAATTATATCAAACAGTGAACAATTTCTCAAGAGTTGTGGGAAGTGTTTGTAAACCCATTGGGACACTGAACAGGTCTGTTGGTAGCGGGTAAATGCATGCATGATGCCAAGACAACTTCGATGGGGTACCGAACAGGCCCGCTGGCAGCAAAGCGATGTCAGGTTAAAGAAAATTCTCAGGTATAAATTTTGATTTTGGTCATAAGCATTCTTCATTCTGATTTGAAATTTCTTGGACAGGATAAAGGCATCAGAGTGGGTTAATTGGAATCCCTATTGAGGCTATGGATGCCTACTGGAAGTAGTGGCCCTGTCAACAGTATTGGAGCCAATAACTTAAACATCGTGGCTTTCATTTGTTAAGTCTGTCACCAGATTTCATTTTTTAACGAAAGATATCTTAAGATGGACCACGTAATGATTGTCAAAGATGCTCAAATGTCTTTCAGTTGTTCTTTGATTTAAAATCATTCAAATATTTCTAACCTGAACTCGTCAGTGATACAGAGATAACTACTTCTCCTAGAAAGTCGCCATTGTTGGCAACCCAACATATTTTTAACTTTTAAAGCATCAAATAATAATCTATGTAGCTGCCTACCTGGGGTCATACATTTTTTGTTCTTCATAAGCAGTTTTTGAAACTACAAATGTGAGTTTTCGGTTATTCCTGGTGTTTTTGTTTTCATGCTTCGTTCATGACTGAAAGCATGAAAACGAATCATTAAGACTTATGACTGTATTACCACTTTATTTAAAAGTTTATGAAAGGTAGATGGCTCCACAGTTTTTGTTAATAAAGACTTTGTTTCATGCTATCAAGCTCATCCTCTTTATTGATTCCTCAAATGTGAAGCATGCTTATGGATTGTTATTTGAATCAACAAGGGTCCTTTTAGTTTAAACCTTGATATATTTTTTGTGGCTCTTGGTCATGCATTCCCTTGTCACTACATTTTGGTTTTTAAAATTTTTCCCTATCCTAAACTTTAGAAACCAAACCTACCTTGTTGTGCAATGATAAAGTTTTAATGCACCTAGTCGTGGCCTATACCATGTGAGAGGTGGAATTTTGACGACAGTAAGCCCATCACTTCGAGATTAGTCTCGGGTTTTTCATGTACTCCTCACATTCATTTCACAAAACGCCTATCTTTTCATATTGAGGAACTTTTGTTCATATGCCATAGGTTATTGATAAGTTTTGGGTCTGAAATGTTGCTCTAGTCTTCTCCTTCAAAACCCTCCATACTCACTGTGTTTTATTGATTTCTTGTCGAATCCCCATGGCCCCAGTTGTTAGGATTGAACCCAATGGATCTCAGACCTTGATCCTATGCGATGATGTAAGGGAAGATCTTGAGGGTCAAGGTTGGCTTGTTTTTATTGAGAAATTTCAGGGATTCAATTTGCGAACCGCTCAAGAATTTTCCCTTTCGTTTGACGGATGCCAAGCCAAGGTGGGAGACATTTAGGTCAAAGTCACAGAGGAGTTTTTAGGTCAAGCAATAGGTCTTCCTTTGACTGGGCAGAAGTTGTTCAAAAACGCCAAAGTCGAGGAGGTTCCATGGAGCCTTTTCTTCACGTCTCGAAAAATCAATTGTTGCGATAGAGGTATTCCTGTGTCCATGTTGAAAACCCGATGGCATGGCTTGCTAGCAGTCTTGAAATAATTTGTGACGTGTAAAGGCCATTTTGGTTTTTTTTTTCTTTATCACCTACGTTTTCTCATGAATTTCATCGGGTTTCCATTAAATATTCCATATTACCTGTGGAGAAGCTTGTATAAAATGGCAAAGAGGTATAAAAGACAACAACTGGATTCAAGCTTGTTTCACCATGGCTTGATAAAGATATTGTTAGTACACCAATTGAAGTTACAACATGATGACTGGAACACCTTCTTGGCCCAAAACGGTTTCATTGACTCCAATGCTATAAAGGTTGATAAACCCGTGATAGAGGAAACCATAGTCCCTGCCAGAGTGGTCCCTTAATCTACACAGTCCTATATTACGGCCACCCTCAGTAAGCCTATACTCAACCCAAAAGTTGTTGAGAAAATCTATGAACAACGCTCACGACCTAACGCCTCTGCTAATAAAGCAAATAGACCTGTGGGCAAGCCATCTAAAGGTGATATCGATTTAGGTTTTAAAAATAAAAGGGCAGGTAGGTTGTCAAGGAAACTAC
>ML780946.1:1170891-1184182 GCA_009831015.1 Picea engelmannii | reverse complement strand
TTTTTATCTTAAAATAGTGTTACATTCTTGTTCATAGAATAAATTAGATTTTGTTGCTAAAATAAGACTAGTTACAGAATCAACAGATTCTATAGCCAGTCTATTCTTATTTGAAATTTGGAAAATATCGGTTAAATGAATATATGAATTTATTTATTTCATATTTTTCTTTCAGGATATCTGGCAGTTTATGGTGATCAAATGATATGAAGAATTTATGAGCTTATTAGCCATATCCATGGCTTATTTTGTGTAAACAGGAACAAACTCTTTTATTTTTAGAGATTTAGTGTGATCTAGGGTGGTTATATTCCCCATATTTTTGAAATCAGTAGATGATTGTAGAGATTTAATCTTATCTTATAAGATAAGACAGCTAGTTTTTCTGAACCCTTTATAAACTCGTATTTTTTGTAATCAAATTATTTTTGGCCTGGGGCTGAAGTATGGACAATTAATGCACAGACTTGAATGGAACAGAAATACATATTACAGCTTTAGCTTCTTGTGTATGATGTCTTAGTTTAAGTTCTATTTTTCTTGACATGATAATAGGTGTTGATAGCTTTTGTCTTCGTGCTTTATTATGAGTTGGGATAATTCATTTATAAATGTTGTCCATATGTTATGTTTCAGATATTATATAGGGTGATCATCTATTCAACTCAAACTATGATATTTATCTTTAATTTTTTGTTGAAACGTTTAAATGAAAATTTCTTACAATAAGATTTATCTCACTGTAATTGCTTGTAAATCATAAGATCACCACGATTATTTGCATCTCTTCTTTTTTTCGTTAAAATTCAACAGCCAATATATTGTGTTGCATTTATTCCGAACAGTTTCAAGGTTCATTGCAATTTTATCTCTTGGACAGACTGGCTGGACTTTCCATAATTATACAGATGTTGGATGCACATCGATTAACTCATTGATAGGTTAGTTCATTTCTTTTTGTTGTTTATTTGTTTACGAAACTCTAATATATGGTCTGGCTTTGACCGTCCACATCCTTCTGTTTCATAGTATATTTTTTTTGTTTAATCTTAGATAAATAAAGAAAAAAAGAAAAAATAGTTTATGTGCTTTCTTTATCTTCTTTTGTTAAAGCAGCCATCTTTTCATAGATTTTTATGAGTTTAGATTAAAACTTGCAACTTGTACATCATGCACATAAATTAGATAAACATATCTGTTATTTAAAATAGTTATGTAGATACATATATACATATATACATTAAGTAGTTATTTGTTAGTTTGCTCTTTTTCTTTTATTTGTTTCTTTTAGGACTTTTAGATTGGCCAACGGAGCCATTAAACCCGTCAGAGCGAGTCACACAAAACGGCTTGGGTTATTTAGACAACCCCGGACCGGACTCGTTCTTCCAATTGACGAATAGTCATTTACGCTCGTCAACACAGTTCTAGGGTAATTCCTCATTTGATCAATACAAAATATGGATATCATTAAAATAAAAGGGAATAAAGAGGTAACAAATAGCTCATACCTAACTTACGTCTTATAATTAGGAAGAGGTTGTCAAAGTAAGTAGAATTTTAAGGGAATGTTGGACACCTTAATTCAAGCATACAAATGTTCACCTCTCATCCTCTTTTCATATATGTTTTATTCTAAGATTTTAGAGGTTTTTTTTAATGTTATTTTTTATTATTTATGTTCATCTTTTTTTATTCATGATGTAGAATAAGTATTAGCTAAAGTAGTCAAGGGATATGTTGTTATGCTAGTTGCGTTGAAGTTTAATTATTATTGCTTGGTTCATATTATTTTCATAGACTATGTATGGAGTGAGAAGAGTAATTGCTTGAATCCTTGTTAGCTTGAGGCTAAAAAGGCTAGAGGCTGGATATTGTGGTTTTTGTGTGGATCTCTGCTTGTGTTTGATCATTTTCTCTTGTGGCTCTAGCTTTGACTCTTTTGGTGTGCTCCTACCTTTATCCCTTTTGTGGGTTGTTGGGAATTCTATGCATATTGTGGAGTCCACAAGCCTTTGGGACCTCATGCAATATGCATTATCTTTATAATTTGACATGATTTCTCAATATTGGTTCCTCTCAAAAAAACTTATCCAATTTTGTTTTCCAAGTTATATTTTAGGAAAATGGAAAACCCTATATTTCACCCCTGATTTATTTTTGAAAATAAAGCTCCACTTATGATGTTCTAATTTTTGGAATTATGTTTCCTTTGTCTACACTTTCCTCCCCTTGCCTCCAAGGTATTACAGTTCTGCTCTTCTTTGTTTTTCTTGACCTTCTTGGTTTTTTATGTATGTGGTCTCATCCTTTGTCTACTACATGTGGTCTCATATGTATGTTATCTCTCCTTTGGTCTATGACATGTGGTCTCCTTCTCAGGTTTTGTTCTCGGACTTTGGTCACTTGCTTTGATACCCACCTACAAAATAAACTCAAAGAGAGGAAACGCATGATGTGGGTTATTATTTCACTATAGAAGGATGTATTAGATACATCATTCAAACATAATGTCATAAATCCCTTAATGTATGAGTGCACATCCTAACACATGATTGACTTTATTACCATTTCATCCTATTTACCGTAGCTAGCTCGAGCTACATTTACATTAAGTTTTTTACCTAATTTTTTCACTTAAATTTTACTTACATACAAGTTAACATTGGTCATTATATTCCATCTTTGATAGGGTGGGGGATCTATATGGGTTGTGATTCCTCTGACATATTTTTTTTATTTAAAGGAAATGAGGTTGTCAGGAAACTTTTCATGAGTTGACGACTTCATTCAATTTGGAAGAAATTGATATATTTAGATCAAAATTAATTATTTAGAAATCATTCAGGAAGGCCATTTCTAGAAAACATGTAGACAACCTTCAAGTTGGGTCCAAAGCAGATATGATTATATAGGAAACAACTTATGTATGGGTGTTTTTTGGCTTTGGGATGTACTAATATTGGCGTACATGCATCTTGATTCATAATGCAATATATCATGCATTTTCAAAAATTAAAATTAAAATTTTTGTTTAGAGTAAAAATCTTGGATCCTTGCCTTGGATACCCTTCTATCCACCATTAATTAATGATTTCATTGATATTTGGATGTGATATCCACATATTTTCAAACTTAAATATGGCGTTTGTTGGAGGGGGTTCCTCCTTTCTCTTTAGGTTGATTGGCCTATGATTTGAAATCACCCCTTTCAAAATATTTGATTTGAGGTGACTTCTTTAAACTAGCCAAGTATGAATATTGTTATAGAAAGATTTGCCTCACCCTATGCAAATTTGCTCAGAAGGCCTTTTTCTATTTCTCTATCCATAATTGAAGTCCCTTTTTGCAAATCCCAGAGATAAAAAAAATATTTGTCCACATATACACGCCCTAACTATTATACAGCATATGTAGACACAGGTTGCACCATTACGGCTCGCATACATTAGGTTTTGTGCCCAAAATTAAAAAATAGTGTCAAGTTTCCATGTGACGTCATGGGATCCATGATCCTTGACCTTCCATATACTAGAAACATTCTGACTTGACCCTTCAGTTCCATTTGAAGGCTATAAATGGGTCATATCTGAGCTATGGAAAAGAGGAGAAGAATTCAACTTTGAGAGAAAAGTTACTCTGGAGAAATTATTCACTTCATATTGAGTCTACATCCCTTTGTCCTTTTAAGTTTGAACACATTGTTCACCCCCCAATATCTTCCCTACTTGATTGAGAACCTTATTGTCTCTCTTATATGATCTTGCCTTTGGTGAAGGATTGAAGTGGTGGAGGACTAGTAGGAAGGGACTTAGTTTATCGATTCCAATCTGTGTCGACACAGAAGTTTGTAATTCATTCACTTATGTTGATTACATTTTAATAGAAATACTCTTTTCTTGTCCAATTAATGTCTTGCAAATATTTGAATAATTATTCCATGGGAATATTTTTTATGAATATTGATGGATTATGCTATTGAATGTGATAAATTTATATATTATCACCATATGCTTGTGTTTCTTGGTTGTTGAGAACAAGTTGCAGGTGTATTGCTTTGGGTCAAGTTCCCAATGGTGGACTTCATCGAACGTCTGGATGAGGTAGGCTCTTTATATTGTCTTGTTAGCATATTTGTTTATATAGCATACATGGGATTAGATTTGATTTATGTAACCATTTTCATCTGTTGTGGTTTACCCCATGCCATAGAGAGATTTTCCTCGTAACAAATACTTGAACATTTGTTAAACAATTTTGCTACTAGTGTCGTCCTTGTTATTTTGTTATACAAAGTGCAAGGAACAAGTTGGGGAGGATGTCTATCATATTATTCTTAACAAAGTCTAGTAATATTATTCTTAGATACTCAAACCATTCCATCCCCCCTTTTTCTCATTGTGATTGAAGATTGCATTACAATCCCCTCCCAAAAGTCATGTATCCCCTAATGCCAAATAATGTGTTATGTTATTCTAACATTCTTGTTTTGATGAGGCACTTTTCAACTCCATGATTTCTTATTAATCGGAAACATCTAGAAACTCTGGTTTCCACAAGATTTCCATGCTAGCTACTTCTTGTTTATCTTTCCTACTTTCCTCCAAAATTGGTCCTCTACTTTTTAAAGTTTTGTCTTAAACATTTATGTTTCTTGTAATAATATCAAATCTAGACCTTCATTTAAAATTTCATTTTGAGTGCTTTGAATTTCATATTTATCATATTCCCCTCACATCCAGTAAAGCACTTTCATTTACATGGTTTGGTCATTTTTGAAATATCTCTTTTTCTATCAAATTGATTCTAGTAGCTAGAGTCTACTTATTTCTACCTTGTTGATAATTTATGTCTTATTACTGTCTTCTTGCTTTCCCTAATTTGACTCCAATTTTAGGCTTTTTTCCACTTGATTTCCCAAGATTAATCCTTAACAAAGAGATAGGCCTTTTTTCATCTTCTAGTTCATCCACTCCTTCATCCTTTCCATCTATGGTTACACGATCATCCTTATCCAAGTTTATTGTCTCCAAAAGATATTTTCCCACCAAAGTAATTTCATCCTTTTCATATACTTGATTTTCATAAAGGGCTTCATACATGCTTGTGTTCTTAGGATTTTTATCTTCTGGTATGAAACATTTAAATCTATTTGGCATATTTCTCTCTCTACAAACATGCACACGCACACCCACCTAGACACACACACACACACACACACACACACACACATGTGTGTGTGTGTGTGTGTGTGTGTGTGTGTGTGTGTATTCTTCCTTGGATTTGTTTTTTTCTTTTGTTTTCTCCTAGAGGTTTATCAACTCAGTGTGATCATATATTCCTTAGCTTTCTCTACTATATCATTTTGATAGCATCTATACAAATGATCGTATTCATGATTGTTTCTATGCATAAAAGGTTCATGTTGAAAATCTAGCACCTATTGCTATGAACATTTGAAAACCTCTAAGTCAATATTATCCAAAAGCAGTTTCTCTAAATCTATATCTATACAATATCCATGCATAAAGAGTTGTTAGTGGTCAACCATCTATCTTTGAAAGAAAATCTTCATTTCAATTGTTAAAAGGGTTAGTGTATAAACACACCTACTTTGTCACTACAAGGATAGTGGTAGTAACCATACTACTAAACCCATCTAGTGAGGTGATAGGATATCACCATCAACAAACCTCCAAGAAGGATAAATTCCCTTGGATCAATGCCACATGATTATGATTGTTGTTCCATTTGGCTTACTAATATATGGCTCCAAAAAAATTACCATATCCACTTTCACTCGATAAGAAATATATGTTTTGGACAATATAATTCATATTATAATTTATCAGAATTCAACAATTGTTCCCTTCCCCATTCTAGGAATATTGCGATGCAATGTATCTGACCTACAATACTTGAGGAAGATCCCTCTGACCAAGAAAATCTATGAGTGGGAGGTATTTATTCCTGTAAGGACACCCAAGACTTGCATAGGGCCTCAATTGCTTGAAATGACTTGCTTACAAGGGAAAGACGACCCACTAGGGGTGAAACATGTCTTTGGGTGAATTTGAACCTTGGTGGGGGGGGTATGAAACACCCTTGCTTTACCGTTTAACCAAGCTCATGTTGACCCACTCAATAGTAATCAAATATAAGAGTATACTAAAATGGAATACCTTAGTAAATATCTATAATAGATGCATCCTCTTATAACAATGTGACAAGCATGCTTTTCTCCAATCTATCAGAATTACAATGAAGCATATTTGGCATACAACACTCAAGGAAAAAACCTTCTTCTAAGACGTTGCGGGTGGGGGTTATCTATTTTTATAAAGTTGCTAAGGAATTTCACTTGGCCCAACCATCTGATGTATTTTTCTCTGATGGAAAAGACAACCGACAAGTAGCTAAACATGCCTTTGAGGGATTTGAACCTAGGAGTGGGGAATCAACTTGAATATTTCATCTTGAAGGGACTATGTATTGTCCTCTAATGAGAATATGTTCTCTTCTTTTTCATAGTGCGATTTGAATTATCAATTTAGAGTGATAATTTTATAGTAATAGAGGGATTGAAAGTTGGACAAGAATCCTCTATTCTTAGATGAACATGTCACAAATTTTTAGAAGTCACATATGACTAATATTTAAAAGTGCACCAAATATTGGGTGCATCTATATAAGTAAATGTTTATTAAAATACCCTTGTTATAGTATGGCCTCATGGTTTAGGTGTTATTTTTCATTTAACCTTATTTATATATGTCAGCTTAGATCCTTAGGTATTGTGTTGCCATTCTAGGTTCATGCTGAGCTTTATTGTTGATTTTGGCCCATGCCTTATATCAAGATTATTTTCTAAAGAATTATGCTATCCTCTATTACTGGATTACACAAGATGCATATTATTGTAAGAATGGGGTTTATTTTCTAGCACTATTCCAATAGTTATCATTCCTTCCTGGGCTATGATGGAGCCTTGATACACTTGACGATTTTCTCTCATATTGGCTTACAAATATTCTTTCTGACGAGTGATAACTTTCTGATTTTTCCTTTGCTTTAATTGCATACTTGGAAATGTACTTTAGTGCAACATGATGAGAGAGAACATGTTGGAAGTCAATATATCATAGTTTTGGATGTTTAATCTATTATCATTTTGAGAAGGGTTGTATTTGTTATGATCATGCTTGTCAATGAACATGGTAGATGTAGCATGAAACTCACATGGAACTTTATACCAACAATTAAGGGCGGAACCTTTCTTTTGAAAATATGAATATTCATTTCATTTTGTGTGTTGTTGAACATGGTTAAATAGTTCATGATAGTATTGAAGTGGATTGGATGTGAATATTTATACTATTATTAGTAGGTAGGTATCATCAAGAATTGAGCGATGGAATTGGATATTCCTATGGTGGATATCTCATGAGTTTCAAGATATAAATGTTAACATTTTAAATTTTCTAGTTACACAATTACAATTACTTAATCCAATAGAAAATGTAGTAGGATCACTGAAATATAGACAATCACAAATACAATAGAACACAAAGAATATCCTAGAAAACCCTCGTGGGGGAGAAAACCCAGCAACCAAAATCCTCAATATAGATTCCTTCAACCAGTACAATGATGCGTTATAGTTCTACAAGAAAGACCAATACCAAAACACAAAAAGAACCAATCTTGAAGACTTGTATGCTAGACCTTCTTATGTGCTCCAAGATGCACAAAATAAGTGTGTGAGTGTGTGTACAAATGAGAGGAACATATTCTCTATTTATACACAACCATGTCTCTTGAAGAGACATGACTCTTGACCTAACTAACCCATAATAAGTAAAATACCTATAATATAATAATTTATGTTGAGCATACTTGTACAATATAATTATAATAACCTTTTAAAGGTTTGAATAAAACAAATATACAAGAAAATATTATGTAGTTACACCAAAAATATTAACACTCCATCTTAACTAGGAAGGTATTCTTTCCAGAAACAGACTCCAAGTCTGATACCACATGAGCTCACATCCATTAATTGTTGAACATGTGAATCTATACATTCTCGTATATCCATAGTGCAACATGACTTCACCCCATGCAACCAAGGTATGTGGGTATCTATCAATAGATACAACATGTCCCCGGGACATCCACTCCCTGTGATGCATCGATACCTGATCATGTGCACTCATGCCTCAGTGCCAACCCTTTTTTGTGCTGGATGAGACCCACCAGACTTAGTGCCAACCCTTTTTTATGTTGGATGATATTTTTCCATACTTAGTGACAGCCCTTTTTCATGCTAGATGAGTTCCACTTGTCACTCCCTCTAAAAAGGGACCACACCAAGCCTATCTCTGAAGTACTCGAACTTCATCCTCGACAATGGCTTGGTGAACACATTCACAACTTGATCCTCGATAGTCATGAACTGGAGCCTCACTGCTCCCCTCTGCACCATATCCCTAATCAACTAGTATTTGATCTCAATATGCTTCAACCTGTCATGGAACATCGGGTTCTATGACAACTTCATCCAACTCTAGTTGTCACACCAAATGCAGGTCACCTCCAATATGAGACCAAATAACCCAAATAGCAACTTCTGAAGCCATATTTCTTCTCTGCTTGTTTCACATGCTACCACATATTTATCTTTAGTCGTACTGAGTGCCACACATGATTTCTTTTTTCTACTCCACAAGACCATAGTGGATCCAAGATTGAAACAGTTTCTGGAAATGCTCTTTTGATCAGGAATATTGTTGGCCCAATCTAAATCTGAGTATCCATACAATCCAAACTCATGGTCAAATATATACCAAAGACCATGATCTAGAGTACCCTTAACGTACCTCAACACATGTTTTGTTGCAACCAAATGAACCTGTTTGGGGTGCTCCAAATGTTGACTTAGGGTGTTCATAGAAAAACATATATATGGTCTTGTTTTCATCAAATACATCAACGAGCCCACTATCTTCCTGTATAAGTTAGAATCCACAACTATGAATTTTTATCATGCAACAACTTAAGATTTGATACCATCAAGGTAACCATGGCCTTACAGTTCAACATCTTGAACCTCTTCAATATTTCCACATCATACTTTCCTTGATTTAGAAAAATCTCATCTGATCTCTGCCAAACTTCTAGTCCTAAGAAGTAGTGCATCATTCCTAAATCTTTCATCTCAAATTCTGCAGCCAATTTACTCTTACATTCGGTGATGATATTTTTTGCACATGTTAGAAACAGGTCATCTACATATAGCAGTAGAATCATCGGTTTACCATCCTCAACCTTAAAGTAAAGGTTAGGATTTTCACTACTCTTGGTAAAACCCAAGCTCATCAGAAAATTGCCAATCCTACCATACCTTGCTCTGGGTTCCTGCTTCAATCCATATAAATCCTTCTTTAATCTGCACACATGAGTCTCCCTATCATGTGTCTCGAATCCAAGTGGTTGCTCCACATAAACTTCCTCTTTTATTTCACCATTCAAGAAGGTTGTCTTTGCATCCATCTGGTACACCTTCCATTTCATCATAGCAGTGAATGAAAGTATAGTCCTGATCGAGGTATATCTTGCTACGGGAGAAAAAATTTCTTCATAGTCAATCCCTTCCTTCATAGAGAAACCTCGGGCCACAAATCTTGCCTTATATTTTTCAATATTATCATCAATTGCATGTTTCGTCTTGTAGATCCATTTCGAACTCACCACATATTTTTCCTTTGGTCTGGGAACCATATCTTAGACATCATTTTGCATAATGGAATGGTATTCCTCTACCATGGCATCTTTCCATACTTGATTTTTTGTAGCATCTTCACAACTGGAAGGTTTTGCATCCATTATGTCACACAAGCATGCCACGTAGCTGGAATATGGCTTCTTACTTTCCCTAAAATATTTCTTTGGGGCACCAATTCTTTCTACATCTATAATAAGCTCTTGCACCCAAGTTGGTATTCTCTTGCGAGAAGGTATCTCAGATGGTTTCTGAGGTTCTACCATGTCATGATCCTCTAGAATGACTTACTCTAGTTCAACTGCCTCTGGAACTTTAAGAACTTCATTCTCTTCTTCATGTGCCTCTTCTGCACGGATCTGTTTGTATTTACTGAAAGCTTCATTCTCATTGAAGGTTGCATCTCAGTTGATCTCCACTTTTCAATGACCGAGAATGTATATCCTATAAGCCTTCAATGTGTCACAGTAACCAACAAATATTCCCTTCCATCCAGAAGCATCCAACTTTTTCCTCTTTTCCTTGGGGACGTGAACAAATACAGGGAAGCCAAATATTCTGAAATGGCTAACTTTTGGCTTCTCTCCTAAAATCATTTCCTCGGGTGTCTTGTTTTCAAGCACCTTGTGGGGACTTTTATTCTGCACGTACATTGTCGTCTTCATTGCTTATGTCCACATATGCATAGGAATATTTTGATCATGGATCATGGCCTTTACTTCTTCCATGATTGTCTGGTTCTTCCTTTCATCTATTCCATTATGTTGAGGGTTATAGGGAGTAGAAATCTCCCTCTTAATCCCAACTTCCTTGCAATAGTCCTTGAATTCACATCCATTGTCTGATCGCAAGGTCTTTATCTTCCACTCTATCAAGTTTTCTACCAGAGACTTAAACTCTTTGAATTTTCCAAAAGCTTCATTATTTTCTTTTAACAAATAAATCCAAGTTTTACATGAGTAATCATCAATGAAACATACATAATATACATATCCACTTAGTGAAGTTGTCGACATCGGTCAACATACATCTGAATGCACAATGTCCAAAAATCATTTGGCTCTACTATGCTATTGGGAAAGGAGTGCTTCATGTTCTTTCCTTGTACACATTCTTTGCACACACCATCTGGTTTTTCTTCGATTTCTGGAAGACCTGTCACCATTTTGCTCACAAATGGAAGAGATTTTTAGTGTAGGTGAGAAAATATCCCATGCCATAGTTCACTGGGATTCACAATATCATGAAACCTCCTTCTTCAACTCCAATCACTACTACATCATCAAGGGTATTCTCTCTATGCCACATAATAACTTGACCATCAATAAATGATACTCTGAATCCTTTCTTGTCCAATGCTAAAATTGAGAGAAGATTCTTTTTTAAACCTGGAACATAGAGAACTTCTTTCATATTCATTGGCTTGCCTGAGTTTAACATGTAGGAAGCTTCTCCAACACCTTTGATTGGATATTGATAGTCATAACCCAATTTCACCTTGTGAGGTGAATCTTTATGAATAAGTTTAGACAAGGAGTCTTCATAGACTATCATGTGCTTGGAAGCACCATTGTCTATCAACCAAGTGTCACTTCCATGAGTACCAGTACCTGTGAGGGATGAGATAAGAACATAATCCTCATCACTTGATTCATCTTTCTTTTCAACCTTCTTAGGAGGCTCATCATCTTCAGTTGTGTGAGCTTGATGCCTCTTACTTAATTTCTTATTGTTAATTTCCATAATGAGGGGGAAATCCCTAACAAAGTGTCCCAATTCCTCACAACAATAAAATTTAATATTTGAGTTGTCTCTTTGACCCATATTAAACTTCTTAGGTAAATAATTCTCCTTCTTGTTCTTTTCTTTCCTGGTGTGGGCGGCTAGGGATTGATATTCATCTGCCATATTTTCTTCTCTTGCAGTTGTCCTAGCTTCTTCCTGGTTACAATATTCCCAAATCCTATTGAACTTGGGAAGATTCTTTCTTGAACAAAATCCTTGGATGAATGCATCCCATGACCTTGGGGTACCATTCAAGGTATTCATCACCATCTCTTCTCCTTCTACCGAGTCACCAATGGCTTCTATCTTCTCCTTGATTTGATTCACTCTTGAGAAGTAGGAGTGAATAGTTTCTGAGTTCAGCATTTTCACATTCTTCAACAGAAATATCAGAGTCATTCTTCAATTAATGTTTATTCCCTCAAACAAACGAGTTAAGGTGACCATCATTTTCTTTGGAGAAGATAGTGATGATATATGATGGATAAGGTGGTCCTTAATGGATTTTGCAATAATCTTTTTTTCTCTCTCCATGTCCTTCTTATATTTTACCTTAGCTTCATCTCCTTGATGTTCTTGAACTTATTCTATAATGAACTTATCCAATTCATGTTCTTCAAGAATGAGGGTTACTCTGTACTTCCAGGCCCTGAAGTTATCAGCTCCATCTAGCTTCTCATCGATCTTTGTTCCAGTATTCATCTTGCCTTCTAATGGTCTTTGTTTTTCTGAAAATTGTCTCTAGACTAAAAATGGATCCCTTTTAATCTTTTAGATCTACAACTGGCTTCTATTCAGGCATGCTATGATACTAGGTTAACATTTTAAATTTTCTAGTTACACAATTACAAGTACTTAATCCAATAGAAATTGTAGTAGGATCATTGAAAGATAGACAATCACAGATACAATAGAACACAAAGATTATCCTAGGAAACCCTCATGGGGGAGAAAACCCATCAACCAAAATCCTCAATATATATTCCTTCAACCAGTACAATGATACGTTATAGGTCTCCAAGAAAGACCAAGACCAAAACACCAAAAGAACCAGTCTCCAAGACTTGTGCGCTAGACCTTCTTATGCACTCCAAGATGCATAAGAGAAGTGTGTGAGTGTGTGTACAAATGAGAGGAACCTATTCTCTATTTATACACAACATTGTCTCTTCAAGAGACATGATTGTTGACCTAACTAACCCATAATAAGTAAAATACCAATAATATAATCATTTATGTTGAGCAGACTTGTACAATATAATTATAATAACCTTTTAAAGGTTTGAATAAAACAAATATACAAGAATATCTTCCATAGTTACACCAAAAAAATTAACAATAACATATTTATCAAATAAATATTTGGTAGCATTTACCAATTACGTCCTCCCAATTAAGTGTGTTCATATCTTGTGAATTTTCTAACCATATGAAACTATGAATATGGGTGGACCATATATTCCTCCATTGATACCAACATGAAACAAGAATTATAAGAAGATGCATGTGAAGACAAGAATCGTAGTTAACAAGAGTGTGGAAAATAGGGTTAGATGTCTAACTTGTACTAGTATTATTTTGCATGGAGGCATTTCTCCCTGACCTCTTCATGAAAGATTGTGAATCTATGGTGCATGTACAAATATGTGAGATGGGGGTTTATGATAATTTTTTGAATTCTCCAATCACATTTCTCACAAGACCATAATGATATTATCAAGA
>ML780946.1:1137135-1157294 GCA_009831015.1 Picea engelmannii | reverse complement strand
ATTTTGTGATCCAAAACTAGAGTTTCCCCCGACTGAGATGGCAACTGACGAGAATGAGTTGTTACTAAACACGTCAAACAAAGAGAATGGAAAAGAACCCACCGGCGTGGTTTTATAATAAATTCCTTGACTACCTTCTCTGAACAAGCTATAGTTCATGTTCGTTCAAGCGGGCTGCTAGGGAGCACCACCTAGCGAGGGGGACGATGAAGGTATATGACCCCCACCGTAATGGAAAGTGTTATAGGGGGCTGAGGTGACCCTCATGGACCCTTGAAGAGGAGAGTTAGAGGTCCCTTCCCCCATACCCATGGTCTGTAGGGTGGAGTAGGACAGGACAGATTTTGTATCGAAGGCATCCCATATGAGAATGGAGGGCTTGTCACACTCTGGATGAACAAAGCAATGATCGTTGCCATAGATAGAATCAGACCACTACCCAAAGTAGAGGTAGTCGAGACCATAGTGGTCTGGATCAGTGAAGGTGGGTTGGGAGGTAGAACGCCCCCTGTAGTGGCAGCCGTAGAGGGAGTGTGAGGACTCCTTGATGAAGTAGCAATGTTTTCTTCCATAACTTCTTGCAAGACTATTTGATGCTTGTGATGAGTTACCCTTGGAGGGACAACTTGTATCAAAATTAGCATCGACAAGTCAATGATCGAAGGGTTATAATGTCTGAGAGATTATGCTCCAAGTTCATAAATGGTAGGTTCCTCCGGATACAAGATTTATTCTCTCAGGGATGGCTCGGGTACAGTTTCATGCTATCTGATCACCTCAAATGACCCTTACTGGTCAAGTCTTCGCCTTCACGGTGGTGGGGCTTGCTCCAATTCAACCGACGTCGAGCCCTGAAGCCTTCACGACCGATGGAGATCTTGACCTTCCACTGTGTGATAAGATCAAAGACACACTATGGATTTTACTAAAGTTGAAAACCATCACACACTAGAGAGAGTTCCTATGAGACAAATCAATAAAACCACTAGCTAGTTGGAAGAACAGTTACACCAGCCAAAACTAGAGCAAGTTATCGGTTCAAGTGAAACTCGAATACGGAAGCACCCTCCGAGTATACTCTGCAAAGAGTGGCCTGATCTATGTCCTAGGTACTGTGGTATACCCCCGCAATCATTTGTGTAAGTCACTAAAATAAAGGCAACTAGGTTGCCAGTGCACGAACAGTCATCAGGTGGGTATAGTCGACAATCGGGTGGACCACAATGAGTAGGGTATCAAGCCCGAAACCTATCGAGGGTATCGAAGGCAAGTGTTTCGAAAGATGACTAAGGACCTCGAACAGATTCAAGACCCACAAAGATATGTGGCAAATGTGATCAACATGATCCCAAGACAAATCCTCTATATGTGTTCCCCACTATGCTTGGTCTGGCTTTGGAGGGGTTATCTCCGCTACCTTTCCGCATGCCATCTCGTGTTTAGACCCTATGTTAGAGGGGGTTCCCAGATAAATTCCTCATTTACTGGACTTTTTACACTCCCTAGCACAGACTCGTATGTTTTTTTTATAGCCTTGAAGAGTTTCCTCTCCAACCTAAATCAAGGCTCTAGCCTAGAATAGTTGACGGACCCTACAAACACAAATTCTAATAAATTTTAATTAAGCATTAATTTTAAGTGATTTGTCTTAAAGTCAAGGAAACAGAGATGAAACTAGTGGTGTATTTTAAGAGACGAAAGAGAAGAGCATTAAATGAAACTGAAAGCAAACTACTTCTTTTTGACAAATAAAGATTTTTAAATTTAAACTCTTTAACCAACTTTTCTTAACTACTTTTTCTAAGATCTTTGAAAAGAAGAACTCAAAACAAGATTCTGCTCAACTACAAGCTACTTAGTTTTCTAATAATTCAGTAAAACTTAAGAAAGCACTATTTCTCCTGATAAGCAAAGACAACTAACCTAACTACTTACCAAACAAGGAAATTAAATCTTTTTTTTTGTTTATGCTTCAAAATAAGAAACTTGAAATAACTTCTTTTTCTTTTCTTCTAAAGTAAGTGAAAGGGAAAAAGTAAAGACAAGACAAGACCAAAAAATGACTTCAGTTCTACTACGAATCGCAGGGATTCACTGACAATACTAAACAGACTGATCAGAAAAGACTCACTAACTTGTCTCAAACCCTTACTAAGAAAACACAAGAA
This sequence comes from Picea engelmannii, assembly GCA_009831015.1. Classification (NCBI taxonomy): domain Eukaryota; kingdom Viridiplantae; phylum Streptophyta; class Pinopsida; order Pinales; family Pinaceae; genus Picea; species Picea engelmannii. The sequence goes on along the minus strand of ML780946.1, from coordinate 1,155,126 downwards.
ATCTTGATAAATAAATAAGCTAACTGGCGTCAAACCCAGGCTAAATACTGTAACAACAGAGACCAGGGATAGATCAAGAAAACCCCTGAGAAATATGACTTCAATCAAGGAAGAGGTTGACTGTCTCTTCTTAAAAAAATACTTTCTTGACACAGGCACGCTACTGACACTTAAGCAGCCTGTGTATGTACGCGGGTTTTCCAAAGGTAGGGTGTGTATGTACGTGTGCAAGACCACTGTAGGCCGCGTACACCTCTGTAAATTCTCAAAAAGAAAACTAATAGACAAGGCTGACAAGGCAGGGAGTACTAGTATGGAAAACCAGAATCCCTCAAAGACACAACAACTTACAGAAAATTCAAAGAGGTAATCTAAACCAATTAAAACACCCAAAACGATATCCCCTAAAAACCCTACAGGCTTCCCCAGTATGGTCGCCAATTATTCTATAGCAGGAAAAACCCCCTATGAACTACACTAGGGTTCAATGTGCAGGCAGAGCTAACCGTCTAAAGTCTCCTACTTTTCACAACTACCCCGACAATACCCCACATTCATGCATAAAATACAAAGTATAAGGATCTGGTAACTCTACCTTAAACTCTATGTCCAGTGTCGATCCTTTTTCATTCGGTTGTTCCTCGACTGCAAATCTCCTCCCAATGCCAACCTACATTCACCAAAATACAAACAAGAAACTACGAACATGCATATTATATATGAATTAGTGGGTTAGATGTCATAATAAAATGTAAATCAAACATAGATATTGAACACATCATATGGCGGGATAGAAAAAGTACTTATTTATATTAATCTCACAAAATCATTTACAAATGAGATCGGTGACTACTCCTCAAACCTGGTCTAGGATCCTCTTCACCAAGCTCCAATTTCTTCCATGTATCCTTCTCCTCTCACAATTCTCTCTAGGGAAATGGCATAGGCTTATGAATGAGGAAAAAGGAAAGAATAAGGAATTTTGGCTCAAAACTCACAATGTGGTTGCAAATTCTTGGGGCAAGGGGGGAAAGTGAAATGGGTAGAGTTTCACTATTCTTATGCTTAGATTTGGAATGATACCCCAACACCTCCTTTTATATGACAAAAAGGATGGTTATTCAATTGGGTGACGGGCTATAGGCAGTGCGACATTTGGAAAACTACCCAATAGCTCCTAATCTCAACGAATTCCTTGCAACTTTTTATTTTTTACAACTTTTGTGAGTATATGCGGGCTGTAATGGCATAGCTAGTGTACGTACATGAGATGTAGTGGTGCATAAAGCATGCGTACATGGGAAGTAATGGTGTAGGGCACGTACATCTTCAAAAATGTGGTTCTTAAGAAGAGATGCTCAATGATGGCTTGGCAAAAATAGCAAGTAAGATGGCTTGATGCAAGGTATGCATGTATGGTGTAATTTAGGGTTATAACACCATGACACGCACCACCATGGATCCACACAGTGGTCGGGATCTAGAGGTGGTGATAGAGATGAGGCTAATGATGTGGTTGACATGGTTGAATTTCTTGGAGCTAGAAGTGTGACCAGCACGGTGACCCTTCCCTGCATATTTTTGGTTGACGATAATGAACTTCCATTAAAACAAATAAGACTCCCAGGTATTTTTTCATATTTTAATTGTTCTATTTTTTCCATCTCATAGACAAATCATCTATATTATTATTTTTAAATTAATGATCATATATTTTTGTGTGTATGAAATGACCATTTTTATAGGCACATAGAGAACAAGGCCTTGTTGATTTTTGGGGAAACCTTATGCATCAGGTGGAATTTCCAGAATTTGAACCTCAAAAAAGAACTTATGGATTATCTCAAAGGCCTCTTTCGAGTAGACATGTTCAATAAAAATATGGTCACCTCTACAGCAGGCGAATATTTAAAATATACGCGGAATGTTTATAGAAGAATCATGGCAGGAAACCCTAGGTATGAGTTTCCTCCCTCGATTATAGAGAGGGAGTGGAAGGTGATCATTGATGATGCAAAATAAAATATATTGAAAAAATCAAGAGAAAAAATAACTGGTACCCCAAGGTAAATTACAATATTTTGATTTCAATACCTTTAATTTTCTTTAGATTTAAATAAAAGTGTGGTATATAACATACTTGAAAATTTTGATGATAGGTTGTCTGAGACTTCAAAGGAAACCAAAGAAAAGAGTAACAAACATTGCCAACACAAGCTAGGACAAGGTGGCTACTCGAGGTTACAGTTACGAATCTTAAGTACCCAAACATATTACGAATATAATTTGTGTCACCTTACAACTTCCAGTTTATTGCAGCCAAAAACATTAAAAAAACATGCTCTTATGCAATGCAGGGTGACGACTTCGGAACTGAAACCACGGAGGAAGACCTCCAACTTGGTTACAAGTACAGCTATAAAGTCATGGTTGATCATAGGAAAAGCATGGGGAAAACCCCAAGTTCTAGTTTGTAGGATAAGGTAAGTAAAAATCAGTCCACATTAACCTTTCATTACTTATAAAATGCATAAATGTTTGATATTGTCCATAACTTTAATGTCTTACTTTGTTTTAATCAGGTGAGAAGCACTATCAAGGAAACCATTAGTGTTGGACAACAAAGCATTGATAGTCGAGTGTAGCTAGAAGATCATGGTGCTCCCCAACAGCCCCATCCCAGTGGAGTACAGCCCCAATATGTTCAGGTGACTGAGGCCCACGACTGTAAAATGGTTGTATATTAATTATATACTTAATAATTTCATACTTATAAATTTTCTACTTCTAATTTTTATTACTTATACATTTATGGTTTTGTCGTTTTAATGGCAGAGAATGTCGTAGTTGAGCCTCCTCAACCTGGAGATGATCAGGAGAACAGGGCAGCCATTCCAACGATGTCGACATGGACCAACAAGTAAATAATTACATTGCAGAGGTTGTTTTTAATATTAATGAACTACTTCAATGATATTTAAAAATTGGCCATATAAATTTAATATTTTTTGTTTTTGTAGGTGATGTCCCCTCACAGAGGCCTCCACGTCGTGAGTATGAGACCAGGCATGCTTGGCATGAAAGGACTAAAGTAACATTAGTTGTTGAAGAGAACCTAGTAAACAAAGACATGGAGATGGATGAATTACTTAAGAACTGGAAAAAAACAAAATAAGACTAAAAGAAATTGATGATGTATAATAATTTTATAAGACAAATAGATGTACATTATATAGCTAGTATATTTGTAACATATTTTGAATGATAAATCTCATTTATAAAAAATATTTTTTATGACATATGCATTTGAATGATAAACCTCATTTATAGCTTTACAATCACTTTTTATCAATTTTGAATATTTATAATGCATATTTTTTAGTAGAATATAGATTAGGTATTGGGGAATTGAGAGTGATGTGAGGGGGGGGAGGGGGCATAGGAGCTTCCACCTTCACGTGGTTGGCCATGTTCAGTAGAGAAAAATTTATTGCAGTAGTTTATTCTTGGAGCAAACCTCTCTCGATCTAACGGAGCAACAACATAGTCAATGTTGACTTCGTTGTTGCTCCTTCATATCAAGTGAGGTTTGCTCCAAGATCAGATGGCTCCAATAAATTATTCTCGAAACCAAGAGGATATTATTCAGGTCGTTGCATATGAGATGTGTGTGTGTGTGAGTGTGTGAGTGTGTGAGTGTGTGTGTGTGTGTGTGACTATTTAATCTCCTCTCATATGGATTTTACAAAAAAGAATATCAATGGTGTTTACTATTTGCAATCTTGTCAGTTTTAATTTCTATTAGGATTTATTGACATGTCTTAAAAGTATTTTCTGGTTTTTACTAAAAACTAAATATAATTTTGTTTTTATTTACTACAGTGTGTAGTTTGTGCATTTGCAGATGCTCTAGATGTTGTATCAATGCAATGCTACACATTACAATATCAAAGATCAGGTGTGTCTTTTCTTTTTTCTTCTTTTTATGACTTCTTAAGGTTACTTTTATTTAATTATTTTTACATTACCATCATTTTTGGGCCACTATGGAGCCATTCATTCTATCTAATGAACCACACCCAAGTATGTATCATATATGATTCCCTTTAGTTCATCATATCACATTATTCACACAGCTAATCTAATACTTCAACTTGGTTTTTTGTGGTTGTGTATAAGTAATCCTTTGGATATCATAGTATAATTATAACCATAATTATGCAAGAGAGTATTTGAAATGAATGAGATATAGATACCACTTCTGAGTAGAAGAACATGATAGCTCGATGACTGGTAAGGAATAAGAGAAGCACATGGAATCTGTACTAGTAACTCCATTATATCATCTTAGAGTACTAGTATATCGAGTGTGATTGATTATGGAATATGTATTATTATTGTTTACATAATGTGTTTTTAATGTGCATTGGCATATGCATAGACAATTTAGTGTGCATAGACAATTTGACAATGTGTTTTTAATAAGCATTAGCATATGCATAGACAATTTTCATGGCTCTAGTTTCCACTTTGCCAAGTTTCTTTTTCCTTGGTGCTATCAGGTTTCTCTTTTTTCTCTCAAACATTCATTGTTTGACATCCTTTAGTTGACTTGAAATATTCATTGAAGTTGTGTTTATGTCTACTTTTGATCTCTATTTAAAATTGTCTTGTGCTTTTCATTGTAATAGGTTAGCCTCAAAATTGACCATATAAAAAATATTTGCAAAAAGAATACATGGAAAAGAAAATTGTCAAAAAATATGTAATAGCAAGAAGAAAATAAAAGCAATAGAAAATTTGAATAGACTATTGTAATTGTGTTTGATCCCCTCAACTCCCTTCTTAAATAAATAATTTTCAATGGCTTGACATTTGTGACTTCTCCAAATATTTCAAAAACATGATATGCGTGCTTCAATTATTTTTCCTTGCTATCATGTAGAGATATTGTTCTTTGACCTTCATTACACTTTAGTGCTACTTCTTCCATAGTGGTTTTCATAATCAATGCTATGGACTCAAACTATACAAGCATAAAATTGAAGAAGCACACACTCTTGCATGAATCAAATACTTTTGCAATGGCAGTAGATGGAGCCCTCTCACAAGACTTTATTCTTATTGCTCACTTCTTGTTCAATTTTAAAATTTTATACTATGATGTATGGGGTTTCTTATTTAGTTTATTCACAATCTTGCTTCATTTTTATAAGACTTCAATGGAGATATGTATAGAAGTCATTTCCCATTTTTGGATATGCTATGTTGGAATAGATCCAATGTTATCATATCTATGCAAAATGACTTTATCCCATCATTCCTATAGGAGTTTCACAAAGTTCATGATCACATGGAATATTTTCAAAGAATGACCATACCAACATCCACACACCTCATTTATGGTGTTAATGGTTTGTTGGGATATTTTTTTGCATCAAATGGTTATCTAGATGATTGAAAATTTGTATTTTTATTTGGTCCTTTGGTTGAACTTGTTAGTCTAGAACAACTTATATCTCATAAAAAATACATGTTCTGGTTCAAGCTTCTGCACTTTTTTTTATAATTTTATATGAATTTCTCAATCCTAAGGAGTTATTTCATTAATATTGTTTTTTTCTTCTGGTTTATCCCAATTTTTTCTTGCATTTGTATGTCCATTGTTAAACAATGATCACATATCAATATGGTTGTTGATTGTGCTTATACATGCAACAAAATGTATATTTCCATATATTATTTCCCAATTCTATAAGGCTTACAAGTTGTACATATATCTATATTAATAAAGATATTGGAAATTTGGAAATCAAATAAAATACTAGAAAATCTTAGGATACAACTCCATTAGATTTGATGTCTTCATAATTGAGTTGGTCTGAAAACTTACAGTAGGAAATTACAAATCATGTATCCCATTTATGAGAAAAAATTCATCTCTAAACTATGTTATCATGGGTATTCCTTGCTAATTGTGTGCTCTCATCAAATTTTCTTTCACAGGTTTGCAAAATTTGCATGACATAAAATCAAACAATACTCGCATTTAAAAATCAATGAACCCATTCTATATTACAACACTCAAAGGCACTCTCTTTCATTAATATTTATTATTATTTTTTTTAAATAGATATATGTTGTCGCTCTTGCAACGAATAAGATCATCGATAGTATAGATAGTTCATCGCAACTATCGACACTTTGTCTCTATTGTGATGAATTGTTCGTTGCAGAAACTAGGATAGGTTGTTTCTCTTGCGACGAAGAGCATCATCGATAGTATATATAGTTCATTGCAACTATCAACACTTCATCGCTATTGCAACAAATCGTTCATCGCAAAAGCTAGGATAGGTCATTTCTCTTGCGATGAAGAGCATCGTCGATAGTATTTATAGTTCACCGCAACTATCAACACTTCATCTCTCTTGTGACAAATTGTTCGTCGCAGAAAATAAGATATGTCGTTTCTCTTGCGACGAAGGGGATCTTTGATAGTATTGATAGTTCATCACAAGAACTATTAGGATCATCGCAAGAGAGGAGAACTATGGCTATCGTTGATGATACCTTATACTTGAATAGTTTGTCGCAACAACTACTCCAGTCGTCGCTCTTGCGACAAGAATCCTCGGTTGTCATTCTTGTGATGATCATTGTTGGTTGTCTCTCTGCGACGATCACCGTAGGTTGTCTCTCTTGCGACGATAACCGAAGGTCATCTTGCTTGCGACAAATTCCTTTGGAATTCACTCTTGCGACGTTATCTTGGGTTTATCTCACTTGCCACATCATGTGAAATGACTTTTGATTGGCCCAAGATTCGTTGCAATATCCATGACATAATGTCGCAAGAGCGTCGAAATGGCCATCCCAAAATGACCCAAATTTACTAGTGTTCCCATCAGGTAAGGTATAACCCTTCCTAGTGTAGCCAATCTCAATGCCCAAAAAAGGATAGGGGAGATGAAAGGAATAATGATGGAAAGTGGTAAATATGGAAGGAATGGATGGTGACTTTTCATAGATCCACCCAATAAAAACTCATCCTAAAGGGAAATCAACTTACTAGGGCACCATGTCACCCTTCCAGGTATGAATAAGGAAAAGAGCATAATTTCCAAGCAAATGTCATGAAATGAAGAAGGATTTAATACAACATATTCAAGTTCTTCAAAAATCAGAGTGATACATACCATGATACTCAGACTCATTACCTCATGGAGAAAGACTCATCGCTACTTCAGGACTAGGCTGTTGTGATGGAAATTGTTGTTGGTGATAAGTGGACTGCACTGAATAAAATAGGGTGTCTTCAGGGCCATGCTCAATTATTCTAGCTCTCGGAATTCCATGTCTAGAACCTGTGGGATTCAATATGTGATCTCCTTATTTATCCCTACATTAGGGGATAACAGGACCCTCGAACCCATGAAATTTATCGAGTCATCCTCATTGAGGAATATCTCGATACCCGATATCCTGGTGGGTCAGTGACCTGGTGGACCAGATCGGCTCTAGATCACCTTGTTGGATGGAGTTACGTGGATTTATGATACCCTGGTGGTATAGGATCATAAAATTGTTAGGAAGTATGGTGTAGAATCTTGTGGAGCACCCAGTGGCTTGGTGGCCCAGTGGACCTATACCTGGCCCCCGAAAGTTTCCAAGCTTTTTTTGATGTGACATTTTGATACCCTAGTGTCATCTTGATACGTTAGTGCCCCGGTGGGTCGATGGTTGTGTCAACTGCCATGTTAGTGCCATGTTAGTGCTACATAATCCATCACACATGGATTCATCCATGTGGATTCCACATAATCTTGAGGGACCTCTGCAGAAGGGGTAAAATGTCAGAAACTTCATAAGGGCATGATGTTTTTCTCCGAGCTCAAAATTGAGAAAACACACAGTCGTTGGAAAGATATAAAAGAAAGTAATCTATTTATGCACTAATAAAATTGTTTTGAGTAATAGGGATCGTAGTAAACTAGGAATAATATGACCAATGACCTTAGAAACAAATATATATATATATATATATATATATATATATTACAATCCTTTTCCCATAAATGTTTATCCATGTTATTATTTTTGTCTAACAAAAATTATGTTGCATGCACACTTTCTTGAAGAATTAAGAGTATAAACACATCAATTCAAGCGAAGAATGCATATTTGGGAAATGGAGGAAGGAGAGGGAGCCTTCAATCATGAAAGAGAAGCCAAAGGTTAGAATATCAGTGTTGGGAATGTAGAGATAGAATATAATGTTCATAGGAGCATAGTGGAACCAGAAACCTTAATAGAAACTATGAGAAGCTTGAAAATAGAAGTGCAAATTAACAAAGCATACAAAGAAAATATGATGAAAGAAAAGAATCAAATAAATTCTCAAATGATGCAAAGCCTAAATCAATTGCAGAGACAAGCAAGGAATGGATCATATTCAGGATAGGGGGAAGAAGGCGAGCGTTATGAAAGAAGACATAACTACAGAAGAGACAATCATTCAAGAAGGGTCATTGGAACTCATATACATCACTCACCTCCTTACTTATCTAGGAAGTCTTATGCATATGAGAATTCAAGGAGCAATCCAAAAGTGTCTCATGTCAGACATTAAATAATAATACATGACTGAGATGGTTTACAAGGATATTTGAAGAAGCTTAATCCACCATACTATGATGGTCATGAAAGAGAAAGGAAAGATGATTTTAAATCCTAGTTGCTTGGAATTAGGAAGCTTTTTTAGTTGCAAAACTATTCATCTAATCTAGAAGACAGAATTGTCACTTACCATTTTCATGGGAAAGTTGTCATGTGGTGGGATCAGTTAAAGAAAGTGGAACACATCAATGAGAACAAGATCACTTAGAAGCAGTTCAAGAGATATTTTCAGAAGGAATATATTTCAGAGCACTACTATGACAAGAAGATGCAAGAATTATTTGAACTTAAGTTGGGAAGAATGACCATGGGATAATATGAAAATAATTTCTTAGTATTGTTGAAGTATGTGGGATTTATCAAGGATGAGAATGTAAATATACAGATATTTATGAGTGGACTTCAATCATTTTACAAAGAGAAGATTCAGTATGATGAGCCTAGAATTTTAATAGAAACCATTAGAAAATATAAGTGCATGTATGAGAAAGGTAAGGGTAGAGAATATTTGCAAAATTCTTGGAAGGATAATAAGAAGGATAAGTTTGATCATAGAAGAAAGGGATTCAAACCTCCTTTCAACAGAAACAACCCTAATAAAATCAGCAAGATCAGTTGGATAAGAATGATTTCAAGAAGGAAGACTCCTTGGGAAAAAGGGGAAGACCACCAATCCAATGTTGGGGATGCAAATAAGACCACGTGTACAAATTTTTCCCTCATAGAGGAGATAAAATGAATACCATGCACAACCTCCAAGAAGTTACTATAGTAGAAGACATGGGAAAAAGTATTCTGAGAATATATGCAGCCTTAGAAGATCGACAAGCATAATACCAATCCCATATGATCCCATATTTTAATTGACTCAGGAGAAATCCATTGTTACATTGATCCTAAAGTAGTAGACAGACTTCATTTGGAGAAAAGTAAGCTCGATAAATCAAGTTTGGTCCAGCTAGCCACTAGAACCAAAAGAAGGATCAATGAGATAGTCAAAGGTTGTCCCATAAACATGAATGGAGTAAATGTAGTTGATGATATGAATCTCATACCATTAAAATATTATGATATCCTAATTAGAGTGGATTAGTTGGACAAGAATCATGTTGTCCTAGATTATCATGACAAGACATTTACATGTCTTGATGAATAAGGAAAACAAAGCATTATGAAAGGAATCCTAAGACCCATTTCTATAAGGGAGAATTTAGCCTTACAGTTGAAGAGATGTTTGAGTAAAGGTTATCAATTGTATGCAGCTCATGTCGAAGAACCAAAAAAGACAAAAGGACCTAGAGTTGAATATTTTCCATTATTGCAATAATTTGAAAACGTGTTCCAAGAAATACATATATTTCCACCAAAGAGTGAGATATATCTATTTATTTAGTAGAAATGCCCCAATATCAAAAACTCCTTACATAATGAGTACACTAGAATTAAAGGAATTACAAATGCAACTAGAAGAATTATGAATAAAGGGTACATACGCCCAAGTGTTTCACCTTGGGGAGCACCAGTACTCTTTGTGAAAAATAAGGATGAAACATTGAGGATGTGTATTGATTTTAGATAGTTGAATAAATCCAATGTGAAGAAAAAATACCCTCTACCCTGAATCGATGACCTATTTGATCAACTAAGAGGAGAAAAGATATTTTCAAATATAGATTTGAGATTTGGATACCATCAAGTAAGAATCAAGGAAGAAGACATCGGTAATACAACCTTCAGAACCAAGTATGGAAATTATGAATTTGTAGTGCTGCCATTTGGACTATTCAATGCTCTAGTTGTCTTTATGTGCTTAATGAATGGCATATTCAGAAATTATTTGGATGAGTTTGTCATTGTATTCTTGGATGACATAATTATCTATTCTAAGTTCGAGGAAGAGCATGAACATCACTTGAGGTTGGTGCTACATGTATTGAGGGAACATCAGTTGTATGCAAAGCTAAGCAAGTGTTATTTTTACCAAGAACAAATCCATTATTCAAAGCACATTATTTCAGAATGAGTAGCAGTATATCTAGAGAAGATTAAATCGATTAGAGAATGGCTAGCACCGAAGAATGTTTCAGAAGTCGGATATTTTATGGGATTAGCCTGATACTATAGGAGGTTTATAGAAGGATTATCTAAGATTGTTCATCCCATCACTTCTTTAGAAAATAATGGAATTAAGTTTGTATGGACAACAATGTGTGAAGAGAAATTTAATTTGTTAAAGGAATTACTTACTAGTGCACATATTTTAAACATTGTTGACCCCAATGAGAATTTTGCGGTTTGTACAAATACATGCAAGGAAGGACTTTGTGGATTCCCCACTCAAAATGGACATGTAATTAGTTATGAGTCCATAAATATTAAATAAAATGAAGGTAACTATGCCATGCATGATCTAGAGCTTGGTGCCATAGTTCATTCCTTGAAGAGGTGGAGGCATTATTTAATGGGGAAGAAATTGGAACTAAGGACAGACCATAGTGGTCTAAAGTACATTTTTGAATAGACAAATTTGAATGCTAGATAGATGAGATGGTTGGAAGTTTTAAATGAGTATGATTTTGACATTAAGCATATCAAGGAAAAGGAGAATAAAGTTGTTGATTCACTCAACAGAAGGGTACATCTCATGCATGATACAGTCATTAGTATGCATCATTTAGATTTAAAGAAAAGAATGTTCGATGTTGTTGTTATAAACGAGCATTACCTGTAGGTAAAACAAGGTTTACAACAAGACAATGTACAATAGAAATTCAAAGGGTATGAGATTTAGGAGGATGGACTACTCATGCTTAAGAAAAAAATTTATGTTCCTAGTTCGGAGAACTTAGGAAATTGGTGTTAATGGAAATGCATAATGTTCCATATGCCAAACATCTTAGTTACCAGAAGACAATTGCAATGGTAAAAATACAATTCTTTTGGCATGGGATGAAGAAGGGTGTTGTTGATTACATTGCCAAATGTATGGAATGTTAAAGAGTGAAAGATAAGCACAGAAACTCAGTAAGTTTCCTACAACTATTTCTAATTCCAGAGAAGAAATGGGAAGTGGTAACCATTGATTTTATCACTAAGTTTCCCAGGAAAACAAGGAAACATGATTCAATAATGGTAGTTGTTGATAAATTGATGAAAATTGTTCATTTCATTCATGTGAAAACCACCCATACAATAGCCAATATTTCATAAATTTACATGAGGGATATCGCTAGGTTGCATGGAATACCTAAGTCAATTGTTTCAGACAGACATACAAAGTTTAATTCAAACTTTTGGAGGGGATCATTTAAAGGATTTGGTACAAATATGAACTTTAGCATAGGATACCATCCTCGATCAAAAGGATAGGAAGAGGGAGTCAACCAAGTGATTGAAGACATGTTGAGAATGTATGTGATCGATAAGCCATCTAAGTGGGAAGATTATTTGCATTTGGTTGAGTTTTCCTACAATAATGGGTACCAAGCTTTGTTGAAGATGAGCCCATTTGAAGAGTTGTATGGTAGATAATGCAATACTCCAATAAGTTGGGACAACCCAACAGACAGGATGGTACTTGGGCTAGAATTTCTCTAGGGTATGGAAGACCATATGGTTAGAATCAAGAATAATTTGAAGGAAACACAAGATAGACAAAAGAGATACACAAATAAGAATAGAATAGTTAGAGAATTTAAAGTAGGAGAGCATGTGCTTTTGAAAGTGAATCCCAAGAAGAGCTCATTGAAGTTGGGTAGTTGTACAAAGTTAGCAGCCAGATTTTGTGATCCATTTGAGATATTAGACATAATAGGGTCAGTTGCATACATGCTTGCATTGTCTGCTTCCATGAATGTGCATAATGTATTTCATGTCTCTTTATTTAAAAATTATGTGTGTGATCCTAACCATGTTATTGATTGGAACTTGATTCAAGTGGAGCTAGAGGGATACTTCCAGGTCCAGCCAATGCGCATATTGGACAGAAAGGTCAAAGTGCTCCAGAATCAAGTCATAGAACTCGTAAAATTTTAGTGGACCTGCTATGGTCCTAAAGATTCCACTTGGGAGAATGAATATGCCATGCAGGCAGAGCAACTGCTTTTTGAAGAATTTGAAATGTTGATTTATGTTTTGTATATGCACTGAGGACAAGGATAAAATAAGGGGGAGAGGGATGTGATACCTCGATTTTTAGTCCCTCGTTTAATAATGTATTTTTTTATGATGAGAGATCAGAGTGCCCAAACAATTAAAAGGGTCCAGAGTGCCTAGGGAATGTAATTCCTTGAACATTTTAATAATAATAAAAGTACATCGCTAGTTGCAAGATGAACAAGGACAAGAGTTATAGGGGGATATGATTCTATGAGAGAGGAGGAACCGAGGGACTAAACCTTTACACATTTTTTAATAAATTATCACCCATGGTTGTGTTGGGGGGAATATGAGGGGGAGCATGAGTCTCTTGGGGAGAACACATTGGCCTTGGAGTGCTTGGATACAAAAGCCTTGTTCTTGATCATCTTGGGGGTTAAGCAGTTGTCCAGTTGTTTAGTTGTGGAATCAATCACTCTTTCTTTTTTGTTTTTCCTCATTCATTCTTGCTCTGGGTATGGGCATGAAGAATGAATTAAGTGAAGATAATATCCATTTTTTATTGGGTGCAAGTGATTGTTGATTATTACACAACTGGATCGATGCTTGAATGTATGGATGCATTGGCAATCTGATAAACCTTTCCATAGTTGTGAGTCTTGAAGAGTTCCAGCACTGAGATTCTCGACCAGATGCACTGGAGCCCTGGAAGGAGGTGGACATTCTGAGGGATTGTGTAGCAGTGAAGGGGGTTTTATCTCTTGGGTTGTGTAGGATGGGAGAAGAGATCTAGTGAACTTTGGATTGTTGTGTGTTGAGAAACCTAGAGAGATTGATTGCTAACTGGTTTGGGAAGCTTAATGTCATCCTAGAACCCATTCTTGTGTATTAATAGCCCTAGCTCGGGGGTGACTTGTTGATACTTGGAATAGCAGTGTCTAAGGTTGGGTGGAACGTCCTTGGTCTGCAACCATTTGGTGATTATTTTTGTTAAATATATGTTCTCTTATTCATGGTGTTTCTCTGCTTTTACATAATTATTTATGTTGTTTGTTGTTTATTATCTTTGAGATATGCATTACCAATGTGCCTACTTGCTAATTATTGTTGTGCATGGAATGTTTCTCTCTCTCATAGTTTAACATGAATCTTGATGATTTCATGTGTTATTTCATGCTTCTTTATTATTTTTTGGTATCAGATATTAAAAATTAGTTCAAGAAGAGGTTCTTTAGGTAACGTGCATGGCCTTAGAAGATGGGGATGTGACAGAGTGGTATAGGAGCATCTTGAAGTGTGTTTTGGAAGTAGTGTGTCTGGCCTATGGTGGTGAATGGGTGCATCACAATATGCCCTGAGAATCCCATGAAATTCCTCCATTTCTAATGAATCAAGATCCTTCAATTCTTCAATGGTGGAAACTTTGGCATCAAATCTTTGTGAAGTTATCACATCAAACCTAGCTAGTAGAAAGTCACACAAACTTACGAGAGAGAGAAGAGAGGAGAGACAAAGAATGAATTGTATTAATTGTTGAGTAAAATGGTAAAATACACATGATATACTCTACAACACTAATTTAATGCACCATAGTAGTGATCTAGAGAGATCTAGACACTCACTGGAAAAAACCGGTCCTAGTTAATTGGTCCATGCAATCATCAGTTAATTGATTCACAATTGTGGAAGTGAGAGAAACACAAGAAATAATATGATATACATCCTCTTAGACACATGCATGAGACATGTGCATTCAAGGTGAGGAAACCGAGGTTGTCATGCAACTACAGGTGATAAAACCGAGGTTTCCATGCAAATACAGATGATAAAATCGAGGTTTCCATGCAACTGCAGGTGATAAAACCGAGGTTTCCATGCATGAGTGACCTCCACTAGTCTAACTGAGGTGTAGCTAACTATAAACTGAAGATGGAATGTGTTGATGGTTGAATACGTCGGGACCAAATGGAAACCTCACGAGGATATGAACCCCCCTGCATTTTTAGAGAGGTGGTACTCCTCTTTGGATAAAAGATATATTTGTGATATCTTGGATTAGGAGAATTCTAAGGCAGTAAACCCTAGATATTTGTTGCTTGAAATTATAAAAAGGTATAGTTCTTCAATAATATTTATATGCAGCAAGAAATCTCTTTACAATATAATAAACTATTGAAGGAGTGCTTCAACATCAGAACTTCTTTGTGACAAGCATCATATACACAATCTTCTTAATTACATAAAAATACATCCATGTCTTCTTCATGAGAAATATGAGAGAATAACTTGATCACATCAAAGACTTTTAAAAGCTTATTACTATCAATACCAAAAATAGAAATTGATAGGTCAATCTCAAATACCTCATACTTAAGAGTCAAAGTTAAAAGATACAATCAAAATCAACCCTGAAGCAATTATTTGTGGAGTTTACTCATGAAATGATCCAAGTGGATATCGGTGGCCACCCACCTATTCTACTAGATTGAAAAACAGTTTTCCACCTTGGCATTTTTTCAGCAGTTTTTCGGGTTCCAAACTTCTAGGGCCATTTTGAGGCCCTAAACGACGTTTTTGGGGGATTTGGGGCCCAGGTGATTTCCATAGGCACTTACCTAGGCTAGTCGAAAATTTGTATTCTCGGTTAGACCTTTCCAACGTGCTATCATGCGCCTAAAACGGAGATTGTATGCAAAAGTTACAACCCCAGGAAGTTGATGTACTAACTTACCCAAACGGGGCCCACTTGACTTTTGGCGCTTCATCTTCTAGGTTAGTTTTTTGGATGTCTAGGGTTTTTGACATTCCTATTTATTGTAAAATTCCTTCAAAGTCTCATTGTAACCATCTTCTTTCGAATGAGTGCAGTTGTCACATCTCTTCTCAGAGATAAGCCGCCACCATTCTAGCAACTTGTTTTCCACTGCATGTTACAGTTTCAGCTTAATTCCTTATTGAATAGAAAACTCGTTTTACTGTATCTATGTTATTTTATGTTAAGAATCTTTTAATAATTTGTATTTAGTTTGTTCTGCTCATAAAATTTGGATCAGTGGTATCAGAGCGGCCTGCTCCTTGTCGTCTTAATGCATGTCCCCAATGAAGTCAGGGTACAAAGAATTGGGTCTCGAGCTTGTCTCTCTTGAGGAAAAAACCTCTCGCACTCCCAAGCGAACTCTCATGGGAGGAGAAAAGAAATATGACGGGACAGGAGATCCTTTCAAAATGTTTCTTGAGGAAGCTCTCACACAACAGAGGAACGATATGATGGATAGTTTCATGCAAATCCTTCTGCGGCTACCAACAGGCGACACATCTTCCTCAAGCGGAGGCACCGCCCCCTTCAAGATACAAATCAACTTCGATATTCCTATATTTGAAGGTCAGATAGACACAGATGTTGTAGGCAAGTGGTTGAATCTACTAGAAGGGTATTTTTTTTGTCCATAACTTTTCGAATCGAGAAAAGATTACTTTTGCAATCGTCAAAGTCGTTCCCCATGTCAAAGATTGGTGAGAAAATTTTTGTGAGCAAAAGGAAACAGAGGAACCCTCATTATTTATAGTCACAGCCACCTGGGAATCCTTCAGGGATGATATTAAGGAACAATACTACCATGTCAAAATTTATGACGACTTGTATACCAAATGGACCACATTGCACCAAGAAAGAGACCAAGCAATGCCAGAGTTCACAAATATCTTCCATACCTTGCACACCAAGTTGGGTATCAAAGATTCGGAGCAACATCTGGTGCTCAAGTATTGCGGTGCTCTACATAGATACATCCAAAACAAAATGGAATTTTTGGACATCTCGTCCTTGGGCACAGCCTATCGATATGTTGTCAAAATCAATCATAAGCTCAAACAAAAGAAATGGAAATTTTGGCTTGGGAACCCTGCACAGAAACAGTCAGGAAAGGGAGGCCCCAACCCACAGAACAAAGGATAGAGAAAATATGGAAAGTATCAGGACAACCAGTCCAAGCCGCAAGAAAAGAAGGACGTCGGAAAGACAAAGAAAGATACCGGGAAGTGGTGTGACTTCCATAAGAGCCCTTGGCATAACACTGTTGACTATGCTCAAAGCAATCATTCGTGGTAGAAGTGAAAGCCTCTAAATCAGATTCAGGTTCTGACTCTGATTCAGAACCAGAAAGGGGAAGATGGATCATTGACACGGAACCCAGTGCCATCGTTGCTACCACCAATCTCCAGCCTAGTGAACCAAACGAGCCAAAAGAAGGAGAGCACCTCTTCCATTCACAGATGTGGGTAAAAGGCACCCCGTTTCACTTCATCATTGATAGTGGTATCCATAAGAACCTCATCTCAGTGGAGGTGGTCAAGCGGTTGGACCTGCTGACAACGTCGCACCCACAACCCTACACCATTGAATGGCTCCTCCAAGGAAGCGATCTCTGCGTCAGCCAACAATGTCGACTGTCATATGGCATCAAGCCCTTCAAAGACGAGGTATTGTGTCATGTTGCTCCTCTCGAAGTTTGAAATGTTCTTTTGGGCCAACCTTATCTATGGAAATGTCATGTTGTATATGAATCTAGGCCTCATAGTTTTATTATTACTTTGAATAGGAAATTGTACAGGATACCCGAGGCAGTCCCTCCTAGTGTTATTTCCTTGATCTCTGCCAAGCAGTGCAGGAAGGTCATCTCTCAAAACGATAATTTTTTCTTCTTCGTGATTTTCTCTCAGAGTGATCGAAAGATCATAGCCACATCCAGGGCCTCTGTGGCCAATCTCTCCACACAACAGAAGCAAGTGGATAAGGTCATGGAAGAATACGCAGATATCTTCTCCTCTCCTATCGGGGTACCTCTGCACTGTCAAATCAAGCATCTCATTGATCTGACCCCAGTCGCACCACTACCCAATGAGCCAGTCTATCGTCGCTCTCTGTTATAAAATGAGGAGATCAAGAGGCAAATCCAAGAACTTCTCCACAAGGGGCACATCTGTCCCATCTCATCACCTTGTGGGAGCCCAATTGTGTTGATGCAAAAGAAAGATAGGACCTGGCGACTCTGCATTGATTATCGAGCTCTGAATAAAATCACAGTCTGAAACTGTTAAGGTCCTAACCCGCACATAGGTAGATCAATGTATTCGGATGTAATAAAGGTCAATATTAATAAGACCTATCAATAAAATAGAATAAGGCGGATGTAAGAAGACCTAATAGAAGCTTCC
>ML780946.1:1090307-1102745 GCA_009831015.1 Picea engelmannii | reverse complement strand
CCAGAAGTTGAACACACTGCTACATACCCTGCCTCTGCAGAACTAAGAGCCACACAAGTCTACTTCTTACTAAGCCACAAGATCACAATTGATCCCAAACTGAAGAAACATATGGATGTATTATTCCTGTCTATGACACTTCCTGCCCAATATGAATCTATGTAGCCCTGCAATCTTATCTCATGATCCATGATATCTAATTCTATAATCATTTGTACCCTTCAAGTACTTCATCACATGTTTTGTCGAAATCATGTGAACATGTCTAGGCTCAAACATGTATTGACTCACTGTGTTCACCGCAAAACATATATCTGGTCTCATGTTTGTCAAGTACATCAATGAACCAATCATTTTCCTATATCTGGTGGCATCCACTATCTCTGAAGTTGTATCACACAACAACTTCAAGTTCTCCACCATAAGTGTAGATATGTCCTTACAGTCCAACATCTCGCACCTCTTCAAGATCTCCACTGCATATTTTCCTTGATTAAGGAAAATCCCATCCGGTCTCTGCCATACCTCCAGACCTAATAAGTAATGCATCATATCCTTCATATCGAATTCTACAGAAAGGTTCCTCTTACTCTAAGCGATGATATTTTCATTTCCTCTCAGAAACAAGTCATCCATGTATAGTAGAAATATCACAAGTTCACCATCCACAACCTTGAAGTAAAGGTTGGAATCTTTTGTACTCTTGGTGAAACCCAATCTCATCAAGAAATTGTTTATCTGACATATCATGTCCCGGGTACCTACTTAGGCCCGTAAATCCTTCTTCAATCTCCAGACATGAGAATCCTTCTCATGTATCTTGCGGCTTCTCTATGTACACTTCTTATGATTACTGGAGCAAGTATCTCGTCATAATATCTCCCTCTTGCTGTGAGAATATTCTAGCCACAAGTCAAGATTTGTATAACTTTATATTGTTATCTGCAACATGCTTGATATGGTAGATCAATCTTGGAAGTCATCACTGACTTCCCTTTTGGTCTCAAGGAAAAATCCATATCCCAATCCTTCTGACTGGATTTCTCTTCTGTCATTGAAACAAGGTCTATTGAAGAAATGGAATACTCTCTGGAGTTCTCACATCTCCTAGAAGTTTCTAAAGATATGATATAGTCTTCTCGACTCATGGCATCTGTCTATCAGTCGTGGAAGATGTCTCTTTCTCCCATCTGATTCTCTCTGAGATCAGGCTCACTCTGAGTCTCCATTCTCCTTCTGAAGCTTGACTCCCTATGATTCTATATAATCTTTGAATCCATCTGCTCCCTCTAATATGGCTCATCAATGCCATATATCTTTGCATCCTTCAAAGTGGCATGGGACCACACTGGTCTCTTCTTGGTTATTGCAATGATTTTGGGTAGGCTCTTCTGGCTCTGTTGATTCTTCTTCTTCTTTGGTAAATGGATGTGTATGGTCATGTATACAACTTATTATTTGGATAGTTTGCTCCATGTTTCAAACTAGAGACAATCTAATATATTTCCTCCTTCAACCATCACTATAGCTTCCTTCTGGATTATCACCTGTGACCTTCCTGGAACAAGAACAATAGGGGAGAAACAGTAAACAAGAATAATACTCTTTATAATAATAATAAAAACAATAGTGAGAACAACCGTCACAGTAGCTCCTTCGGAGTTATCACTTGTGACCTGCCTGAAACAAGAACCAAAAATAAGAAATACAATAATAAGAAATTAGAATAGCACTCTTCTAGTGTTGTGATCAATCATTCCTCCATGGTAACCTGGAAACAAAACAAGAAGTTTCTCCTAGAGCAGATGTTAGTTATATCTAGTAAATAATTACAATAAGCATTTATATCAATAGTGCTCACATGCTACCAAGTATGCATTGTATCTAACAATAATAGAACTTTTTAAAGATTGCTATCACAACTATAGTGTCTACTTGTAGTGTTGCAGTCATCAAACTTGATATGTGCAAAATTGAATATTATCAATTTAATCAATCAAACCTAGAACCTAGAGTCTTGCCTCAAGAATGAGTGTTGTTTCTTTTCTTCCGAGTCTCCTTCTAATCCAGGTGGATATCGGTGGCCACCCACCTTTTCCAACTGGCTCAAAAAAAAATTCTGGCAATTTTGGTAATTTACTATTTTTAGCAGTTTTTAACTTCCGGGGCCATTTTGGGGCCCTAAACGACGTTTTTGGGAAAACAGGGAGTAATTTGGAAGTTCATTCAATATTTACCCAAAATGAATCTTCTCGACGATACCTTTCCAATGGGATATAATGTGCCTAAAACAGAGATCGTATGCAAAAGTTACGACCCCGAGAAGTTGATGTACTAACTTACCCAAACGGGGCCTACATGACTTTTGGCGCTTCATCTCCTAGGGTTAGGTTTTTGGATATCTAGGGTTTTTGGAATTCCTGTTTATTGTAAAAATCCCTTCAGAGCCTCATTGTAATCATCTTCTTGCGAATATGAGTAGCCGTCACATCTCTTCTCAGAGATGAGATGCCACCATTATAGCGAGTCTTTCACTTTGTATTTTTACAGTCTTTGTACATTTTCGTCGATTAATAGAAATTGTATTATTGTATATCTGTGTTTATAGTTTCATCTCTGATACATTTATGCTATATTGTTAGATATCCGAGATATCTCTGTATAGTTATTTGTTATATCTCCGCTCTCATTTTGTGCCAAAAATAATCTGGATCAGTGGTATCAGAGCAGGTTGCTCTTGATCGTTTTTCAGTGCATATCTCTAACAAGGTTTGAGTATAGCAAGTTGGGTCTCGAGATTGTCTCTCTTGAAGACAATCGCTCTCGCACGCCCAAGAAACCCTCCATGGTGGAAGAAAAGAAAAACAACGGAGCAGATGATCCTATCAATTTGTTGCTTGAGCAATCTCTCACATGACAGAGGAACAAAATGATGGAGAATTTTTCCCACATCCTTCAACGCCTCCCGATCGCATCAAGCGCATCTTCATCAAGCGGCCACTTTGGAGGCACCTTGCCTTTTAAGGTACATGTCAATTTTGATATTCCTATATTTGAAGGTCAGATAGATGCAGATGCCCTAGATAAATGGTTAAATCTGTTAGAAAGTTATTTCTCTATTCACATTTTTTTCAATAGAGAAAAGATCATCTTCACGCTCCTTAAGGCTCTCCCCCATGTCAAACATTGGTGGGAAACTTACTAGGAGCAAAGTTCCATAGAGGATTTTGGAATATATGGGGCCGAGCCCACTTGGGATTTTTTGTGGATGCGGTAAAGGAACAATATTACCTTGTTTGCAACTATGAGGATCAGTACATGAAATGGACCACACTGCAACAAGAGAGGGGCCAAGTAGTGTCGGAGTTCACCAATACCTTCCATACCTTGTGCACCAAGTTGGGTATCAAAGACTGTGAGCAACATTTGGTTCTGAAATACCACAGGGCTCTACACAGATACATCCAAACTGAAATGAATATTCTGAACATCTCATCACTCGATTATGCTTATCGATATGTTGTTAAAATCAAGCAGAAGTTTAAGCACCAGAACAAACGGGACTTTGGATATGAAAATCCGCAACAACCAAAGTATGAGAAAGACGACCCTAACAAAAAACTTCCTGAAAACCAGTCTAAGCCATAGGAAAAGAAGGGCCACGGAAAGACGAAGAAGGACACCGAAAAATGGTGTGATTTCCAAAAAAAACCTTGGCACAAACCGATGAATGTCGCTCAAAACAGTCATTGGTAGTCGAGATCAAAGACAAGGAGTTGAACCCTGATTCGGAATCTGATTCTAAAAATATTAATAAAAGACAGATCATCGACGCAGACCCCACTACTATTGTCACGACCGCGGCAATTCAACTAGAAGAACCAACAGATCCAGAAGAGGGAGAGCGCATTTTCATTCATAGATGTGGGTGAAGGGGACCCCACTGCATTTTATTGTTGATAGCGGAAGCCAAAATAACCTCATCTCAGCAGAGGTCGTCAAACAGTTGAGATTGTTGACAACACCACACCCGCAGCCATACAACATCGGGTGGTTTCGCCAAGGATGAGATCTTCGTGTCAGCCAACAGTGTCGATTGTCATACGGCATCCAGCCCTTCAAAGATGAGGTATTATGTGATGTTGCCCCACTGGATGTCTATGATGTTCTCTTGGGTCAGACATATATGTGGAGACACCATGTTGTTTATGAGTCTCGACCCCGCAGTGTCATTGTTTCTCTAGGGGGTCATCTCTACAGAATACCAGAGGTAGTTTCGACTATTGTTCCACCTAAACAGTGTCGCAAGGTAGTATCTCATACTGCAAAATTCAGCTTCTTCACAATCTATTCAAAAGGGGAACAGAAGGACACTGCAACCACTACAGCCTCGCCACAAGCACCTTCTATCCAACAGAAGCAGGTCGACAAGGTTGTAGCAAAGCACAAAGATTCTTTCTGCACATCATCCTCTCGTGTAGCTCGACTTGTTGAACAGCCTCAGCCTCAACATGTTTGTGACGGACTTCCACAAATTGAGCAGTGTGATGTCTCCAGCCAGGCAAGCTGCTCACCAAGATGCAGATTTAGCAAACGTTTTGCCCTCTCCCCCGGGCACTCAACGCAATGGAGACCATTTCTTCCTAAGGAAGGAGGATTGATCCAGGTGGATA
Organism: Picea engelmannii; assembly: GCA_009831015.1. Classification (NCBI taxonomy): domain Eukaryota; kingdom Viridiplantae; phylum Streptophyta; class Pinopsida; order Pinales; family Pinaceae; genus Picea; species Picea engelmannii. Next base: position 1,098,072 of record ML780946.1, on the reverse strand, counting down.
TCGATGGCCACCCACCTTTTCCAACTAGCTCAAAACAATTTTCTGACAATTTTGGTAATTTACTATTTTTAGCAATTTTTAACTTCTGGGGCCATTTTGAGGCCCTAAACGACGTTTTTTGGAAAAAATGGGAGCAATATGGAAGTTCCTTCAATATTTCCCCTAAAATGAATCTCCTCGACGATACATTTCCAACGGGCTATCATGCGCCTAAAATGGATATCGTATGCAAAAGTTACAACCCCGGGAAGTTGATGTACTAACTTACCCAAACGGGGCCCACGTGACTTTTGGCGCTTCATCTCCTAGGGTTAGGTTTTTTGATGTCTATGGTTTTTGGCATCCTTGTTTATTGTAAAAAGGCCTTCAGAGCCTCATTGTAATCATCTTCTTGCGAATGCGAGTAGCCGTCACATCTCTTCTCAGAGATAAGTTGTCACCATTCTAGCGAGTCTCACTCTGTATTTTTACAGTCCTTGTACATTTTCGTTGATTAATAGAAATTATATTACTGTATCTCTATGTTTATGGTTGCATCTTTGATACATTTATGTTATATTGTTAGATATCCGAGATATCTCTGTATAGTTCTTTATTATATCTCCACTCTCATTTCGTGTCGAAAATAATCTGAATCACCTTCACCCAAGATGACAAGTATTCTCTTCAACATGTCCCCTGTACTAAGACAATATGCTTTCTTGACAAAAACCTAAGTTAGGGAATGCAAGAAACCCCAAAAATATTAACCTTAATCAACCTAATACTTTGACTTTAATTTTGACCAATGGTTAGTATGATAGTCAACAAATCAAAATATAACTAGATGTTATAATACATATTCTTCACATGATCCTTCTTCTTGTACTTCTCTTTGGCCTCATCTTCATCAAGTTCTGGGACTTCTTCTTTTACAAAAATCTTTCAGATCATTCTCTTCTAGAATGAGCATTACTCTATACTCCCATGCTCGGAAGTTGTCAACACCTCCAAGCTTCTCATCAAGCTTGGTATTGGGTGCCATCATGTGCTTGAACAATACAATAAGGAGATAAAACTTTTCAAGAATGGTTTTGTGCTTAAGAGAGAGTGTTATGCCAATCTGACCAGTTCCAGCTTCAATTCTATAACTGCTAGGACTAGGGTTTATGAGGAAACCCTAATTTTTCAAAATTTGAATTTTGAAATTTTGCTCTAAGGGATATGTGCGCCCTCTTCAGGCGAGTTCCCTAGTGATCTCACTTTTCCCAACGTCCTTCAGTGATGTGGATGACATCACCTTCTAGGGTTTATGCAATTGCAGTACTAGTTGCAGTTTACAAAACTTCGTCAAACTGAGAATCTAACGACAGGGAGAGGTGCGCTAGGGTTAGGGGAGTCTTCCTATGCTCTTAGTTTCTCCAGTGAGTTTTTCTGCGCTATGAAAATTCCTTCTTTCAAGCCCGCTCTGATACCATGTTGAATTTTTGTCTCGAGCAGTTAACTAGATTAGTGTTTTTTAACTTTTAAACAATTAGCACAATAATTGCATATAAAGGATCATTGAAAGAATAACATCCACAACTTACACAAGATTTACCCTGAGAAAACCCTCTAGGGGAAAAACCTAGCAAGATTCCTCAATACAGATTCAACAACCAAGAACAATGCCTCTCTCCAAGAGAGAACTAACAAAGCAAAAGATCCTTCTCATACTCTTGACTAGGGAAGAGTAGCACACCACATAACCAAGATATACCCGAGAAATAGACCAAGATCCTCTGCAACGTCACCTCCTAGTTGCAGTAGCTCTCCCTCTAAGACTTGTGCACTTCTCTTAGCTACAAAGCTAGTGTTGTGTGTTTTCAAATGAGGTGCTAGCCTCTCTTATAAATAGTAGTTTGGACAGCCTAAAATTAGTTCTGGGCCGACCTGTCAATTTATCTTTCTATTTTATATTTTTCTTGCCAAGGCACAATAGGAACGACTTTTACAAAAGCACAATAGGGTTCCTTAACAAATATAATATCATAATATTCTTTAGGGTTTTGTCTTGGTCAAATACAATAAGAATATTTTCCGAAGCTACTCAAAATTCAACAGTTAAAGCCAAACTTTAAGAACCTTTTAGAGGAATTTCTAGACAACTTTCTCATAGGCTTCTTCCAAATATAGATTTAATAGAACACCTTTGTATTTCTTGACTATTGATGGAGGGATTGCTTCTTGATAAATTATCAAGTTGTTGAATATTTATCTGCCAACCACAAATCAACTTTTATCTTTTGAAATTAATGTAGGAAGGACTCCAAAGAGGTTTCCTTGTGTAGGAAATAAGCTTAGATATTATGTTCTAGACTAAATTTTACAACAATTGATCTAAAAGAGAATGTTACACGCATAGTGTTTTTTCAAGTTAGAGAGTTAAGGTGTTGGACTTAAGAAGTTTACAAATGTCAATGTGGTTTTTTTATCCTTTCATTGCAACTAGAAGGCGTAACTTAGTAGTGTCTAGCATTGTTTGGATAAAACCACTAGGGAAACCATCATGGCTATTGAGGGAGTTCGACGACCCTTAGATTTTATTTTATTGATGAAATCATTTTCAGATAAGAGACTTAGACCACACCCAACCATGTTAGCCCTTAATGAGAACCTTTATTTTAAACCTATTTTAAAAAATGGGTGACATTTGGTATCTTTTATTTTCTAGAAAAATGGGTTGAGGTATGATCCCACCTTTTATAAATAATTCGTTATTTATAGGTTATTTCTTAATTTTTATCCACATTGTTTTTTAGATCATAAGGAGTGAAACTCATTTTGGAACTTACTTTTGTACTATAGTCTTTTAGTAATCAAAACTATGTAGTTTTCAGCAACTCCTCCTTTTCTTCTTACTTTTACATTGATTGCTCTATTAGTGTTACTTTTGACATAATTTTGTATTAAAACCTTAATTTTTGAAAAGGGGGCTTTGATTTCCATGGAGAAGACAATATCATGAGGTTCATCTTCAAAGATGGGTTGGAAGTTTTATGTTTGCTTTCTTAGAGATAACTTCAAGAATCAAGGACATAAGAGCGCCTTAGGCATGCCCATCTATAGTTTCTGGTTGGGAAAAGATCCTTTAAATAATACTTCTTCAAGAATAATATATGTATGTCCTTCAATAACTCTATTAATCTTGACAATTCTAGATGTTATGTCAAAATCTCTTTGTTTTTGGGTTGTTTTGTGAAAGAGGGCTTTGATTTTGCTCCTTTTCTCAACCATTGGATCTTGGAGTTTTGTCTTTAGAATATTTCCTTTCTTCCGTAAATGGTATCCAATTCCAAATCAGATGATCTCTCTTCCTTCCCTATCTCTCTTCCTTCCCTACCCCTGAGGTATTTTGTCAATCTTTGGTTTTCTATTTGTCAATTGGATTTGCTCCATTTATTTTTCTTGAAATAAAACTTCTTCAATGCAGATCTATGATATCTCTCCCAATGGTATCTCTTCCCTTCTCATTCCTTGAGGTCTTTTGTCAATCCTGGGTTTTCTATTTCTAATTGGATTGTATCCATTCCTTTTCTATATTCTCTTATGGAGAAATGAAATGATTGAAGATTTTGGGATTCCATTCCTAAGTTTGGGCTTGAGGTACTAAATTTTTTAAATTTTAACAAGTGAAAACATCTTGTTTCCCCTCACTAGAGTGAATTTTCTCCTCCAAGTTATAATCTGATGGATGTTGGAAGTTTTTCATTCGGGGAAATGTTTCCTTGTTTTATAGTGAGCCTCAAGTAATTGAGGTATCACAACCTTAAACTCTTTCCACACCATAAAAGACTTGCACACATTAGTTCAATTACCTATATAATATTTTTCCATGGGACGAATCTAATGATAAAAGGCCTCTCTCACAATGTTTCCATCAAAATAGTTTACCAGCTTGAGAGTAGATGAACTACAGAATTTTTTTGTCTCATAAATCCTACTACCCCGTAAGGACATGATATAGATAAAATTATTCTATTATGTCTTAGAAGAAATAATTAGACCCTTCAATTTAAAAAAAGGCATGGCAGAGTAGTCATTCAAGCATGACTAGTCTCATATAAGTTATAATGGTCTCATTCATAAAAGTTTGACTAATTCATTAAACACTCATTCAATTCAATTGGAGGTACTCGCAAAAATGAAAAAAAAAAATAGAATGATTGAAACGAAACTATATGAAATTCCCAAAAAATTCAATATGCCAAGACTCTTTTGTCTCAAACATGCTTATTCTATCTAATGTATCCAAACTACTAACTGTTATGATCAATGCAATTTGATTGATAAGAACCAATTAATGTACATACAAATACATAAAAAAAAAATCATAGGATTCAAAATAATGAAGCTGCCAAATGCTTTAGGTTACCTCTACTCATATATTTGAAAAAAATCAAATATGTGTATCAATTCTTAGTTTTTATATTTCAATATTTTACATTTGTTATACTTACATTTCATCTAATACGTGATATAACTAGAGTCTCGTAAAGTTCCTTTTAGTTAAAGACTTTTTCGGCCACCGATTCCATGTGATTGTCATTATTTTCCAATCTCAACTACTATTTGTACATTATTGCATGCATTATTCAGGTCTTTCAATAAACAATACAAGGTTCTTTCTCATACAGTCATGGAACCCCTGGCCCTCCATCAATTCCAATACGTTACAAGACATTCAAATATAATAAAGTTGGTTTTTGTCTTACTAAATACAGTTCAACTTGTGGATATAGAAATAACTATAGAGGCTATTAAATCAACACATCCATTTCACCCACTATTTTATCATCCTCTCGTTATGCTTGGAGAGGATGATTCTTTGGTTGCAATAACTTTACAGCATGGTCTTTTTTGAGTTGCAGGTTTCCTCCACTGACTCTAGGAATTGCAAGTGAACAAGATGAAACCATCAATCCCTTGGAGGGATCATTCTAGGTTAAATATGTAAGTGGTCTAGTGAATATTATTATAACAATTTTTTTTTTAAATCTAAACATAATGAATGTCTAAATTATCAAGTTGACTTTTGTGTAGTTGTTGTTTATGGGAGGAGATATTTAGATTTGCTTCTAAAATTAACACTTTGAAATGTTTCCAGTGGATTCACCTTATTCCATTAGGTCTAATTGTTATGAATTCTATAACCCAAGAATATGACAAAGGAGATTTAATGATTTCATGTATCATGCTCATTTAAAATTAATCACTAATTCCACGTTATTTCCACTATCAAAGAGCGAATAATTTACAACAAATATAAGCTACAAGATTAACTAATGCGCTATAGTAGTGATCTAGAGAGATTTGGACACTCACTGATAGACAACGGAGTAATCTGCCACCTAGTCTAAGTTAGTGGTTCCATGCAATCATCAGTTAACTAAATCACACATGTGGAGGTGAGAGAAATACATGCATTCACTTGATATGTGCCCTCCTGGCCACATGCATGTGATATACACCCTCCTTGTGAGAAAACCAAAATGAACATGCCATTGTTGGTGATAAAACCGAGGTTGACATGCATGAGTTCACTCCACGGTCTAACTGAAGTGTAATTGAGTCAAAATTGAAGAGGGAAGGTGCCCTATTTTATAGGAAGCTCCCTATTGAGGAATTTGGTATAGGAACTATGGCCACTAGATGAAGACATGTTTCTTACGCAGTGTCATCAAGTGGTGCAAAAGGCTAAGAAAAAGGTGTGATATGATCACCACATCAAGCACAAAACATTCAGTCAAGGTGCCATAGTTTCGCTATACAATATTAACTTCCTAGTAAATTACAAACACATTGGTTTGGTCCATTCATAATTCATGAAATACGATCATCAAGAGTCAATTGAACCAACTGGATAGAACACTCCAAGATGGGTGGGTGAATCGCACATGCCAAAAGCCTTTCACTTCACCAATAATCTAAATATGCCACTCCTAGGCTTTTAGTTTATTTTATTTTTTATACTTATAAGGATTAACCCTACGATTAATTCAATGAGTTGATTCATAGGTTTTTTCATAGTTTATAAACTAATGAGGCTTAACCCTATGGTTAATCTAGTTAGTCAAGTCATTAGTTTTTTTTGTTTAAACTAATAAAGCTTAACCCAATGGTCAATCTTGTTAGTTGAATCATAGCTTTTAGGAGCATTGGTTACTTTAAATTGTCAAGGTTTAGTAAGGTAGCATGTTTTATACTAAGTCGAGTTGTGTTACTTTAATCAAGTTCTAATGTAAGTTTGGTTTTTTGCTTCAAAGTGGGCACCACCTTTGTGGTTGGGGAAAGAATTCACATGTGTTGACATTGTCCCACAATCACAAGATCACAACTCCAGGTGAATCGTGGCATCACAATTAAATTCATTCAATCGAACAAACTTTAAACAAGCCAAATCAAGTTGGAAAATGCAAAACACTAGGATAGATTAAGTAAATTCTAAGTTGATGACACGGTTTTGGCACTAACATCATGTTTCCATTTATGGTAAATGACACTCAAATCATTCCCACAATATGGTTGTAAATGACACTCAAATCATTCCCACAATATGGTTGTTAATGTGATTGATACACCGTTATCTTGAACTTAATTCTATATATACATCTCCCACAATGATTCTCTATCTTGTAAATTAACTTTCAGTTGTGATTTCCTTGCTCATAATTCATTGTCACCAACTAATGTATGACTCTCTCAACCAAAACAACAAACTTCGATGGATGATTTAGGGACATACACAAGTCTATATTAGGTGCCAAGCTCAACCAACAAAAGGTATGGGGAAGATGCTTATTAGATTCACCCAAGATATGAAGAACCCCATAGATGTATGTCCTTGAGAGAGGAGATTAGGAGATTTTCATGGTAAAGTTAAATTACTCGCATCATCAACCATGATTTTTCAAACGCTGAGCAATTCCCAACACTACAAAAGGATTATTATATGATATCATCATAGATATCAAGTCCAAGTCAATGCACAAAGTAGCACAAATCCTTGCATGTGGAGTGATGCAAAAGCATAAGCAAGGGGAATGCACATTGGACATCTTCTTCATTAGTGAGGACTACACAAGAGCAACTCCATTTAACCATGGGTTCTTTTTGTTGGTTTGCCATGTTCAACTTGGAGGCAACATAAGACCATGAAACCCTCCAACAACAGCATCATTTGGTCTCTATAGCATCCAAGCAATGGCATTACCACAGAAACCATAACAACATGTCAACCAATGACACTACATTCAATGAATGGTACAACTAAATGCTATCACTCACTCTATTTGAAACTAAGTTGCACGAAACGGGGAAACGATATGAAGTTTCCGAAACAGGTACGATACGAAACAGGCCCTCAAAAAATGGAAACGTCAGGGGAAACGCCGTGTATGTATATATATATATATATATATATATATAGTTTTAAAAAAAATAAAGCATTATATTGCAAGAAAAACATAATGATATACATAAATGACATTTTAGAAAGAAACCCATGTCCATATTAACTCACATACAATGTTGCACGGAGCAGGAGCGGAGCGAGAGCATTTTAGAAAACGGGAGCGTCGGGAGCGTCATTTTCCAAAAATCCTTGGGAGTAGAGCGTCCCAGGAGTCTATTATATATATATTACGTTTATATTCAACAAAAACATGCAAAAAGACAAATTAGTTGCAAAATGTATGAAAACATGCATATTTGTGCTTGTAGATGAATTCTACATTATTATGAAGTT